>OY744523.1:87664293-87719293 GCA_963556195.1 Sepiola atlantica
GCAATGGGAAATTAAGTTCCCGTGGGGTTTGAAGTTTAGATTAAATGCAGATAAGCGTCAGAGGTTATAACTCGAGGAAGAAAAAACATCGAAATTAATGTATCTACGAAAATAACATCGATAATATGTATATAGTATAATCATAGAAGACTATAACTGTTGTGGTGGCAACCACTCATTTGCATATACGAATAACGTTACACTATAAATGGCAAGCCTAGGTTGGCCTTAGTGTGTGTTACCTAAATGCCACCGGAAGTGACGCCGAAGAGCGTACATGTCCTCCCACCAAGACTCTCTGACTCGACACCTTCATTTGTACATACTGTAACTATACTTTTTCTTTAATACACTTAGTATTGCATTCTCCTTGTTGTTTGCGTCTTCATTGTATTCCTCACTAATTATTGTTCAACCTTGCAACCACAACAGTTGGCGACGAGATATGAAGCGTCAAATATAACAGTTTGACGAAGAACTATTAAAAAAAAAAAGTACAATGCAAAAGGTTGACGAGCAAACGGATTTTACGCTAAAGAAAAGTTTCAACTTAAGTGAAAAAAAAAAAAACTCGAACGTGGCAAAAGCGACAATTTACGCCGTTTTCTGGGAATCCGACTTGCAAACGAATGTAAAAGTGAATTTTTGTTTTGTCGCTAAACGACAAATCTGTTTTGTATTACTAAAAGACCAACTTGCAAACGAAAAGCGGATTTTGTTCTGTCGCAAAACGACAGGTCAGACTCGTATTACGAAAAGCAAGGAAGTAACCTACAAAAAAAAAGAAGTTCACCAGTGGATTCTAATTACTGCTCCCCGTTAGCAAAACAACAACTAAAGGAATCTTTTAATCAATAATTTGTTTGGCGGCGGTACTAAAAGGAAATACCATAGCTAGAAATTAAAGCTCAAGGACAGGATTTTTTTTTTTAAGTTGTCACTGGATAACGGATAATACAGTAAAACGCCACGAAAAAAAAAAAAAGGGTAATCTCAATTTAAGAGTATTTTAATAACTAAAATACTAGAAAAAAAAACTTAAAAGTACTAAATGTACTGCATACGATTTTTTCAATTGTGACTCGAAAAAAAAAAAAAAAAAAAAAAATGGAAGACTTATCAAAAATGTTCATGCAATTTTTACAGGCACAAGCTGACCGCGAGGAAAGACAAAATCAGGCACAAGCTGACCGCGAGGAAAGACAAAATGAACGTTTTGCTAAAACACTGGAACTACTAAAGAGTAATCGAGAAAATGTCGACAGTGTTAATTTCTCCCATACAACTATCTTTAATAGTATGGACACATTTAATTATGTGCCGGAGGAAGGAAAGACTTTTGAAGGATACTATACAAGATACGAGGATGTCTGTCAACTGGACTGCAAAAATTGGCCGAATAGCCAGAAAGTGAGCCTCTTACTCAGGAAATTGGGTACATCAGAACACAGAAATTCATAGATTACATATTACCTAAAAAAACTGCGGAATTAGAGTTCATGGAAGCTGTGAAATTACTAAAAGAATTATTTTATCTAAATATAACTCTTTTTCATAAAAGATGGCTGTGCATGAATCTAAGAAAGATGGACAACCAAGATTATTTGACATACGCATCAGTTGTCAATAAAAACTGCGATAATTTTAAGCTTGCGGAACTAACGGTAGAAGATTTTAAATGTCTAATCTTCGCACAAGGGTTAGTTTCCACGAAAAATGCAGAAATACGCAGACGAGTGTTGTCTAAGCTGGAATCTGAGCAAGATTTAACCCTCCAGAAACTAGCAGAGGACTGTGAAAGGGCCATTACACTAAAAAAGGATTCAAAAAATATAGAAGAATCCGGAGTGGCATATGTAAGAAAAGTTAGAAAACCATACACACCAACCAAGAACTTTACAAAGAAAAGCAATCGAAATGGAACGGGATATTACAATCCTAATAACCATACATATAGGACAGAATATAACAAGCCTCTTCCTAGATATAACTGTAAGAGATGTGCAGAAAAGCATTGGGAATCAGATTGTCCTTATATGAAGAAAAAAATGCTACATTTGTAAGAAGGTGGGACACAAAAGCGATTGCTGCAGATATAAAGATTACACCAGAAAGAGAGTACAGCAAACAAAATCAAATACAAAATTAGACAAAGATCGGCGAAAATACGTAAAAGTGGAAATGTTTAAAACACCAATAAAGTTACAACTCTACTCCGGCTCCGATATTTCTATTATAAACCTGAATACATGGAAAAAGTTGGGTAAAAAACCAACCATGATGAAAACGAGTAAATCAGCCATGGCGGTAACTGGTGGTGGTATAAAATTTGAAGGAGAAGTTGTCCTTCCGATAAAATTAAAAGGGATTACGAATAAATTAAAAATATTCGTACTGAAAAATTGTGAAAATCTGTTTGGAATAGATTTAATTGAGAAATTTGGACTATGGGATAAGCCAATCAATACATTCTGTAAAAAAATAGAATGTTCTTCTCCAACAACAGTAAATATAAAAGACGATTTAAAAGAATTATTCCCTGAAGCATTCACGACTAACTTAGGTCGCTGTAATAAATTCAAGGCCTCGTTTGAACTTAAAGAAAACGCCAGCCCAATTTTTAGAAAAAAGCGAAACGTTCCGTTCGCTGGGTTGGAAAAGATTAATAAAGAATTAGATAGATTGGAACAGACAGGAGTTCTATCAAAAATAGAACACAGCGAGTGGGCAGCCTCCACCGTATACGTAAAGAAAAAGAATGACGAAGTTAGAGTGTACGCAGATTTTTCGACCGGGGTCAACTCCCTATTAAAAGATCACCATTACCCTCTACCAAGCCCAGAGGAAATATTCACGAAGTTAAATGGTTGTAATATATTCTCTAAGATAGACTTGAGCGACGCATTTTTGCAAATTCCGGTCGAGGAAAATTGCTCAAAAATACTATGCATCAATACGCATAAGGGATTATACAAATACAACCGATTGCCCTTTGGCATCAAAGTAGCGCCTGCCATTTTTCGGCAAGCGATGGACACCATGCTAAGTGGTATTGAGTGCGCATGTGCATACCTGGACGACATTGTTGTCAGGAGCAAATCCCTACAAGAACATAAGGAACATTTGAAACAAGTATTTACTCGAATACTAGAATTCGGCTTTAAAGTAAAAGAGTAAATGTGACTTTTGTATGAGCGAGATTAAGTATCTTGGACACATAATAAACAAACATGGACGACGTCCAGACCCAGACAGATCTGCGGCAATAAAAAATATGCCAGCACCTGATAACGTAACAACCTTGCAGAGTTTCTTATGACTCGCAAATTATTATCAATCTTTTATTGAAGGAATGCATAACTTGCGAGCCCCCTTAAATAATCTGCTTAAAAAGGATACACCTGGGAACTGGACGCAAGAATGTCAAACCGCTTTTGACAAAATAAAGAGCGCACTAACATCCGAATTATTCTTAACGCACTTTGACACAAAATTAAAAATAGTCGTCGCTAGTGACGCTAGTTCCTACGGCTTAGGAGCATGCATTCAACATATTATGCCGGATGGGTCTAGAAAACCAATAGCGCACGCTTCGAGAACGCTGATACCAGCCGAGAGGGCATATTCACAAATCGAAAAAGAAGCATTGAGCATAATCTTTTCCGTGACTAAATTTCACCGATATTTATATGGTAGACAATTCTTACTTGAAACCGACCATAAACCGTTAGTCACGATCTATTGATCAAAAAAAGGATTGCCGGTATACACCGCAAATAGATTTATGCGCTGGGGTACAATCTTACTTAATTACGATTTCCAGCTACAACACTTAGCATCAAAAAAGATTTGCCATGCGGATGGACTTTTAAGACTGATACCACAGAAACACAACCTGGAAGAATCAGTCATTGCAGCAATTCGGACAAATGTTGAAGTAAAAAATATGGTAGCAAACATTATTAAGGAACAACCCGTAACTTTGTCGGACATTAAAAGGGAAGCCGAGAAAGACGAATACATAAAGGACATAAAAGAGAAAATTATAACGGACACAAAGGTGCAGGAAGTTTTCTCCATATGTAACGATGTGTTACTGTACAGTGAGAGAGTGGTAATACTCAAAACATTGCAGAATAGGATGTTAAGAGATTTCCATACGGGACATCCGGGGATAAATCGAATGAAGTCGTTAATGAGAAGCTACGTGTACTGGCGTAACATGGACACTGACATAGCAGCAGCAATAAATAAATGTAAAGGATGCCAGTTAGCAGCAAAATCCCCACCTATAGTACACAAACCTTGGCCGAAAACCGACCAACCATGGTCGAGAATCCACATGGACTTCGCTGGTCCAGTAGGAGAAAACTATTATTTAATTGTAGTGGATAGTTACACAAAATGGCCGGAGGTAATGCGTTGCAGGAATCCAACAACGAACAACTCAATAGGGTTCCTACACGAGTTGTTTGCAAGATTCGGTGTACCAGACACACTGGTCACTGACAACGGAACGCAGTTCACATCCGCAGAGTTTAAGGAATTTTGCGACACGTTCCGAGTGAAGCACATCACGACTCCGCCGTATCATCCAAGGTCGAACGGCCTTGCGGAAAGGTTCGTGGACACGCTAAAACGAGCGTTAAAGAAATCCATTGGAACACCAACAGAAAAAGCTTTGCAACAATTCTTGCAAGTTTATAGGATCACACCACATCCTAGTACACCATCAAACATATCACCAGCTGATCTAATGTTTGCTAGAAAGGTAAAATCAGCGTTTGATAAACTGTTGCCAAGACAGGCAATTATCCGAAACACTACACACACGAGAAGAAAGAAATATAACTCGGGAGATCGAGTATATTTTAAGTGCTACAAGAATAACACATCTTACTGGGAATGTGGAGTAGTGGATAAACGCATCGGTGATTGTACATATATGATTAAAGGTCCACAGAGTATACATAAAAGGCACCTAAATCAGATAAAAAAACGTCATATCCAATATGATGATTATTCGACAACAGTCGAAGAGAAGGAAACTATAGATGTCATATACGAATCCTTTAATTTGGAACCGCCTCAATATACACCTGAACCCCGAAGATCAGGTAGGAAAAGAAAATTTAATGAACCATTGATGGTAAACCCCCCCAAAAAAAGATATTGAAATCTATGTGACTTCAAATCTTGGGAGGGGGGTGTTGTGGTGGCAACCACTCATTTGCATATACGAATAACGTTACACTATAAATGGCAAGCCTAGGTTGGCCTTAGTGTGTGTTACCTAAATGCCACCGTACATGTCCTCCCACCAAGACTCTCTGACTCGACACCTTCATTTGTACATACTGTAACTATACCTTTTCTTTAATACACTTATTATTGCATTCTCCTTGTTGTTTGCGTCTTCATTGTATTCCTCACTAATTATTGTTCAACCTTGCAACCACAACAATAACAATGGAAGCGATGGAAATATGTCGGTGTTGATCAGAAGGCTTAACACGAATTGATTTATGTTTTTACTATCAGAGTTACCCGGGACCATAACAAATAGAAGAGATTAGAAAGTGTTTTAAACGTCTTTATATTACACCTTTTATCTCTCTACCTTTCTCAATCAGTCTTTCTATCTTCCTCTACCCCTGTCTTGTTTTACAACATTCCTCTACCCACCCTCTTTTACCAACCCCACCTCTTCTTTATATTATAGATTACATTAGAAATGGCTTAAACACCACCGCCCTCCTTATGAAACCTGGCCCAGTTGACCTCCAAAGAAGGAATATTTTTTTAAAGAAAATTAGATATTATTCACCCTGGGCAATATGGATCAATAATAGTACAACTTTGTGGGTGGTTGTTTTGTAGTTTGGCACTTTGAGCCGGACACATTTACATACACAGATACAACTGGCCTTTATATTATAAAAGACTAGCAAAACTACCAGATGTTCCCCGGGGGTATAGTAAAATAGAAGAAGTTGAAAAGTGTGTGTAACATCTTATATTAAAACTTATATCTCTCTATCTCTCCACTCTGGCTCTCTATTTATCTATTTTACCCCTTCCCCGTTATTTATCATCCCTCTTTCCGGTTCTTAATCACTCCCGGTGTGCCATTTCTCTTGCTTGTTTTTATGTATTAAAAATAATACTAATGTAAGTTATACACCCCTCCTCTATGTACTAGATACCAGTGGACATTGCTGAAAAGCAGATCTTATGAAGTAACGTGACCAAGTAGACCCTCCAGGAATGAATAATTAAAAAATATTATATCCAAGGCAAGAATATCCCAACTTTATGGGTGTATATTTTGTAGTGTGTGACTTTTAACCGGACATACACACAGATACCTGCTCTTTATACAATAGATTTCTTTATTAAAAAATAAATAGTGAATCTTAAATGTTAAGTAACACCTCTTATAGTTATCTAATGTATGTATTAAGTTAACACCTCTTATTACTTATCCAAATTTCCTAAAACTCGTGTGTACCGGTAAAGTATTTTTTTCATTTTAAAGCATAAATGCAGAAAATGTTATGCATGAAATAAACAAAACTAAAGTGTTTTAATTATGAAATGATTCGTCGTTTACTTTATTTGTAATTGTTATAGTTATTTATTTATTTGAATATTATTTATTGTGTTAGATTAATTAACAAAATGTAATTATATCGATTTATTCTAATGTCACTAATCAATATTGTCTCTATGTCAACACTTTTTTAATTGGATATTTCATTTAAAATTGGTGATGTTATAATTTCATTTCATTTCTTTTCAATTATATTATAAAATTATAAATCTATCAATAATAATACGCGTATTATTCAATTATTATATAATATGGTTCCCCTCCTCTAATTTTTCTTTCATATTTCTTTTCCTTTATTTTTAATTTTGGGATAAGATTACATTTTATTCGCGCTAATTAATTGTAAATCAATTTGATTAGTCTATTATATAATCTATATTTGTGAACATTTTGTCTTATTTATGTATATATATATATATATATATATATATATATATATATATATTTATTCGTTTTCCTTCATTAATACTTTTTCGCTGACTTATTAAAAGTTACTATTGATTCTTAAAATTGCAATGTGTGTGGATTAAATCAAATATGATATATATTGTGTTATTAATTATCAACAAGCTAAAGACTGTTAATCAGGTCAGAGCGTAAACTAAGTATAAGTAAACCTTCATTCATTCGAAGACTTTAAATGTTCCTCCCTGCCACCAAGTTGCTAACTTTGACTAACCTGTTTGTGTTGTTGCAAGTTTACTGACGATTTCAAGTTATGATTCTTGTTTTTATACATGTTCTTTAATCCTGATGTGCGCGGATAAGTTTTTAAAGCTGGTGCTGAAGTAAACACGTCTCATCAATTTTTGAGTGTTCGTCAGGTTTGTGTTGCTGTATCCATTCAAAAACAAAACATAATAAAACTTTAGTTCAGGCGGTTTTGTCTGCGGGCTATTTCATTCATCACATATCATTTTTTTGCTCTTTCGTTAATGTCTAAGACGGATAGTGAGCCTGATACATTGGGGTGTTCAATGGTTGACCATATACATTGGTCTGCGCTAGAAAATACTGTGAATATATCACTAGAGTACTTGTGTAACTATGTTAGAACCAAAACATCGTAAACGTACCTTGTCTGGAATATAGCTGAGTAGCAGGTGTTAGGGTCGAGCCGCTTTAATCTATCTATGCACGAGATGGTGAGTAATGCTTTCCTTAGTAAGATTTCATTTCTATCCCAGCGTAACGAAAGAGCTATTAATTCAGAGATTATGAACATGGGAAGAGAGGAGAGGTAAGTGAGGGTAATTGCCATGGGGTCCATATTTAAAACGGTCAATAAGTGCGTAGAATATTAATTGAAAATAAGTTTGTTACTACAAGATGCAGGAAGATACACAAACAAAGATCACGGCAACAATTCACGGGTTTACACATTAATGAACGAAATGCATTGACTTTAATATAGGTAATGTGATGTTTTGTATATCAGTACAAGTTAAAATGTATTTCGATAATAGACCGTAGAATTTTAACGAATTATTTTTGGATCACTTAGGTAAAACATTTTGTATTCTAATAGCTCTTTAAGACAATATATATATATATATATATATAATTATTAATGACAGTATATGTATTAGCATATAGCATCAGATCCTTTTACTTTGTGGTCTCCATAAAAGATTCAGCTCAATGCTTGTCACTTACCATTGTTATTGGAATATAATATGAACTGACTTATATATATATATATATATATATATATATATATATATATATATATATATATATAAACAGCATATTTTCATTTAGGCAAACGTTAATAGATAACATGGAGTTTTTCTGTGTAAATAGACTTTTTCAAATTCCTTTAAATTTTTCACATAGTTCATTTCGTATTTCGGTCAGAATTTTGTGTATAAGTTCCGTGTGTTTGTTTCTACATTTGTGTTTCATTTTTTACGCAAGTACTTTAAAATCATCATCAGATAGGTGTGTTCACAACTGATATTTTACTGCTAAGTTCCGACGGCGACCACTACATTTTTTTAAAAATAAACTTATGCGGTGATGAGATGCCGCATTTTGGACGTGATCACGTGAGAAGCTCGTGCAAAAATTCAAAATCATGATTTTTTACGGCTATTGATTTGTAAATGTTAAGTACTGTGCTGGATACTAAAAACCTAATTGATTGTGGGATGTTTGGCGTATGCATATGTCTTTTAGAATAGTTTAATCTTTTGACGTTGGTATCGTTGCGTGTTATTTATATATTATTAACTAAGATGTGTCTATATTAAGCAGAGTACATTATGTTTTCCTGTGTTGTTAAATTGAGCTAGTGTCAAACAGATGCAAGGTGAGCCTTCAGGAAAGGGTTGTTCTGGTAACACCTATCTATAAATTAGTTTTATCATTATTGTCGGAAATACATTCTTGTATAGGCCATTAATACTGATATACTACATTGGTTCTGCCCACTGTATTTTGCAACTTTAAGGTGTTGTAAACTACATAGTTTATTTTTTTCAATTTTTAATAATAAAAATTAATCTTATTTTATTATTGAAGTATACTTTAAAGGAATGCATAATTCGGGAAAGTTGTGATAAGCTGGTTGCAGGAAATCTTTGTCACGTTAATGCACATCTAGATTACGGACCTGATGAGATGAGCGATATTCCTTAACTTATATATGTGTACATATTATACTATATAATAACAGATTTAAATACATAAATATATAAATACACAAATTACAAGAAATAGATTTCTGAAGTATACTCAAACAAAATAAAATTATATATATATGATTAATAATTTAATCCAACAAATATACACAGAGCCTCATACAAATAAATACAAAATGACAATAAACATAACATAATAACATTACATGACCGCATACATAATCCACATTATAAATAATAAGTAGATAGACGCCAACATAGATGATACACGCATCAATACACATTCATATGGATTTAAACATTAATTAAGCCAGCCTCATTATACTGGAAGTGATTCCCCTTTTTTCACCAGGCATAAACTCCTCTTCACTCACGATCCAGCATTACGATATCGGATACCGAATGAATTTAGAATAGCATATCCTGTACTCAAGTATAAATACCGTCGAAAGATGAATAGAAATAACATGTAAATCTTTTACTATGGTTAATAAATTTTTAAAAAACAATTACTAACATACGACAAAATAAACGAATCTCGACTCCATGAAATACTAAAAAAACGCGCGCCGGCTAATCATATACGTCATAAAATCGTTACGCTATTACTTCTATTTCTAAAAACATACATTAAACAGATTAATAAATAACCTCCGTAATAAGCAATGTCAAGTCGCCATTAAATAATATTAAGCTATACATCCATTTCTAAACAGTAGTAATGGCCTGCCTGCATCAATGTGACTCTGGCTCATTGTTAAACACTTTTTTTTACAATTTCATGTATAGTTTTAAAATAAACAAGTTGTATATAAGCTCTCGCAAATCTTACGACCAAGCGTTTTATTGATTTATTTTCAACAATCCTTGACATATTATGTGTATATGCATATATATGGTCATTCTTAGACTGATGCTTTGTCGTATCACGCCACTTCAATTTTGCTAGACTTGGCGAGTGTTTCCTACTGAGGATCGAAACACGACCGCTTAATCTGTAAAACAAATTGATGGGTATGCTTACTTATTGGGTGAAGCCTTCGGGAAGAAAATGAAATGTGACCTTACAGGATCGAATCGAAGGAGCGCATTCATAGGCGGGTTAGAGAGGTAGTTAAAACAACTATATTAGGTTCTACTAATACCTTACCGGCTTTTCAGGTATCCATTTACAGTACATCAACAGCCTCTCTTACGAGTCGGCGTCAACGCAACTTTCCACTTACAGTTCATGGACAAAATCAGCTTGAGTTGTATCATCGGATCGACATTGCTGAAAAAAACTCGACAATCAGGAGTTCGACTCAGAAACAGTCAGCCTCGGTTTGAGATCAACAGACAGAATATCGAGAAAGATCGAGTACATTCGACCGTGCGACTTTGCTCCAGCCAAAAAATCTCTGAGGAATGTCTATATTGCTTCTATTTTGTCTTTTGACATTAAACTTCTTGCTGGGTTATTTGCAAACCTAAATTTCTTTCGTCTAAGGACGACATTACATTTGTCTTTTGGCATTCCTACTATTACCCTTTCTTCTCAGGAAGAATCTCGAAGGAATGTCTATATTCCTTCTATTTTGTCATTTGGCATTAAACTTCTTGCTGGATTATTTCCAAACTTAAATTATGTTCGTCTAAGAACGACATTTGATTTGTCATTTGACATTACACTTCTATTACTATTTCTTCAAGAGTGTCTGGAATATCACAAAATATTCGTACTATTTGACGAAATTCCAGTTACAATATTCCTTCTATTACTCTTTGTGCTAGTGAAGCGATTCGGAGGGAATTCCGGGTCGATATCGCTTAAAAAACCTGACAACCAGGAGTTCGAGTCAACAACAGTCAAACTCGGTTCGGCATCTACAAACATAATATCTAGACAAGCAGAGAATTCAATTTTCAGTATCCATTCTAGATTGTTAATCAACCCTGTTGGTGGGTCGATAAAGATCAATACTTTTAAACTCCCCCACCCTCATCCGACTGATGCTTCGGCCCTTTTCAATGTATAACCAGGAAAATGTACTTTATATTAGAATTATATTCGATATGATATTTTCCTTAAACAAATCACTAGTAATCAGTATTAATAGGGTAAAGATTAGAAGTAATTACTTCTAATCTTTACCCTATTAATACTGATTACAGACTTAAGAAACTCACCACGTTTCTCTCACAATGCATTAACGACTGCCTGGACATTCCAATTCTTTGCAAAAAGCAATGTTTTAACATTACATTTCTCACTAGAAATTTACACCCACCGGTGGAGTCCAAATATTGTGTACTACAGACAGCCATCCCGCCGTATCATGGATATATATATATATATATATATATATATATATATATATATATATATATATGTGTGTGTGTGTGTGTGTGTGTCTATATATGTATATATATATATATATATATATATATATATATATATATACATATATATATATATATATATATATGTGTTAATGAAGTGAAATATTTTGAAAATAAACAATCGTTAGGATAAGTGAAGATCTGTCGATGTTATGCGCAGATTGGCGCTTTTTAAGTAAAGAAATTGACAACATCTTTTAGGCACGCATGAAAATGTATTTAAGTGCAATATTTTGAAAATAAACAATCGAGCAATTTAAATGAAAAAAATAATTATATTTTTGCAAGCTTTTGTTTTAGAACAACTTTGTCAGGTGAGACTGTCTTATAGTTTTTTTTTCTTCTTCTTTTCTTAATCTAACAAATAAATGCTCCTATAAACTTTATATAGAAATTATATACATACTTCTTCAAGTTTTTAGTCTTTAAGCTGTGTTTGCGTATCACTTTCGCCTCTTTATATTTATAACGTCTACCTGCGCTTGTTTTGTAAACATTGACTACTGAGAGATGTTGGCATGTACACACTCAAAATATTATTATTTTATCAATGGATAGATTTTTAAAATTTTCTATTCAATTTAAAGAGTGAATAACTTTAAACAACACTACATATGCTATACAAATTGCCAACTATACATATGTATACAAAGTAAAGTAGCATGTTCATATGTTTATTGCCGTGCTCAGAATTCATGAGAGAAATCGATATTAATCCCTCGTTAGACCCCTATGGTTTGTCGTCTGTCAGCACGTCCGACTATTCGTTCCTATTTAGAAACATCAAATAAAGTCTATGTGTAACACAACTCGTTATAATGTTGAGTATATCAAGGTCTCGCAGGCTGGAAATTAATAGATCTGCCACTTTAGAATGGTTATATGCAAACAAGGAAAACACATATTAGATATAAACCACAAAGCCATAAAACGTATATAAGTAGAAGTTTGTTCATCTCAACTTGGCGCATTCTGACCCATTCCACCAAGCACTGTTCTTTTCATTATTTCATCAGTTGTTCATCAGTGAAACCTCATAAGACATCATACTACTACTTGTACTCTATTTAAACTGTCCCGTATGGTTCAACATCGATTTTTTCAACTAGCTGGACCCTTCGCCCGTCGTTGCTCGGTAGAAATATAAAATAATGAATTAAAATTTGTCAACATTCGAAAGAACACAAATATTTTACATCGAACAATTGTAATGTCAGGTTTTGAATTGTGGATGAGGGATAGGAGTAAGAAAGGAATGAAGGAAAAAAAGATGCAGTTGTATGAGTATCCCTGTATTTCGCCAGATATTTTCGTTTCGATTAAACACCTGCTTAGTATATGATAATGACCACTTTTTAAATTAAAGAGGCCTGTAGAACCTTATTAAAACCAATTCTCGCTGTAATCTTTGTATTGAAATTTCCTTTTTTGTGTGAGGAAAGAAAGGACCACTACTAAGTCACACAAATATAATCTAGGTCATCTGCAAAGCACTAATAAGCCGAGTGTGTTCAAATAGAAATGATGATATTTACGATAGGTAAAGTACTATGTATTTTATTGATATAATAGTTAAAGTACTAAGTATTACATTGATTTCTTTCAAAATTACTACACAATAACGTTGAATTAAAACAAACGGCATGTAGTCCTTCCTTTCCCCCCTCCCGCATTGGCAAACGTTTAACAAAGAAAAGCAATTGCGTGACTCGACTGGGATCGAAAGCAAACCTCCTCGGTTTTTGATCTACTGTCGTAACCATTGGGTCACGAAGGCGAGTAGACAATCTATTTAGAAATAGCTTAATAAAACGAAGCCTGCGTTTTATTTTACGATACGTTAGGAGGCGATCAAACGTACGTTGCAATAGTCACACGCTTTGAGTCATATCTATACAAATAAATCGATGTTTTTTTCTCCCAATTTGTTTATATTATGCGTGTGAAACGCGTAGGATTATAAACTGTCAACCTTATCTGTCGACTATCTTTACGTATATTTATTTTATTAGGAAGTAGAGTCGCTGAAAATATTGTAGCAGCTATATCGAATGTTGAAATACAGCAATAACCTATGTTCGTCAATTGCACACTCTAAACACCGGAAGGAGTATGAATCTATAAGTAGCAACGTAATTCGATGTTCTCGAAAATCAACGGATTTCGCGGGAGCATCTATTAAGTGCGTGCGTAATGTTTTGTATTATGTAGTAAATTATTAGCCGACAAATAGTAAATAATGAAGGACACTTTTGAAATACAGACGTTGTTTATTACTTCTTGGTGTCGATGGGCAGAGGGTCAATACTAAAGTGTTAGAAGGAATAGTTTTTGCTACCACCTCTATAAAGTATGTTTTGAGGAGAGTCGAAGATGGTGGGGCAAAATAAGTATTTAGTGGTAGCTGGAGAAAAATAATAACACATTTAGTAAAACATGCTCGAGTGAATAAGCGTAATATAGTGGTGAGTTTAGTAACTTGTGATGCATGTGGTTATTTTCCTATTCTTCAAGAAATTACAGGGGAAACATCGTCTTAACTTTATATAGTAGATAGCTATTTCAAATTCGGTGTTCTTAGAAGATAGAACATTTTCTTTTTGATTTTTTGCTCATGGTGTTTCTTGTAATTTCTGTTCCTTGGTCTATTTTTCTGTGGTGTTAGCTGAGGCCGGTGTAATTTATTGGGGGGTGTTGTGTTATGAAGTGATGTTTCTTGCAGTTTCTGTTTCTTAATCCGTGTTGTGGTGTTCTCCTTGTATTTTTGTTTTCTCCCTGTTGTAAATTCCTTGTGATTTGTTACTCTTTGTAGCTTATGCAAGTTGGTTTCCGTATTCGAGGATTTTCCTGTAGATTGCAGCTGTTTTGAACATTGCCGTGCTTTGTATGATTTCGCTGGTCCCTTTGATTCTAATTTGTTCCATTATTTTCTCCAGTTTTTTGGGGGGGATTGTTCCTAGTGCTTTACGATTAATGGTATTATACTAACTTTCTTCAGTCTCCATATTCCTGTCAGTTCTCAATTATTATTATTATTATTATTTTTATTATTATTATTATTATTATTATTATTATTATTATTATTATTATTATTATTATTATTATTATTATTATTATTATTATTATTATTATTTTTATTATTATTATTATTATTATTATTATTATTATTATTATTATTATTATTTCTTACTCACTACGAGTTCTTACACAAGTAATTATATGCCATAACTCAGTGGTGTTTCCTGGAACCCTCGTTAGAAAAATGCCCCCAGATATTAATCATACACTACTTTTTCGACAATCAATGCAAATTATTTTGCTTTATGGAAACTGCCGTTTACCTTTCATATCTGGCTGGCAAAAGCCGTTAAACTTCCCTGCAATAAGAGTGGCACTTCGAGGTACAAATACTCTCCGCCACTTCCAGTGGAGTTTTGCTTTGTATGTACGCTCCTTGTCTTTGTTACGACTACATTGCAATAAATCATTCGGAGATTGTGTGCAATATATATATATATATATATATATATATATATGTGTGTGTGTGTGTGTGTGTTTGTGTGGGTTTTTTTTTCTTGACTAGTGGAATCAGATTATCATTATTTTATTATTATTATTATTATTATTATTATCATTATAACATTATCTATAGAAGTTACATATTACATTTTTGATGATAACTGGGAATAAGACTCAATATCCTCGAAGGTTATGACATAGATTAAGTTACAGACACACAATGAATCCCCAGTATATCAAGATGCTGTCAAATACCAAAATACTTACTCAAGCAACGCTGACTTCATGGTGTGTATTTCAGTGTAATCTCATTTCCCCAGACGCGTAACATGAAATCAATATGCAATAGAAGTCTCCGCGGAGGAACATGTGTCTGCGAGCGATGACTCCTGATGGAAGAACGCAAGAACCGTAAGATTTTGTTTGTGTGTCTCGAGTATTTGTGTCATCGTCATCGTTTACTTTTTTTGTGTCTTTTTTGTGTTTTTCTTCTGAAATTTTTTTTTATCGTTTAGCCCATGAGGGAGTATTTTAGAGTTTTTCGTAGCAAGGCGGAAATCTAACAAAATAATAAGAACAAATCGTGTCATAAACAAGAAAGAGAAGAATAAAAATGGACGTCCTACGTTTTTATCATTCTTTCCTGTTTATTGCGAAACATTGATATCTAGAAGCAGCCATATTTGGAGGCAAAATAGCCCGCGAAACAAATAAATTACTTTTTTCTTTCTTTAGTGAATCACTTACCTCGCGTAAAACGACAAGTGTAAGAAAAATTGTCCCGATAACAAATATGTTGAAAAATAAAAGACAGAAGATGAAAGCTTAGTAACGATGCTAGTTGGACACACGTAGAGTGCATATATATGCGTCACAACCCAACTAAATACAATCTGACCAATGCACTCGTTGTATATACAATGTGATAGTGTAGGGGTATATCTACATCATGTATATATATATATATATTTATATATATATATATATATGTATACTATATATATATGTATACTATATATATACATATATATATATATATACATATGGTAGAATAACATAATGAAACAAAAGTAAAATTACATACTTTACTAGTTTATTATAATCAAATGCTTCAACAACCAGTAAATTAATAAAAAGTATATTACCCCATAAATTTTCAAAGAAATAGATTATTTCCTCAGAAGGAGAACAACAATAAATAACTTATTGTTGGTAAATATTAATTTGAAAGGTTTAAAGGTCAATTTTCAGTTATACTAAAAGGCAAAAACTTTCCAACACAATTTTGAGTTATGCAATTAATCAATATATATATATATATATATATATATATATATATATATATATATATATATATATGTATATATGTATATATATATGTATGTATATATATATATATATATATATATATATGATTATGTTGATGTATGCATAAATGTACATTATCTGCGAAACTGGCATATCGATGTTATCGATCAACGGCTGTTAAAAAGATAATATCTAATCAGGAAGAATAATATTCTGATTTTTCCTTGATGTCATATTTAGAAAGAATGACGTTAGAAGGAAAATAAAAAAATAAAAGTGAAACATTCAAGATTGGAAGGGCACGTGGTCAGATTTGAACACGTCGGAAATGAAATATAATGTCAACATATGTTGGAAATGAAGAGAAGAAAATAAAAGGGTGTCAAATTGTTGTGTCACATTCTAAAGGAAAGTTTATGTCTGGATGTGTGTTCAGATTGACTTCTACGTGTCAATATTCTGGGCGATATAGATGTTGGAGGGAAGAAACAATCTTCTGCCAGGCCTTGATTCTAGGTAGGGTGATAGTATATAAGGGAAATATGAAATTATTATTCTGCCTAACTATATCTCAGCTTTTAACAGCTGTTTATTGATAAAATCGACATGCCAATGTTAAAGATGATGTGCATGTATGTATAAATAAATAAATAAAAAATTTAAAAGCTCTATTTGATATTGGTTACTTTTTTATAAGCCCGGTTGAAATTCTATGTATTTTTATCCTTTGGATATTTACCTAACCTGGATTTATATATATATATATTTGTATATATATATATATTTGTATATATATATATATATATATATATATATATATATATATATATATATATATATATATATATATATATATACATATATTACAAGTTATGCCAGAGAGAAATACGTTTCTAAGAAAATTTAAAACACACACTTTAAATGTTTTTAGTTATCCTAACTGCTTCTTCTATTAAGTTTTAAGAGCATCAAGCAAACCGTTCGATGAGTAAGCGATTGTTTTCTGACATTCGAATCTAAGGTTTATGTTATTTTAAATAAGTTTTGACGTTTGTTAATACAATTTCGCAATTGTTTTAATAGACGTGTTAAGAATGTTTTATAAGTTTTCGCTTTGATCCTGTGAAGTGCTAATTTGAGAACACGCTCTGATGACGTATTTGTATTTATTGCTTTGGTTGTTCAATTATGCTTGGTATTCTTCAAGAAAATGTATTAGTTATAGTTTGCTTCGAAACTAACATGAAATCACATCATGATATACTTTTATCTATAATTTTATTTATTTACGGCTTTATTACTAATTGTGACATTATTATATAAAGATGTAGAAAAGTGACTCACATTTGCTTTTGGGATCTGATTTCCGTAAGAATTGATGTAATTAGATAAATATTTTTTTTAATATCATTATCCCCCTACATATATATATATATATATATATATTACCTTAAGGCCTTGTCGTCTGACCCTCTGAGAGGAAACGTCAGAATGGTAAATTAAAAACTAAAAGTCGAATGAGAAATGAAGGGGGGAGAACAAAATAAATAAATAAATAAAACTTATTTCAGTTGGAGGAAACGAATGAGAAGGGGAAAAAAAAAAAAAAAAAAAAAAAAAAATTAAATCTCTCAACGTTATGGTGGCTTTGAATCATTAAAGATCTCCAACTGATGTTTCAAAATCTTTTGTTTACACAGGCTAGGTCGATAGTTGTTAATGACTAACGCCTCAAGAATATTGAGATGGTAGTTCGACCTAGCACTGTGTAAAACAGAAAACCATCCATCGGAATACCTGTCAGAACAACTATTTGTACTAACGAGGTGATTGCCAATGGCTGATTCCTGTGCCTGGAAGTTCCCGGATGATCTCGAAACCTTGTGTAGGCGAATATCACGTGGTATGTGTTGGGATATTCTAAATTCTAATGTTTGGGAATCTTTAGAATATCCCAACACATACCACGTGATATTCGCCTACACAAGGTTTCGAGATCATCCGGGAACTTCCAGGCACAGGAATCAGCCATTGGCAATCACCTCGTTAGTACAAATAGTTGTTCTGACAGGTATTCCGATGGATGGTTTTCTGTTTTACACAGTGCCAGGTCGAACTACCATCTTAATATTCTTGAGGCGTTAGTCATTAACAACTATCGACCTAGCCTTTGTAAACAAAAGATTTTGAAACATCAGTTGGAGATCTTTAATGATTCAAAGCCACCATAACGTTGAGAGATTTAATTTTTTTTTTTTTTTTTTTTTTTTTCCCCTTCTCATTCGTTTCCTCCAACTGAAATAAGTTTTATTTATTTATTTATTTTTTTCTCCCCCCTTCATTTCTCATTCGACTTTTAGTTTTTAATTTACCATTCTGACGTTTCCTCTCAGAGGGTCAGACGACAAGGCCTTAAGGTAATTTTAACAATTTTCCTTTTTTTTTTTATTTTCCCACTCGTCTGTTTCATTGATTTTAATAATGCTTCCTGTAAAATTAATCCTACCATTCTGTTGTACACGTAATTAACTTATATATATATATATATATATATATATATATATATATATATATATATATATATATATATATATATACGTATGAATTATTATACATTCACACTTGTTTGTACTACATATGTGCACACATATTTCAGCTACGACTTTTTCAACGTTAAGATTCGGCAAAATCATTTGTGGAATAATGAATTCAGTTTAAAGGCAACGGAAACTGATTGTAGGATGTGCGTGGGTTTAAATATTATATAAAGGGAAAAGAGTATTAAAAGAAACTCAATTCATGCTTATACCTATACATACGCATACATAGCAACGTATACTATGACTGCAACGTCTTGTCAGACGAGTTCCAGCCATTTATTCAGAATAACGATGTTAGGTTATGCCTAATGATAACTGTGTGCAGATACGTCACTACACGCGTTTCTGTACTGAGATTGTTAATATAGAGATCTAGCTTTGTACGACAGTTAAATTTCTTCCGTCGGTTATAAATGTTAACTTCCAAAGATGTACCCGTATTTTATAAACAAGACGGAAAACGATTCCCTTTAACGCGCACTGTCAAACAA
This sequence comes from Sepiola atlantica, assembly GCA_963556195.1. Lineage (NCBI taxonomy): Eukaryota > Metazoa > Mollusca > Cephalopoda > Sepiida > Sepiolidae > Sepiola > Sepiola atlantica. Next base: position 87,683,849 of record OY744523.1, read on the forward strand.
GCGAAAGTTAGATAGCACGTAACAAGTTTAAACTACACACCAACATGATCAGTTTCGTTCGTGTGAATCAGATAATTCTGGTGTTGGCATCAGTTTCTCTGATGTTTTTCTAGTCATAAATCTTTCTAGAAAGACATCAGGTACTTACGGAGAGGACCACGAGAAGGTTGCCAACATCCTTAAGTGAAAATGATACAGTGGGACCGAAATGATTCGATCTTGGAACACCCAGGTCTTCAATCAGTGTCGTTAATCACTTAACATCCGCCAGCTCCCAACCAACATGATGTGAGGAGTGGTGTTCCATTTTTTTAAATAGGTCTTCATACCAATAGAAACTCCAACGAAAATGAACATTACTTCATATTGCACGTATACTCAATCATGTAAAACCAATCCTGTAAATAATAATTACTCCTGGTTAGTTCTAGTGTGGTGAAAGTTATGCAAAATAAAGAAAGTACATAATCAGGCACTACAATATATTGCTACTGTATTTAGTGACGGATTTGTTGTAAAAACTGATGCGATTTTGACTTCCTATCTCATGTCTATGTGACCGACCGTTCGGGCTTTTAATCTCAGCGTAGATACCCTTTCTTTGTCAAGCTAAGCCATATATCTATATTTTTGTTTCATTAACTTGATACGTACATAAAAGTAATCCATGGCTACGTGTTTACTTGCAACTTATACCTGAAAAGACAGCCACCATCGTCCCTGGGCAAAACATGCGACATGTTCCCCGGAATACATCAATAATATATCTAGAGTATGATAAGATAATGCGAGCGTGTGCCTGTCTACTGATATTTGTGTGCAACTTTAGAGATATTTACTTACAAACACACCACAATGTAACTGACAATACTCCCCGTTTAACGCTACACTACATCTGTACATTTTCAGTTATATTCACCCACCTTTTAGGCAGTCTATGAATACCTAAAACGGTTACACTCAATTCCACACAATAAATGTCCAGTCACACAAACATTATCCATCCCACTCTTGAAACTCCTAACCCCTGCCTTCTTATTCTCACATGCTGCCATGACTTTACCATCTTGTGCATTACTCGTTTCCCTTAAGTAAACACCTCAACCATGACCTGACATTCACCGATTTTACAATAACTACACTTGATTAAGCTTTTCATCTGTTGTTTTACTATTGCTGTCCCTTTTAAAAATGTTTCAATTTTCTTTAATTTTAATATATAATTACATTGACTATACTTTAATCCCTTTTTAATTATAATTTATAAATAAATTATATATGCAGATTTATTTATACCATTATCGTTAAGCATTATCAAGTGTAATTGCTAGTATGTATTAATATATATATATATATATATATATATATATATATATATATATATATATATGGGAATAGAAGGATGAAGGTAATCCGACGTGATGGTAAAATGAAAAAGGAAAACCAAAAACTGGATGTTTATTTATGTGTACATCAACGTTTCGTCTTTATTTATAAGACTTCATCAGGATGATGATATAGGGAAAAGATATCATGCAAGCACGGATACATGTAGGGTAGACATGTTGGGAAGAAAAATAAAATAAAATGAAAAATAATGGCAGCGTCTAGCTGGACGTCCGTACTGGTTAGAGAATGAAAAATGAGTGGGAGAAAAAGGGGAAGGGTGGAGGGAGCAAGGACTACTGTGGCTGGCGATGAGAGAAAGAGGTGGGGGATGAGCAGGGGTAAAATGGATGGCAGAGAGAGATTGGAGGAAAAGGGGGAGGGGGTGTTTGACCGGATGGCTGTGGTCGAGATTGAAGGGGAAGAGTGAGTTGGAATGTTTGTGTGTGTGGGGTGTATGCAAGGAAATGGGGATGGGTAGAGAGGGAGGGGGGGGGTTGTGATTTTGGTGGATGGGCGAAAGTTATAGTCTTAGAGAGCGTTTGAAGAAAATGAGGGAATTTAAGAAAAGGTATGGGAGAAAATGGATGAGAGGGGGAAGAAGGAGGATTTGTCGTGATAGGGTGTGAAATATTTGAAATATTTGGAAAATGATAGCAATGAGTGAGGGATTGGAGTGGGTGGGGGAGGGGGGTGATTGAAAGGGTGGGTGAGGAATATATTTGAAATATTTGGAACATGAGAAAGTTTATTTGGACTGTGGTATTAAAAATGTGAGGGAAAAAAAATGAGGAAAAATAAGAGAAGATTCAGGGAGAAAAGGGAAGGGTGTGGGTGAATGGAAGAGTGTCATAAGGTTAGAGATCAAAAATAAAAGTTAGCCATGATCAGGCAAAAGACTTTGTTCTGTGAGGATGATCTTGCTTATTAAGGGTGATAGGTTAAAGAAACCATTTCGCTGCTTGATAGTAGTGGAGGATGTGATGAGTGCAGTTTCCAAAAATCGCACGGGCCATAGCTAACATCCTCACTCCACTAATGGGTACCATCAGTCCCTCCCACATAAAAAATTCAGGCGACCTTCTTAGCAGAATAAAAAACATCAACGTAGAAAATAAAAATATACACAGCCTAGATGTAACTTCGCTCTACACTAACGTCCCTGTAAAAAAATGCCTACACTTACTTCACACACATATAAAGAAAACAAAAACCGACCTACCTTTTCCCCCCAACACTTTTATAGAAATAATTAGACTCATCACTGACATAACATATTTCCAATTTAACGAAGTATTCTACAAACAAAAATTTGGACTCCCCATGGGCAACCCCCTTAGCGGTGTATTGGCCTGCCTCTTTTTAGAATTCTTAGAATCCGGTCCTTTCAAATATAGACTACCTCCTAACATCGAATACTTTAGATACATAGATGATATTTTAATTTTCCTCCCCACAGACACACAAATCATTCATGTTAAGGATAAACTCAACACAGTAGAACCCTCCATAAAATTCACCCATGAGACTGAAATAAACGGCTCTATTCCCTTCCTTGATACTCTTATAATTAAGTCCAACAATAAACTAGAATTTAAGGTACACCGCAAAAACACTCACAAAAATGACTACATACATTTCTACTCCCACCATCATAGCAAGATCAAAACAGGTATAATTATAGGCTTCTTCCTACGCGCCCTTAGAATATGTAGCCCCCCACACATAGATGAAGAAATAAAATACATTTTTAATTCCCTAAAAACATTGCAATACCCCACACATTTCATATTAAATGCCAAGAAAAAAGCCTTCCAAATATTCTCCAGAAACACCACACAAAAAAATCAAACCCCTAACACCTCTCTCATAGACAGACCCCTTCTCCTACCCACGCATTCCAATAACACATCCATATGCAACACGCTCAACAAACTAGGCATTCCAATAGTACAAACCACTTCTCAATCCATAAAACAAACTTTAAACACATCCAGACATTTCCAAAAAACACCCACATCCCATGCCGGCTTATACACTGTCCCTTGCAATGACTGCCATCAATTCTACGTGGGAGAAACACAACGTGAATTAAAGAAACGATTAAATGAACATAAAAGGGATATAAAAAACAACAACCCTCTTAGTGCACTTTTCTCCTATGCTCTAGAATATGGTCATGCATTCAAATTTGAACAAGCCAAAATCACTAAACACATCCACAACAAATCTCGGCGAAGATTATTGGAAACTGCACTCATCACATCCTCCACTACTATCAAGTAGCGAAATGGTTTCTTTAACCTATCACCCTTAATAAGCAAGATCATCCTCACAGAACAAAGTCTTTTGCCTGATCATGGCTAACTTTTATTTTCATCTCTAACCTTATGACACTCTTCCATTCACCCACACCCTTCCCTTTTCTCCCTGAATCTTCTCTTATTTTTCCTCATTTTTTTCCCTCACATTTTTAATACCACAGTCCAAATAAACTTTCTCATGTTCCAAATATTTCAAATATATTCCTCACCCACCCTTTCAATCACCCCCCTCCCCCACCCACTCCAATCCCTCACTCATTGCTATCATTTTCCAAATATTTCAAATATTTCACACCCTATCACGACAAATCCTCCCTCTTCCCCCTCTCATCCATTTTCTCCCATACCTTTTCTTAAATTCCCTCATTTTCTTCAAACGCTCTCTAAGACTATAACTTTCGCCCATCCACCAAAATCACAACCCCCCCCCCTCCCTCTCTACCCATCCCCATTTCCCTGCATACACCCCACACACACAAACATTCCAACTCACTCTTCCCCTTCAATCTCGACCACAGCCATCTGGTCAAACACCCCCTCCCCCTTTTCCTCCAATCTCTCTCTGCCATCCATTTTACCCCTGCTCATCCCCCACCTCTTTCTCTCATCGCCAGCCACAGTAGTCCTTGCTCCCTCCACCCTTCCCCTTTTTCTCCCACTCATTTTTCATTCTCTAACCAGTACGGACGTCCAGCTAGACGCTGCCATTATTTTTCATTTTATTTTATTTTTCTTCCCAACATGTCTACCCTACATGTATCCGTGCTTGCATGATATCTTTTCCCTATATCATCATCCTGATGAAGTCTTATAAATAAAGACGAAACGTTGATGTACACATAAATAAACATCCAGTTTTTGGTTTTCCTTTTTCATATATATATATATATATAATTACATGTATATATATATATTCATTTCACTTTATATATATATATATATATATATATTTGTAAATAATATCATTACCACATTTTATATATACATTTATATATATAAATATATATATAAATATATATATGTGTATATATATATACATATACACTTAACGCTATATGTATACATGTTTAAATTGTGCAATGACCACATTATATATATTTATTTATAATCATAACCAATCATATACATATAATGTAGTAGTGTTACAACACACACACACGCATATATATATATATATATATATATATAAATATATATATATGCGTGTGGTTTAATTCGCGAATGTTATGAAAATTAAATGCTGTTATAGACAATATGCGTGAAGAAAACAAACGTAAAACAGACTAAATACAAGAGAAATACACGAAATGATAAGTTTGGCCGGTTTCGTTCGTATCAACTTTTTCTGAAAACTGTCGCTGATACGAAACAACACTGGTTAAATCTCTCGTTTAGTGTGTTTCTCCTGTATTTAAATCTCTGTTCTGTTTGTATTTTTTAAACAAACAAGCACACACACACATATATATGTATATATGTATATATATATATATATATATATATATATATATATATATATATATATTCACTTCACGTTATATATATATATATATATCAGTTTGTAAATAATATCATTACCACATTTTATATATACATTTATATATATAAGTATATATATATATATATATATGAATATATATATATGTATATATATATATACATATACACTTAACGTTATATGTATACACCTTTAAATTTATTTATCTACGTCCCACAAGGTAAGATGTGACACAAGGTCGGGAAAGTGGGATTAGATAAGCCAGCGCTCGAGAAGTGAGCACTCTAGCCATTTAAAAATTGTCTGGGCAGTCCCGTCGGCATTCCCCGGTAGAGGCGCCTCAGACAGTAAGCAATAAACTTACTCCTCCCCAAAGAGGGGAGACGAAGCCTGGGAGGATACACCTCCTTGAACTGCACAGGACCGGCAATTGTGCAATGACCACATTATATATATTTGTTATTATATACAATCATATACATATAATGTAGTAGTGTTACAACACACACACGCACGCATATATATATATATATATATATATATATATATATATATATATATATATATATAAATATATATGCGTGTGGCGGAATTCGCGAATGTTATAAAAATAAAATGCTGTTATAGACAAAATGTGTGAAGAAAACAAACGGAAAACAGATTAAATACAAGAGAAATGCAGGAAATTATAGGTTTGGCCAGTTTCGTTCGTATCAACTTTTTCTGAAAACTTTCGCTGATACGAAAAAAACTGGTAAAATCTCTCGTTTCTTGTGTTTCTCTTGAATTTATATATCTGTTCTGTTTCATTTTTAAATGTTTTCGCTTGATCTTTTTAGTTAAAATCACACAAGTCAATGTATATTCCATAGTAATCGCTAATATTTTCATCAAATCATCTTTTGGTCACAAAACACAAATGAATCAACAGATCTGGAGAAAACAAATGACTTTTAAAATACAACAAGAACGCGCACGTGAAGTAAGTTAGACGCTAAAAGAACGGACACGAAAATTACCAGGAACGGCGTTAACCAGATTAATGTTAAGACGCGACACTTAGCGTCACAGTAGAAAATTATATTACGTCAAGAATTTTAAAATGTTGTTATTGGGTTAACACATACTATAATCAATTGTGGGTTGCTTGGTTTTAATAAAGATGAATTCGAGTATTTTTAATTTAAAAAATTAGTTTCCGACTGTATTATTTTCGCGTTAATAACTAAAGTTTATCAGTGTTTATAAAATTGGTGGAATGAAATTCAATAACCTGATCGATTATTAAACAACTATTTTCCGATGATTGAAATTTAAAAGAAGACCGTCATATTTTCTATATATGGTGTTACAGTAATTCAAATAAAACAAAATGATACCGTCGGTTTCAGGTGAACGAGTGTTCAAGCCTCGCCGACTATTCTCAGTCATTTTTGCTAAGTCCTCATTGGAAACGTTAGAAGATCATGCGCTGCAATAAATGAACGCCATATTTTAGTTATCTTTTAATTCTATTCTTTTAAGGGCGTTCCCTCAGCGTGGTTTTAGAATGGTATGGAAATTATAAATTGGAATAGATAAGTTATAAAATTACATATACAACAGGAAGTGAGTATAATTCTAACAATAATAATAAAAATAAAAATCTAACGATAATAATAATAATAATAATAATAATAATAATAATAATAATAATAATTATAATAACAATAATATGGCATGAAAGATGAAAGATGAACTACATGAATTTGAAGAGGGTACAGAAACATACATTAATAACAGAACGATTCCGACAACCTTAAGGAAAATCGCAGACTGAACAGAGCTACCCCATGATGGAATACATGTGTACTGGTTCGATAAACAATCACGACCTAACATGAAAGGCTAGCGCAGAAACAAACAGGATGCATCCACAAAACAGACGTACGAGAGTGGATGATCAAAGAAAGGACAATGTAAATACAAAAATATGTAAAAAGGAACGATCCCAAACAACTGCACGCCAATAACCTGTTTACCAACAATGTAGAAAATCCTAACGGCAGAACTAAGTAAACAAATCTACCAATTCCTGAAGAATCGTAGACTGCTCCTGATGAATAAAAAAGATACCGAAAAAGAAACAGAAAGACGCATAAACTGTACATAAGTAAAAAGATCCTGAAGGAGGTACACAGCAGAAAAAGAGCATATATATTGCATGGAATGTATAATAAAAAGCTTACGACAGAATCCCTCAAGCATGGATAATTGAATGCTGAAAAATATACAATAAACCCGACATGAATAGTAATCTTATAAAAAAACATTGGAATCATGGAGACTAAAACTGACAGCTGACTGAGATAAAACTACAGAGAGGCATTTTCAAAACGACACCTCATAAGCATTACCGTATATCATAGCCATGATGCTACTAAACTGCATATCCAGACAATATGATACCGCATACAAGTTTACACACACATAACAAAGAATAAACCACCCCATGTACATAGCCGACCTGAAACTATTTCATAGGGTAAAACGGAACTAAAAAAGTTGATATATATGACTAGAATCTAAAGCCAGGACATGTAAATGGAAATCACAGTGAAAATGTGTACACTGCTAGAGATAAATAAGGGGACAACTGGAGATGATAGACGGCATGGAACTGTCCAATAAAGAGGAGATGCTATGAATATTTGGGATTTCTTGAAGCAGACACCATCCAATCTACAGAAATGAAAGAGAAGATTGGAAAATAATATTTGCGAAGCACAAGAAAACTCTAATAAACGGAATTATATAGCAGAAATCTAGTAAAAGAAATACAAACATGTTCAGTATCACTTATAAGATACTCTGAACCATTCATAGGCTGCACTTAAGAAGAACTCAGGTACCTTCACGAAAAGACTAGAACATTAATGACTATGCACAACGCACTACACACAAACGGTGATGCAGAAACGGTGATGAAGAGAAACGAAGGAGGAAGAGGACTGCTAAGTATTCAAGACTGTCTGGCAGACACAAAAAGATCTGGATAAATACATAAAAACGAACACGGAACTGCTTATCACCGCAGCAAGAGATACCGTCCTACGAACTCGAGAAGCACTTACACTAGAAAAACAAATACAAGAAAAGAAAAGCGTGAAAAGAAAAAAAACACTACATGGACACTTTATAAGGCTGACAAGAGAAGAATCAAGCGAAAAAATAGATGGGCAAGGCTTAGAAAAAGACACTTGAACAGGGAAACAGGATCTTTACTGACGGCTGCACAGAATAGGATTAGGACAAACAATATTAAAACTAGAATAGATAAAACCCAGGAAAACGGTAAATTCAGTCTGTGTGGTAAAAAGATGAAACAGCAAATCATATAATTAGTGAATGCAGCTAACTAGCCAAATAACAATACAAGAACATACATGAATGTGTGGGAAAAGTAATGCACTAGGAACTGTGCAAACAATTGCATTTCGAACACGTAAACCAATGGTAAAACATAAGCAAGAGATTGTACTCGAAAACGAAAAACACAAAATCCTCTGGGATATGGATGTACAAACAGATAAACTCATACAAGCAAAGAGACCGGATATCATAACAATCGACAAGAAGGAAACATTTTGCCAAATCGTAGATTTTGCTGTTGCAGCATGAAAATTCAATATAACACCAAAAATTGTAAGAGCACTAGGAACAGTCCCCAAAAAACCTGGAGAAAAGACTGGGCGAACTTTGAATCACCGGGATCATTTAGATCATAAGACATATGGCAATGATCAAAACAGCTACAATCTTAAGGAAAATCCTCGAATGTTGAAACTTACCTGCATAAGCTATGAATGGTTAATAACCACATATAAGTTACAATCGAAAGACACAAAAACACAAGAACACAACCGCAGAGAACCAAAGAATAGAAACTGCAAAAAATAAAATAAACTCCCCCCCCCCCCCAAATAATAATAATGGCACAGGCCTCGGCTGAAACCACAAAACAAGACCTAATCTGGAAGAGTGCGGAGAGTACTGGGACCTTAGAAAGGTTTACTGCCACCCAATTCTCAGTGGAGACCAATGTTTGTTTCCAGCGTGAAATCAACAGTAGACGGCTGTAGCGATGTCGCAAGACCATTTGCTGTGTAATCGAAAAAAATGTGGAGATTACTGAACATCTAGGGAGGAGTGTTTTCACTCTGACTTAAGAGAACGCCGCTGGTTATTGTCGGTGAGCAATCACTGACGATGAATTTGTAAAAACTCTTTGTGAGCAAAACTCTATTAATAATCAAGATTATGTATCTGTCTGTCTGTCTGAAGCCAACATGATTTTATTAGTTTTGATCGCTTTATTTTTATATCTAATTATCAGCTCCGATATATACCTATTCCAAAGCTTCTCCAAACATCACGCGTCTTTCAAATTTACTCAATTAATTTATATTAAAGCTTCTCATGAATTAATATTGGCAAATATACACCCGTGATTGTTTTTTGTCATATTTCCAGATGTATTTAAAATATTTCATCGATAATAATACTCTAAATAAAAATTATGAATAGAATTTATTAAATACATTGTTGTGTTTTAAATCTATATAGTTGAGTTACGTAACTAAATGAGAGTGTAATGGAATATGACGGAACAGCGGGTGGCTATTGCAACATTTGGTTATCCGCCCTTTGATTATTCGGACGCACATAAATGTTTATTTCAAGAAAAAAAATACAGAAAGAGAGAGAGAAAGGAAAAAAAAGGAGATAGAAAATAAAAGAGTGAGGAAAAGAGAGAAACAAGAGAGAAACAAGACAGAGAGAGAGACAGAGAGAGAGAGAGAGAGAGACAGAGAGATGGGCACACGTTTAAGAGTCGTTCAAAACTGATATATTTACTTTGATTTTTTAATTAAAACGTTTTGGGTTTGTATTTTTTGTACTCTTATAGCTGGCGCGCGAGATTTCTGTGACTTAACGTCGGCAACGAATGGGCAGGTTGCGGAAGCGCCCGAGAGCTGACGAGACGAGACGAGAAGAGACTAAAACTGCCAAGCGCTTTCAAAGAAACAATACATAGATCAAAAAACGAACAAACTGTAGCTGAAGAACTGTAAATAAATAAATTTGTTACACATAACATAATAACTTTGCTTGATTGTATGTTTTTTTTTACTTACTTAATAATCTTCTTGTGTAACAATTAAAAAAAATGAATATTACAGAATCACCTTCGATTCATCGTCGTTCATCTTCAGGTTACAAAAACAATGAAAAAAACAGCTTTAGAATAGAAGAGAATTTTTAAAACCACTCCAATACGTCGTTAAACGTCAAAACAATAAAATCTGATATAATTCTATAGAAACATTTACACTTTTTTATATTCCAGGACCCAATAACTAGTGTAACCGTGTATTTACATTAAACATTTTAAAATAGTGTTACTAGTTTCATATCTAATGTTATTATTTCAAGTTGCTGGGTTTTGGTAAATATAGCTTCTAGTATAATTACATTTTTTAAATGATCAAATCTAAGTAAAAAAAACTACTCGTGATACTTATGGAATATTCATTACTTTATTATTTTAACACTAAGAAAGGTAAATTAGAAAATCGAAAGAAATAAGAAAAACATAATTAAGCAGAAGACAGCCGTTACGTTTAACAGTGTTCAATTATATATATATATATATATATATATATATATATATATATATATATATGGAAGCTATAAATTAGGTCCAAGTTTAGACCGACGCTTAGGAGGAACTTTTCTCAAATACTCTTCTATAATCTGAGTTTTGCGTTTTTTTTCTTCTGTTTTTGATCTTTCTTCTTCTTTGCTTTGGACAATAATTATAATTAAATCAAGGTCTCTGACGAACACCGTTTAAAAACTAATAACTTTATTGTTGTTTTAGTCGTACGAAACGTTCTTCAGACGATGGAAAATATAAACATTTGCAAAACATAAAATAAATACATAAAACAATTATGACTGTAGACTGACTTGTAATCCTGGTCATTGGGATGTAACTAATCAATGTACATATTGTGTTTGTTTCCAGTATGTTTATTTAGATATATAATAAAACTGTTGGAATAATACGCAAACTGGTGATGCTAGAACATCTTTTTGTTCAATTGTAGGATTAATTCCAATATTTAAATTATCCTAAAAATAAATGAAAATATATTTTATTATATGTAGATGATGTAATCCATAAACCAAAACGATGATCGTTATTGATTTTCACCAAAATATAATTTTTTCTAGATATAAAATGTTTTTACTAAAGCTGTATCGGTGTCCACAACCTGCATTTCGAATGTCTAATTTCTTGTAGCAAAATGCAGAAACATCAATAGTATATGACAGTATTTCATATTCTGCGGGAAATAAGAAACAGAAACCCACTCTGGGAAAACTAACCTCTTTTATGCAAGCAGGAAATACAAAACCTATCTTGCACGGATCTTTCCTAATAGATACCGGGTGATTCTGAAGTCAATTCTTTCGCAACATCCTCAGATTCAAGGAAATTAAACAGCTGAAGGTATTGATTTTTTGCGTATAAAATATCTACTTTTAGATGAGATGTTTCACCAAAACTGTGTCAATGTCTTCATTTTACTTCACTTATAACGTTGTAATTTGAAAATATAAAATATTGTTGAACGTAATCAACATGGCGTTTAAAAGATGATAACCGGACTGAAAAACCTGTCATAAAGCTTGTACTTCGTATCTGTATTATAGAAGAGATTGGAAACATACACTTTTATGGTAGATGATGACATATTAAAAGTGTTGTGCCATCTGTCACAAAAGATAACATAGCCCGTTCGCCATATATCACAGATATTAGATCAAGGAGAGACCTTCTAGCAAGATTTTGAGAGGCGCATTCTCTTATAATCGAAAAGCTGTAACTTTGAGAGTGAATAAAGATAACAAGTCATTGCGTTAAGATAGCTCTCAATTTATATATCTGAATTAATACATGCAATCGTTTTTAATTAATCACTCCTATATTACTATCAAAACATTACTTACTGTCATTAAAATCAATAATACCTTAACATTTCAATACTCTCTATATATAGAACCGATGAACGATCCAAAGGCAATTACTTGTATAACTAATTATCATGATTATTTTATACACATTTCGTAATAAATTAATGTTTGATGTTATACATTAGTAAATTTATTAGTACATTCTGTCTATATTTATGCAATACTTTCGTTGATATTAACAGTACGTAATTAAAATGATTTATTAAAACATGGATAAGTCATTAACATCTTTTCTTTTAACATTGCTCACTAGAAGTTTATCGACAGTCAAGAGCGAAAAGAGAAAATCGAAAACAGCGGCTGGCTGACTGTCTTACTTACTCGATAACTACTTATCTTACTCGCTTTCTCTCTCAATTATCTCCCCTTCCGCTGTACCGTTAACGACTCTGTATTTTTACAAGGCTAATACATTTTGTCTTTCTTTTGATTTCATTAGGGACTTATTGACAAATAAAATAATTTGTATCAACATAGATAAGTTGTTAATGTTTATATATTTATACGAATAGATGCGAAAATGTCAGTCTTGTGTTTGGAAGAAACTGGAATGTTTGTTATTGAAAACTTTTGTTTCAAGTATTTGAAGCAGGGAATTGTGTCAAGCAATAACGAGCTTGCAAGTATATATATATATATATATATATATATATATATATATATATATATATATATATACATATGTAAATATATACATATATATATGTTATATATATATTATATAGATATTATATATATATATCATATATATATATATATATATATATATATATTATAATAATAATAATCCATGTAAACAAACCACAGGGTAGTAAAAAAAGAACAAGAAGAGAAGAAATTTAAATTAAAAAATTTGGGAAGTCACGTGGTTGAGACCGTTCCGAATTAAAATGTTTAAATCAACATCAAAATCAAAATATAAAATAAAATAAAATAAAGTGAAAAGAGAGAGATATAATAAAAAGGGTAGAATAAAAAGATAAATAGATAGATAGATAGAAATGAAATGAAATCGGCTGCGATTCAGACAGAAGTAAGGGAAGGGGATTTACATACAATAAATGTGTCAAAAAATCGTCGGAAATCTTTCTGCAACTTGGGCAAACCGCATATTCTCAAATCAGCTGTAATCAGAGCAGCACATATGTGTATGTGCGTGCAGACGCGTGTGTGTTGGGGACAGGGGTCGTTAACACATTGTGTTACTAATTTTGTATTAGTCCGCCACTGTTTTATTTTCCTTAAAACTTATCAAGTTATCATTAATTAATTAATAAATAAAACAAATTCACTAGCAGATTAATACAGTTTACACAATTAGTGGTTATAATAATAATAATAATAATTAAGATAATATAAATGAATACTCCTACTACTATTAATAATAATAATAATATCGGTAATAATTTAGAAGTGCTAAGTGCTGCTATTGGTAAGTATTTATAATAATAATAATAATAATAATAATAATAATAATAATAATAATAATAATAATAATAATAATAATAATAATAATAATAATAATAATAATAATAATAATAATAATAATAATAATAATAATAATAATAATAATAATAATAATAATAATAATAATAATAATAATAATAATAATAATAATAATAATAATAATAATAATAATAATAATAATAATAATAATAATAATAATAATAATAATAATAATAATAATAATAATAATAATAATAATAATAATAATAATAATAATAATAATAATAATAATAATAATAATAATAATAATAATAATAATAACAATAATAGTAATCAATAATAATCATAATAATTAATAATAATTTATAGTCAGGTAAAAAATAAAATAATCCGGAAATATTTGAAGGTAATATTAATAATAAATAATCAATAATAAATAATACTAAAACTAATAATACTATAGAAGAAGATGGCAATAATATTAATCATAATGGTTGTAAATATTGTAATAGGAATAATTTTCTTAATAATAGTATAATTAGTAATTGCAATAATATTAATTATATAAAAAATCGTAATAATAATAGCTATGATAATAATAATGATCACAATGATAACCACAATAATCATAGCAATAGTATGATTTCTACACATAGTGAGTTTACTTAACTTTTTATTTCATTTGGTTTATTTATCGTTGTAATAATTAATATCATGATTATAAAAATAATAATAATAAATTATAATAATAATAACACAAATAGTGGTAATAATAATAATAATAATAATAATAATAATAATAATAATAATAATAATAATAATAATAATAATAAAAAAGTTATAAATAATCGCGATATCACTAATGGTATTACCACTATTGCAACCAAAACTAATAATGATAATAGTAGTAAAAGCTAGATGACGATAACTATGGTAATAGTAATATTATTGACAATAATAATAATAATAAAAGTAGTTGTATTATCATTGTTACCGCTACAAACAATAATAATTATGATAATGATAGTAAAAAACGTAAATATTATTATTATTAATAATAATAATAATAATATCGATAATAGTGCAAATATGACAAATAATTATATTTAAAAATATTAATTATTATAATAATAATAATGATCAATAATAATAATCTATAATAGTAAGCAAACTTTGGATCAAAATATTAAGGAAATATTAGAAGATAAGGAAAAATAAAGAAGATAGCAATTAATATTAATCATAGTAGTAGTAAAAATTATAATCAAAATTAATTATTTGATAATAGGTAAAATATCTGTTCAAGCAAAGTATCTTAACGTCCTTAACTCATGAGTTTTCAAAGATAATTCTTCTCCTCAGAGGACCATTACTACAGTGACATTACTGCATGTAATACAATTACACTTTGAAAATATATAAGAATATATACAAAAATACATAAATGTATATAACATCAAATATATCAACCCAAACACATACTTGTTTGTTTAATCTATACAATCCATCCAAGTCATACAATTTAAAAACATATTGAGGAAAGATATCCAGGAGGTTAACTGAAGATTGATCCAGGTAATGAGTGACAACATTTTCATTTGTACTGCTTCGATGAAATCATTGGAACCCTAAATTTTGAATAGTATGATTTCTACACATAGTGAGTTTACTGAACTTTTTATTTGATTTGGTTTATTTATCGTTGTAATAATCAACATAAACATTGGATGCATTTTTCACTGCATCGATTGCGGACGCATCTCACGACTGGATAACTTTGTCATTTTTTTCAATTTTTTCAATTTTTCATTTTGGACTGTAACTCATTACCTGGATCAATCTTCAGTCAACCTCCTGGGGGAAACTTAAAACGAAAAAGTGAGAAGGAAAAGAAAGCAAAGAACACAACCTAATGTCTGATTTTTCTTGTTGCGGTTTAATTTATTATAATGTTAAACAGAACAAGAAACCTTAGTGAACATCTCATACAAAGGGATGTTACTGAATACAAATCTGAATAATGGTGGCTCTTCATGGTAGCGTCAAAAGAAGTGTCAAATGTGTATTTTACATAATAATAACAAATATACCTGGACTCCTGATAGACATTCTACAGAAAAGATAACGGCTACCAAATTATGAAACAAGTTTTAGATAAATTGTTAGCACCAATGTGTGTAGAATTAAAAATCTTGATTTTTTTATCATGGAAACAGTCGGGTGATACAAATCATACTTGCTTTTTGTGCTTGTTAGACAGCAGGAATTGAGCACAACATAGGGTGAGGAAAAATTGGCAATGAAAGTAAATTTAATCGTAACATCATTAATGAAAAACTTGGTGAACGTAATAAAATCATATTACTGCTTCTTTATATAAAATTGGGACTGATCAAACGCCATGTCAAGGAACTCGATAAAAATAGAAATTGTTATCACCATATACTCGAAACCTTTCCGCGCTGAAGCAGTGAAAACCTAACGCATGGACTGATTGACATATAATAATTTTAGTCACAGATTCAATGACTTATACAGAATCTTCTTCTTTGGAATTATTTGTGAACGTTGTTCAACATTTTATAGGAAACCACAAATATGACAACGATGAGGAATTAGTAGACAAGAGTATTTGTGACAATTGGAGCTAATATGAGTATTCAAATAAATAATCTCCATGTTCATCCTGATCGTTTCCAAGAGAACTTAGTGCTCTAAGTGACGAGCAACAAAAACGATTCAACTATGATAATAATGGTTGAGAGGTACCAGGCGCCGGTGAGATAGCCATATGATGCATGACTATTGTTGTCGCTTTCCACGTGATTTGGCAAGCAACCACTCTCTAAAATCTGCGAAAATAAGTTTTAAACTAAACAAATGAACTTTCTATTGCTAGAAAGTTTCTCATATATGTTCTCAGTTTCACATTCTTTACTACGACAAGCTTTATTCGTTTTGGACAAAATTATTTTTTTCTGGATTTGACACTCACCCCTGAGCACAATTGTTCGTTAAAAACATGATTTTGATGTATAATCTATGGTTAATTATGACTAATGTTTACAGTTGGATGAAGTGTAATAGCTTATACAACTAAATAAGAAGAAATAGCGAGATGTTATCTCTTTGATTTGAGCATTTATACAGTTCAAATTCAATGCAAATATATGAAAGATTAAAATAAGTCTATTTTAAGTACAACACAAATCTGACCCGATAAGACAAAAATGAACCGTATATTTTTATTCATTATCTTAAATCACTTATTAGCTTCCTGACAGAAACCATACGTTTACCAGTGTAGTTAAATACTATTAAAACATAATATGTTTTTATTACATTAATGCCTTTATGCTCCGAATCAGATACTGAGATAAATCAAGTCCGGAGAGTGTACATACCCATTTAGGAGGATAACACATTCGGACCAGAAATAGAATACTAATTTATGTTTAATTAGACAAACTAAAATAATACTTATAAAATAATACCAATAACAACAATAATAATAATAATTACAATAATAAAAACAATAATAACAATTGAACATCAGCGTTGAAATTTAAAAAATAATAGTAAATACTTCCTTAGCTATGAGGAATTTCTCTTACATTAATTTGGGACGAAACAGGCATTCCCCTTTGCTTCTAATGTTGCATTATTGTCACGAAAACAGACATTTGTTACATTATGTTAAACACTTTTTTCTATCAATCGTAATGTACTTTATGCCTATTGATTATTATCGTTAGGACTGACGAAACCTCGAGGCCGACGCTTCTCGCAACAAATACGAAAGTCTAAATAATACGAAAGTTGTTTCTCAAGCATACGAAAGTTCCTCGTGGAATCGCCGGCCAAGGCTCGTCTCATGAAATCAATACAACGTTCTTAATATCTTTTTAAACATGTACGAATAATTAACAGTTTTTAACGTCTCAACATTTAACATTTTCATAATACTTAAACACTTTGCTTTTTAAACAACTTATTTTAAATACTGTTCTTTTTAACATTTTCTTTTTAAGAATTGTTCTCGTTAAAATATTTAACGTATATTAAACATTGTTCATTTTAACACATCTTTTCTTTATTTTAAACGTCTTTTCTTTCTAAACATTTCTTAAGAATTTTTCTCGTTAACACATTTTACTTATATTAAACATTGTTCTTTTGATCCAACTTCTTTTTGAACATTTCTTAAGAATTTTTCTCGTTAACACATTTTACTTATATTAAACATTGTTCTTTTGATCCAACTTCTTTTTGAACATTTCTTAAGAATTTTTCTCGTTAACACATTTTACTTATATTAAACATTGTTCTTTTGATCCAACTTCTTTTTGAACATTTCTTAAGAATTTTTCTCGTTAACACATTTTACTTATATTAAACATTGTTCTTTTGATCCAACTTCTTTTTGAACATTTCTTAAGAATTTTTCTCGTTAACACATTTTACTTATATTAAACATTGTTCTTTTGATCCAACTTCTTTTTGAACATTTCTTAAGAATTTTTCTCGTTAACACATTTTACTTATATTTAACATTGTTCTTTTGATCCAACTTCTTTTTGAACATTTCTTTTTAAGCATGGTACACTTCTTCTTTCTGTTTTAAATCTTTCACAGATTTTCTTTTCACTTGGGAATTAGGACCCGAAAATGTTACACAAAAAGTTACCGTACATTTTTTCTTCGTTTACTGGTCGTTCTCGCCATCTGTGCCCTGGTTCAATTACGTCTCTGGCCTTGATCGATTCTGGTGGTCTTTGTTCTGTGGACAAACTTTATTTTCGGCAGGAGACAAAACTCGGCTCAGTTTTTTCTTCAGAGAGAGATTCGATTCTTTTATTCGATGTCTTGGTTGTGGAGGGGTTCCCATCCATTCGTCCAATTCCATACTTCACTCATTCATTTCGTTGTGGGATGCGACGGTTGCATGGGGATATTTGTCGGATCTCATTCGAGATCCAGACCATAACTATTTAGCCTATTTTTTCGTGGGCCCACTTGCTTCAGGACGACGGCTACATGGTGGGACTTAACGCTGCGAGCTCCCAAAACGTTCTCTCTCAAAAACTCTAGTTTTTTAGAACAAAAATGACGTAACAGACACTTCCTCGCGTCGGCAATCAGACACGACATTTTAATCGTACCATATTTGACCTTCTCTGACCCGAGATTCCCTGTGTCGGCGCCGAATTTGTTATGGTCTGACAAGAATGATTGACTCATAACAATCCCCTCCAATGCATGTCAGCTTAACCCGCACTTATTGTCTCAACTGACCCCAGCAATAATCCATACTAGCTACCTTAATCGTTTCCAAATATATGGTGCCCTACCATAATATAACACTAACACAAAAGCAGATATAATGTAAAGTCTTATGGTATGTATTGACATGAATGGGCTTGTGATACCGCTATAGTAATTTAGCTTAATGTTATTAATTTATAGGCTGGATTTTAGTTGAGGAGCATTACAGATCGGTAAGTATTATTTATTTTTAATTCGCACCTATGTCTACATTTAGAGAATAATTTACTTCACTTGTTAAGTATGTTGTCAGTTTCGTATTAAAGTATTCTCATTATTTATTCTAAGCAGAGATTATATCTCCGCTTAAAGCTACTGAGGTGTTTGGTTTGCACAAAATCGACCAAGATACATTTGCTGTTAAGTTTCTCTCTTTCAAGAACCAAACCCGTTTCGACAATGTTTTTTATATCTGGGTTAATGTTCATTGTTATCAGCAGATATACTGATGTATATTTTTAGGCTGTTGATGTTTTAGTTGTTTTGTACAGACTTTTGTCAACGTAGCATATGATATTATTGTCGGGGGTTTCTGTGTAGTTAAATTATTTTTAGTTATACTACACATTCTCTTAGTACATCAATAGCTTATCTTCACTGTTCTGTTACTTTTTTGTAGTGGATTGCGAATGTTGAAATGTTTGTCTATTAGTTTTAAGAAGTCACATCTGTTGTTTGTGTTGAATAGTTGGCAATATCGGTTAAACGAGGTAACTTTCTTTTTAAACATTTTTAGTTTACTTTTCTTTTTAGGTTTTCTATGAGTTAACTTTTTGGTATAAACATTTTACTTGTGCCCTTAAATATGATTTTTAACTAGAGTCAAATATTATTTTGTTGGTTTACTGAGTTGTTCTTTTAAAGATTTGCAAATTTTATTATGTAGTAGTGATGGTTTGATTGTGTGTTGATGTATGTTAAAGTGTGGTTTTCTTTGTTCAAGGTTTATATGTATTATCTTTAAGGATTAGGAATACATCGAACATGTTCCAAAGTATTCTTACTTTCATTAGCATATTTTTTTATGCTGTTGTACCATATTAAATTTGTATGGTATTGTTTTTTCATTAAAGTATTCCTTGAAAAACTGCTATGAAAATATATGTACAGTTTGTTTTTCAAAAATAATATTATTATAATCACTATTAATAAAATGGTGTAAATAGTTTCCAAATTCTTTCATGTTCTAATACATATAATTTTCGGATAATTAGCTTATTTACATGACTTTAATTTTCTTCCAACAAGACGAGATACATTCGGGTGGATTTAATTTCCTTTTACTCTACTCTATTTCCTTTTTTCCGGCAAACATTTAGTTTATAGTAAAAACAATAATAAAGTGTAAAGCGTGTTAAGCCGAGATACACAGACATATACACTAAGTACCATTGCTAGCAATTTTGACCAAATCTCTTTAAGAAATCGTGGTCGCAGGTGAGTAACACAGTGATATTCCTTTTCTTGTATTTTTGTTAAAAGTTAAATTTTCCCAAAAATTGCAGAATTTATTTAGGCAAATGAAATAATGTATATACAAATATTGCAATGGGATTATGTTATGGACCTGTAAGAGGTTCGGAAAGAAGAAACGAACTCTGGATTAAGTGAAACACAGTATACGTAAGACAGTATAAATAAAGCATATTAAAAGAGTAATTGAACGTCTGTTTGACTGCCAGTATTTGACCAGGGTAGTTCCAACACCTAGGGACATGTGCCCCCGGTATTTATAGTGGAACGGAAGAGTTCATGTAGTCCGTAAGTTGGCCAATATAACACCTGCAAAACATTACCTCCGCAGGAGTCTTAGTATCATTCTCCTTTTTTTGGATTAACACCGATAGAATCCTGAGACTTCCGTTTCCTTTTCGATTTTGGCTGTTCTGGTGCTGCCTGGGTATTTGTATGTCGAAAGTGTCGTATATGGTACCCATACCTTCTTATTCCCGTGAGAGTTTTGTACTATCCGACAGTCTTTTCCTAATGTGTGTTAAGTAACTCTTGTAAGAGAACGGAGGGTATTGGATTATGAAAAAAGTTTTCCAATTCTTATTTCTATCGTACTAAGTTCCCAGAACGATTTGTTATTTCTGAACAACTTGAAAAATACTTTTTCCCTGGAATGTAACCTTTTTTGGTAACACAGATGTTTGTATCAACAGCAATTCGTCGAAAACAGATCTTATCTTACGTGGAAACATTATTTCTGCATGAGATAATGAAGATGGTGTGGTAACATTTTGCGTGATCCAGTATACCTACAAGATATGCTACATGGCGTTTTCCGGGGGAGTGCCACAATCTTTTCTCAGGGCTTTTTAAAAATGTTTCCACAAAACGCTCTGCCTTGCTGTTTGACCTCGTTTGGTACGGGGGGGTCATGATGTGTCTTATATTGAAAATCTCACTGACACTCTTGTAAGTCGGTGGACGTAAATTGAGTGATGCCGTGACACACCAAACAATCTAGCACCCTAAAACGGGCGAACAGATCGTGAGAGAAGGTTGATAGTTACATCTGTAGTGAGGTTTTTACAGCAGACCACTACGGGTCATTTAGTAAGATTACCTACTATAATTGAATAGTAAAAACCCTCTAACAGTCACGCAAAATCCGTTTGCTGCCATGGAATATGTTTAATAGGAAGTCTCTTTTCTCCAACGTCAAAGCTTTTGATCGTATTGACGATTCTCTCAATGTTTTGGTCAATTTTAGGTCAGTATACGTAGCTACGCATAAGATGTTTTAATCTATTTGTCCCTGTGTGCTCAACATCAAAATCCTCCAGGGTGACTGTCCGTACCGTAGTTTTTGGGGCATGATGAATCTTTCCGTGCACATGAGTACATCGTCACATAGAGAAACACCGTCTGAAATGCATTGGTCCTTTCTTTCATTTTCGTCTTTGTTATGTTAATGAACTTATCGTCAAAGGTTTCATTTTTTATTTCTTTAAGGTTACAGGGAGTTCCACAAAATAGTTTGTATATCCCCATCAGTTCGTAGGGAAGCAATCACGAAATCATCTGGTTACTTTCTATGTCTCGGAACCAGTCCTGATAATCCATCAGCATGATAGATTCCTTCGAGGTTAAGTATTACATCTGAACATTTTAGTTCAGCAAGATTGCAGCCACCATCTCCGCAGTCTATTTGATATGTATACGGACATATTTTTTGAACTGAAAATGGTAAGTAACGGTCGGTAATTGGTTTTCAACGTTAACATATTCTTTGTATATAACCCTAACCATAACCTTCACTCTAGCTGTGGAATTTCGTGTCTGTAAAGATAATTCCCAAAGCCTCACTTTTAACTGAAGAGTAATATTGCTTAGCTAAAACCAGCGTCCTTGATGCATGAGCGATGAGCTTGTCAGTTTCGTCTGTTATTTTATGAAAGAATGCATGCTCTTATTCCGTACGAGCTTGTGTTACTAGCTTATATTAGTTCTAGGTTAGTGTTATAGTGTGTGAGGAATACATCCGACCTTATCTTTTCTTCAAACTTCGTTCAGAGGAGCACGGAGGTTGTGCATTTTTTAGATAAGTCCTGTCGAAAAATAGGCTAACACGTTGATTATCTAGATGTTTTATTACTGTCCATTGGCTATACTCTACTTTAGATAAAATGCCGGTCTTCACTAATCTGTTTAATCCCTCATGTATTTTTTCTTGCGAGACGAAAGCAACATTCCATTTTATTAAATACAGCTTTAATGTTCTCTTCAGTTTAAATTTTGCTGCAATCTAAAAAAGATTGGGGCATACCGCCATATACTGGCGGTATGCCCCAATCTTTCGTGAAAGTTTTATTTTAATTTCAATTCTTTCTTTAGTATTTCACGCTCGGTCGTCAGAACGTGTTGATTGTATATGGTAAATATTGAACCGTTGCCTTCAGTCCGTGCACAATTTTTTGTTGCTGTTTTTTTAATACGAACTTTTTCAATATTTTGGAAGTTCTGCTTGAAATACATTGTTTGTATTTCATAATATAAACGTTTAAAGTAACGTTGGTAAAAATGTGTCCTCGAATTTAATTTTTTCACCAGTCACCGTTTAAGTTATTCTGAAGACTTTATGCATGATTTCTTTATTTAACCTTTTCTATGTATGAGTTTTTTATTGACACGTCTAGTTGTAACTTGTCATTTTATTCAGTATTCTTACCTGTACGTACTTTCTTATATTTATGCCGACCTGTTCGTTGTTTTTGTAGATTAGACTCGACTTTTATTTGCTTTATTCGTTCTGCAATGTAAACCCTTGTGCCCTACTTAATTACAAGTTAGATAAGTTTTAAAAAACTATTGAAGATTAATAACCCAATGCAGAGATCCACAACAGAAATAGGGGCAAAGCGGTAACATTTCATGTTTCTCAATGGGGTGGCTTTTTTAGTATGAGTGTAAAAAGATCTTTCTTTTTGCTTTTACTTGTTTTTTTTAGGAGAGTTGAACTGTGATTTCTCACGTATCTGTTTTATGTGAGAAATCACCGACTTTTAAATATATTAAGAATTTTGCTTAACACTTACACATCTCTGGCAGACTTTAGTTATTTTCTGTAATGCTAAATTTGGCTCATTTTCTGACTTTCTGACTCTACGTTCGGTTTCTGAACTTTTGCTGACGCAATTCCTTGCACGAATATTCGGCATTTAAAGTAATCCCCGCTAAGTTCAGTTTTAAATTGTCACAGTGTTTATTAATTATTGACGCGAAAATCGAGTAGTCTTCGCTGTTATTTCTGATTGAGTTCAGGATCCTCTACATTTAGTGGAACGGAGAAGTCTTTTGGGCTAAATAATTCTGTTAAAAGTTAAACAGCTTCAAAATAATTACATTTACTTTTTGGGGGGAAGGGGTAAATATAGTCCACTAATTTACTATGTTTGGTGGTCCTTAAATCTTGTATCAGTAGGGTAACTTTTAAATGTCTTCCCAATTTTCATAATTTATTTTGTATAGTTCCTCATATCCTCTGAAATATGAAGCGAATATTTCATCCTCGTCTGGGGAATAAATGAAATTATAAATAGCACGCGGCAGTTTGAGCAAACCCATTTTCGTTCTCGTTATTTTGACCCCTATTCGACATTGTTCGTAGTACAAAGTGTTCAAACGTTGGCTGCCTTTTGTTCCAGTAGTCTTCTATTTTGTAGTCTTTCGTCGTTTTTTGTTCGCTAACTACAGTTTTATTTTGTTGTTATTCCAGTAAATTATTTTTACATTTTTTTTCGTTTTGTAGGTGTTGTTGCATTTGGTATGAACGGGTTCTACCATATTTGATTTAAAATCTTCCATGTTTAGATATGTATTTATAGAATACGCTTTTTAGAAGTTATTTCTTTTATATTACACTGCTCACGTAATATAAGTTGTTTTTCACGTAACAGCAGTTTGTACGATTCGACCATTTGTCAACAGTAAAAATAAGATTTAGAATTTGGCGGTGATACTTGTTTTTTCTCTTTAGAAGAGAAAAACAATAATGTAGACCTTTCTTTTTAGAAATAATGAAATCACTAAGTTTCTTCTTTATTTGAGAGAAATAGTTTAGTTTATTCGCATGACAAAAGAAAAAAGGGAAATAAGTTTGGCTAAAATAATCCA
Organism: Sepiola atlantica; assembly: GCA_963556195.1. Lineage (NCBI taxonomy): Eukaryota > Metazoa > Mollusca > Cephalopoda > Sepiida > Sepiolidae > Sepiola > Sepiola atlantica. The sequence goes on from OY744523.1 coordinate 87,708,533, forward strand.
ACTTAGGAGATTTTTTTTCTTGGTCAGGCGATAAAGCCGGTTTTTAGAATTTTAGAGCTTGTCGGATAATTTCGCCGTTGGTTTTTCCACCTTAATCCTTTTACAGATTTTCAAATAACACTTCATAACTGTTTTTCGTTGCCAATGTTGTTGCCCTGTAACACACGGACTCGGCATTATGTGACATAAATTATATTAAATATAATATAAATACAGCATATTAAGAGAGTGGTAAACGTTGATCTAAGTGTCAGTATTAGACTGGAGTAGTTCCAAGTATTAACTTCCTTCTCACTGTAGAAAGATGTGGCACAAGGCCGGAAGATGGAGAAGAAAGAGCACTCTGGCCTCTAAAAATTGCCTCAGCATTCCCCTGTTTGAAGCTCTTCAGGAAGTACACAGTAAACTTACTCCACCCCTAAAGCGAAAGAGACAAAGCCTGGGAGGGTGGGTCTCCTGGGACTACTTAAGACTAATCCCTTTGCCCGACAGATAAAAACGCCATCAACATGGCCCCGTTCTTGTCGGGCTGGGGTGGATCCAACAGCGAGAGTCATGTGCTCTCAGTATTTATAGTTAAGCAGAATAATGTATGTAGTTCGTAAGGTAGGTACAACAACAGTGCCCCCTCCCCCAAACGAAAATTCAAAATAGTAATAAGAGTCTCTTTTATAAATGCTATAATTATCTAAAAATAACTATTTTACTTGAACATTTTTTCTCAAACAGACCGACGAACAATTATCAGATCACAGGCGACATATTTAAATATATGTCTCCCATACTTCACTATATCTTACTATCTCACACTTTTATAATGTCATAAAAAGGTGAATCTTGTGCTAAAATAGAATATACGTTTTGTTGTATGTTGTGTATGTTTCAAGGGTTCTAAATAAAGCAATACTTAGAAACGTTTAACAGCATAATTTGTTATTATCGTCTTTTTATTTTAATTACTATCATGCTAATAAGAAATATATATATATATATATTTATATATAGTCAAGTTGTAATTTTGTAGTACTTTAATAGAAATAAAACACGGCAAAAATTAACTATGTACAACTTTTAGAAAAGGCAGCAAACTGTGTTCCAAAGAAAATGTATACTATAACTTGACCACCTGGTTTGCATACGGCATTTCCATGAGATACAATTTCGAATTAGGCTTGCGCCATTCAATAAAATAAATTTTGTTAGTTTAAAGTGATACAGATATTTCGCAAAAATCTTGGCATCATCGGTGTGTATATATCCTGATGTCATCGGATTTGTATTTTTCCTACAAAAAAAATGCTAGTTTATAATAAAAAAATTAAAAAAATCGGTTTCGATTTATTATTTTTCTTTTTTATAAAAAAAAATTGATATCGCATCTTTATACTTCAAAAGGTATTTATTTTACCTATTCCTTCTTAAATTTAACAATAGATGCTTTTAAAAAAATATATGAACCTTAAAACACTTATACAAATCACGTGCTGCATTCACGTTCTCATATTTGTATAGTGGGAAATAACAGCTAACCCATTTAGCCCGGCTGTAACAACAAAAGTCGGTAGGAAACAAATACAAATCCGATGACATCAGGATATAGTACACACCGATGATGCCAAGATTTTGCCACAATATCTGTATCACTTTAAACTAACAAAAAAAAATGCTAGTTTATAATAAAAAAAAAGTTTAAAAATTGGTTTCGATTTATTATTTTTCTTTTTTATAAAAAAAAATTGATATCGCATCTTTATACTTCAAAAGGTATTTATTTTACCTATTCCTTCTTAAATTTAACAATAGATGCTTTTAAAAAATATATATGAACGTTAAAACACTTATACAAATCACGTGCTGCATTCACGTTCTCATATTTGATAGTGGGAAACAACAGCTAAACTATTTGGCCCGGCTGTAACAACAAAAGCCGGTAGGAAAAAATACAAATCCGATGACATCAGGATATATTACACACCGATGATGCCAAGATTTTGGCGAAATATCTGTATCACTTTAAACTAACAAAAAAATGCTAGTTTATAATAAAAAAGAAAAAAAAATCGGTTTCGATTAATTATTTTTCTTTTTTATAAAAGAAAATTGATATCGCATCTTTATGCTTCAAAAGGTATTTATTTTACCTATTCCTTCTTAAATTTAACAATAGATGCTTTAAAAAAAATATGAACCTTAAAACACTTGTCCCTATGGTAAGTGATGATTTATCTACAATAATTCATTAATGTAAAAAAAACATAGATTTAAGGGCATAGTGAAACATTTTGATTTCTCATAGACACTCACCTGTGTTGTACAATATTGGCAGACAAAGGGAAATTCGATCGCTAATCCAGCAACACCCTGCAAACCTTCATGGCAAGTAAGCTTTCAAAACATTTGGTCTAGCGATAAAATCGAAAATTGCCCACCTATATTTCTAAACTAAACGGAGTCTCTTTAGGAAACCCGAGACTTTACCATGCTTCAATACCTTTTTTTAAAATTATTTCTTAAGTTCACCCCAAACAAAACACACTGCCACTGATGTGTAAGCGCTAAATGTTATTTAGGAGAACTGTATATGGGGAGTATTGCGGCGAGATGCTTGTTCACATTATATTTAAATGTCTGTATGTAAATACGGTCAGGGGAACAGGAAGCAGGAAAAAAATTCCAAAGGCTAGCAGCGCAAGAAGATACTCTATTAAAGTAGAAAGCTCTTCGGCATTTGCGGACCTCAACAATGAAGGGGTGTAATGTTGCTTACTGACAGGTTATTCGGGAGTATTTACGTAAATAGGAACCAGCACATCACATTCGTTAGAGCACATTTTATTAAAGTACTTGTAAAACAAGCACAGGGATGCAACATTGCGGCGATGTGACAAAGGTTGGAGCATTCTTGATAGTGAGCGACCTATTAGATCAGAGAGTCTTTTTTAACCTTGTATTTAGCAACAATAATCTCAACAGATTGACTAAATAAAAAAAAATATATTTATTTAGTTATTTATTTTAAGTTAATATGAAAATAATCCATCAGCATGGCTACCCTGGGCAAGGATCAAACCAACGATATTACTGTTTGCAATCTGCCGTTTTGAAACTAGACCGCAAACACTTTGCTAAATATGCGCGATTTGGTTATCGTCAGGATGTTACGTAGTATTTTTTTTTTTTATTGAAGATAAAAGCATAGCTTAAAAAAAAAAGTATTATCCAACTCCCTATGCGGTAAATAACATTGCATTTTGTAACCCTTTTTAATAAGTGTAATTATTTAATTATTTATATTTATATATATATGTATATATTAATTCATTCTTACCTACATAAAATAACATCTATGGGCACGTGTTCCGGCCAATTATTTGTCATCAGCATGATTACATTGGGCGGGTATCGAACCTATGATTTAACTGGTTGCAGTCTGGCGTTTTCCCCTTAGACCAGAAAGAGTTTGACGGAATATGTACGAATGTTTTATTGCCATAATGTTACGTAGTTTTTTGTTATTCATTTTACTGACGATAGAAGCACAGCCAGTAATACACGTGTCTATTTCTAATCCAACGGAAAGCAATTTTAGATTCTGAAAGGGACGAGAGAACGTAAATAGCAATTCAGGCAACAAATTCAGTTTTACGACATCACTTAAAATGAATTCTGAAATACATTATTATCTATAATTCGAAGTTTATGTTTATTGTTTTAGGCAATCAGAAATGGTAATAATAATTGATACAAGAATATGCAATTACTAACGTAATCCTATTCTTTTATATGAATATTTTAGTAATATATATGTGAAATCACTGGCGAAGCATCATTTTTATCACATTTGACGGTGAGTGTACACTAATATATATATATATATATATATATATATATATATATATATATATATATATATATATATACGACTAGGATGAATGTTTAATATGAGAGAATCAAAACAAATGTCTAAAATAAAACGAAAGTGAGTCTGATTTTAAGCCTATGTGAAGGTTGGCTATTTATTCTTTAAAACCAAGACTGTGGCTGTAAATATACAATCTGCGGTACTTTCCGCCTGCTCTAGAAGATTACAATACACTAGAGAACTGAGACTAACAACTCGATTCCATTATCCCGATTGCGACGTTTTTCATATCCCCAGACGAGAACTGTTTCTTTAAGAACTGAGCTTTTAATGTTCTTCGCGAAAATAAATAACTTTCTTTTCTAGTTTTTGGCTGCTTTTCAAGATGAAGCGTAGCAAGACCAGCTGCTTGCATTTACTGTTCAAAAAGTGAGTTGAAATGTCGGGGAGTCAAACAGATAAACAGGTTGAAATAACACAAGAAAAACTATCGAGATTCGATAGTTAAGACTTAATTCCATGAGACTTTTACTTTATTTTAAACGAGCATCCATTTTTGTTTCGGTCTTGTTATGAACTATATCGTTGTTTTAGGATTTTAAAGGTAACATTTATTAGTATGGCATTGTTTTTAATTATTAATTGGACCAAATTGCTATAAAAATCTAACTAAATTTTTGAAGATGATGCAGTTTTAAAGTCTTGTTATGATATTATTGCATGTAAATAATTTAATAATCTTTTACTAAATGATAATTAACTAAACATTTTACAGGCGGGTATACATTTTTATGCATCCTTTATCAAAGAGTCGGAAAGGATTTTATTTTTATTCAGCTATTCATAATAAACCAAAATAGCTGAATTTGTTATTGTGTAACAGAAATGCATAATGGTGGATGTAATTTCATAATTAAATTTGTTAATCAATAGGATATTTAAAATGTTGCTATTGTATTTAAATTTCAATAAATTATCTATTAGTAGCAAATCAAAAACAAATATGGGCACATTAAGTAGAGAGGTGACCTCCACATATACAGAGACATGCGAGAAAACACATATTTTATTAATATATAATGCCTATCCTATTTAAAACACAACATATCTATTTGCACACAGGAACCAACAAATCTCTAGCTTTAGCAATTAATTTTAATGAATTACATTTATTTATTTCGTTTTATTGTGCCTTCTAGTTAAATATGATACAATGTTTCTTATATGTAGAAAAATAAAACAATAAACAGATAAATTATTAATACCCGATAATTATTTTATAGAACCAGCCTGTTAAAATCTTCATTACATATTGGATATGAAAGAATTAGATAGAAATAGGAACGTGATTTAATCAAACTTCCTAAAATAATTGATCATATTTCTAAACAAGTACATATTAGAAACATTAGTATTAGGTACTTTTCAAGAGAGAAATACGTGATCTAAATAACATTTTCAAAATTGAATATTTATATTTCAAACTATGATCGGTATTTTTACTGTATTTTCTCTATCTTGAATTTTATTGCAGATGCAGATTTCAAAAACTAGATTTATAACCTAATTATTTTGAGCGCTAGAGTAATATATGTTTTAGACATTTTACTAGATGAGATAAAAAAAACATTTTATTTGATAGAACATTTTAAAGTGGAATTAGATGACTTCAAAAGAATAGTTAGAATGCATTAAAAAGGCTTCTGAGTGAAATGCTTGCGCATGGTATGAAGCATTGGAAGGACAAAAGATGGAAAGCACCATCACGACCTCGACTTGAAAACTACAGGGATTGATAGAACTATGTGAAAACCTATTGTCACTGAAACAATATTGGCTATTATCGGCGGGAACAATGGTGAACTGCTGTTGCTAAAACGCAAAATGATTTATCATGGTTAACGAAACTGAGATCCATTAATAATTGGTGAGACTTGTCACTCAAACTCCAGAGAATACCACCTGTGTTTACTAGTAAGCGCCTATGGGCAATGACTACCTCGAGAACTCGTTAGTAAAGAAATACTTCTTCTACTACTACTACAACTACTACTACTACTACTACTACTAGAACAACGAAAACTACTACTACTACAACTAGTATACTATTACTACTACTACTATTAAAAATAACTACAATAAAAGTACTCCTATCCGCTCAACAGGATATATTTCAATACTTAGAGTAAACAATACATTTTAATAGTGAGCACCAGCCCAACATAATCTCCAGCATTGCACAAAAGGGAGATGGTCAGTTCCATTACGTATCTCTTGAAGAACCGCAAATGTGTTCATACTAACATCATTTTATCCATGCTCATGAGTGTCTACTATTAACAAACTCAGCCATATCATCTATTAGAAAAACAGTAAATTATGAAGGCAATCTGGTGTTATACAAATAAAAAACAAATATTTTACTCATCCCAATGAAGTATGCATCGCAGGTAATAATTACTGCATTGCATAAAAGAGAAAAGGGGAGATTCGTTACATGAGATGAAGGTGAGCCTACTACGGATGAGGAAATCCCAGGGAATTTTAGATATTTGTACCTGGCAATGAATGCCGATAAGGCCGTCCGACGAGATATTCGCCCTTCTGTCATATTTTGCATACGCAATGGGACGGGGGTAAGTAAATCACAATAAGCATTAACGCCCTTTGGCAAGAATACAGATTGAATATGAAGATCCAGTTCGAGGAGGTCAGTCCCATTCATGTCAAAGAGTAAACACTCTAGTATTGAAAGAATGCTTAAAGGACTGAGCCAGTTTTTAGATCTGCTTTTCGGTGCTTTTAAGACGCTGCCTTAGCGTTACTGGAAAATAACATCGTGTCATATTTATCTCTCATAATAGTGCGTGTAAATGTCAATATCAATTAATTCATCTGCTTCCATTAGAAAAGATAGCAGTGGATTCGTAGATATGGACAGCAGTTTTTATATACAAATAAGACAATAATGCTGAATGTTGTAGACAAGGAATATCATTCAGAATAGTACGGAATGTATAAAATAATGTCATTAACTTTTATTAGAGGTGAACATAAAAACAGACACAATATATTAATCATAATAAGGTTAACATCTATAATATCAGTAGCGTTGTTTCCATCGACGTGCCTACCTTGGCACAGAATAAACTGCCAAGAATAAAAGTAATGCATAATTTTTACGCTTCTCAGCGGTGTTTGAACTCACGCCCTTCACACTTGAAGTACTAGTTAATAGAACAGGAAGAATGCGAAATTGTGAACAGCGAATACTTATGAATAAGAATACTGAAGTTGTTTAGTCATGGGGATTCTATGGCGTAAATGATTATATTGAGAAAGATCGTCTATAAATTAATACGGTTGTCATGGAATACCATTCATGCATATTCTGATAACTCTGTACAATTTAATCAGATACATCGATAATTTATTTATTAATTCCGTTCTCACTTTCTAACATGTTACGTAGGTTAATGATTATTATATATTATCTCGCTGGGATATCCAAGTGTTATAATAATAATAATAATAATAATAATAATAATAATAATAATAATAATAATAATAACCCAAAGGATTATAAAAATAAACATGGATGTAGTTAAGAGGTAGTCTACTGGGAACTGCGAACCTGATTACATTTTGAACATACAGACTCATGGTACGGAAACAAACCGTGCTTAGTATGTGAAAACGAAACGAATACATCCTCGAGAAAATAGGAATACAGACAGACAAACTCAATCAAGAAACGAGACCAGACATAGCAATAGTCAACAAGAAGCTGGCAAATCTGCTTAATAATACATTTCGTTATCCCAGTTGATCTCAGGATGAATAAAAACTAATAGATGACACGTGCCAGGGAGATGAAATGATGATGGAATATTAGAAAGTAGGGCGGAATATGAATAATTGTAGAAGTTGTAAGAGTTCGGAAAAAAGATGGAAAAATTACTAGATAACAAATATATTTCTTTGGTCAATACAAATGAGTCACCACTAACCGAGGCCCAAATCACTCGAGAATCAGGGTTAATGTGATTGTCATTTGAATGGTGAACTTCATATGAGAAAATTACAAACCTGATTACTTAAAAGTTTTTATTGGTATTTTACCAAGCTAAACATCCCGTAGTAATACATTACTAAATTGGGAAGAGACTCTGTTAATGCCACTGCGGTTTGGCTTCAAGTACGCAGGTGAAGTAAATGACATTGTTTTGCAGTGGTTGTAATAAAACGAGTTCTTCATGGGAATGCTTAAAACAAAGAATCAGAGATGTTATCTCAATCGAGCACCTACCATTAATATAACGATAGAGTCGAGAAATACAAGGTATCTCTCTTCGGTTGCGAAGAAGCTGTAATGAAAATGTAAAGAGCATACCCCACTCGATTATGAAGACGATTTTCTTTACTCGGTCAAGACAGACAATGGTGCCATGAGAGTCATCTCGCCAGATATAGCAGCAGTAACCAATCTTAGGGTCTATATGTTTCTTATACAGGTAGGGAATGGCATCAGGAGTCAGGTACGATTTATAGCTATAGAAAGATTTATTGTTCAAGCAACCTGAGAAGCTTATTGGATGGATGTATTCTCTAGTGCCTCAAACTGACTTTAAAGGTACATTGATTTATTAAGAGTCCATAGAATATATTTTACAGCTTTTCAGTTAAAAGTAGATTGTGTTCCGGGGTTCGAATCGTACGATCGGTTTAAACATTCATCTTCACACGTAAGGATTTAACGTGCACGTATGGTGATACTTATGAAATATTTATTATCAAATAATTATCAATAACCCCCTTTCGACCATCTAATCTACACTAAAAATAGAAGTTCCTTTCTATGTGGTTTGTATAACACTGTTACCTCTACACTGAAGTGTCCGCAAGGATGAAACGTTTATGCATGTTGATAATAATTAAATATTTATTATTAAATGATTCCCTCTCTTTCTCTCTCTATCATTTTTATATATATATATATATATATATATATATATATATATATATAAATAGATAGATAGATAGATACATAGATAGAGATAGATAGTAATCAAGATATTTTCAATATTTCTCCTAATACCTTCCTGTATTTACTTCACTTAATCATGCGTACATCTATTTCGCTTTTTATATATATTTATATAAAACCTCATATAAATATTGATTAATGTGTTGCTATCTCGACCATAATAGCTATATAATGATTTTCTAACTATCTATCAGCGAACTAATTTAGACATATTGGTAAAATCAATAAGATGGTAAATTTAGACCCCAAGACATCGCAAACGATAAGAGGCGTCACCATCTAGGAACCATTAATCAAAACTCCACCGACTTTTACGATCTTTGATTTTGTACGTGAAGCCATTAACGTATAAAATGAAATATTAGTTTCTGATGAACTAAAGAAGGGCGATTACTCTGTCTTACGTCACTGGAGAACTCATTAACACGACTTGATATGCTACGGTCAGTTATCCGGGTAAATGTAAAATAAGATCGAGTCAATATATATATAAGTTAAAAAATTGGATCCGAAATGGCGTCTTCTTTTACAGATATTTACATGTTGACTCCATCAAAATCATAAGATTTCATTCAATTATATAGAGGATTACGTAAAGGTGAGACGAAATTTGTAAAACCCACAAAAAATTACACAGCTCCACTCAACCAAATCATAACAAAGCAAGAATAGCTTCCCACATGATAGCAAACTTAATTGGATATTATCAACCTTGATAAACTTAATGGAACATTTTTTTAAATTATACAGCAAATAACCACTTTAATCCATTATTCCTAAAATTCCGACCCATGTTTACACACATACTAAAAGCATCAGCAATAGAACCCTAAAACTAGGAAATATGTCTACTTTTATAGGCTCTATACGTCCTACGTTTTCCGAGGTTTACATGACACCTATCGAGGCCAACATTTATATAAACTACATAACAAAACCAAGTATATACACAAGATACATAGACAACATATCTATAACCACACAAGCACAACACACATTTGATAAACTGAAACAAACTTTTAAAGACAACTCGATACTTAAATCTACAGGAAAGCTCAATATAAACAAGAACATTAAGTTTCTCGATGTATACATTAGAAAAGCTAACTTAATACTTCGATATATTACAAAACAACTAGAGATAACACCTGCTCATGAATCTCGAAAGTAAATGTTCCGAAAATATATATAATTTCCCTAATTAAAATCGTAATTAACCGAGCTGTCAACATCTATTCGTCCAAGACAATATAAAAAAATAACTAATCAACATTAAACAAACATTCATTCATAATAACTTCCTTAATAGGTATGGTAGTTTTGTTTTACGGCATATCAACCCTTTTTGGGTTATTTAATGCCGAATCTGGTCTTGTTTTCTTCTCTTTTTTGTTTCTTTCCCCTTTTAATATCTGTTTCTATTTAACCCATAGTTGGGACCCTAACAGGTACTACCACTCCGGGTCAGGGTGGACCTGGGAGCAATGGTAATTAAGAGGAGGCTCTACATTCCCCAAAGTCCGTAAGCCGGATCTCACCATCGGATGTAGTTTAAGGTCATATCCAGGACCGGGAGTAGGGTAGGAAAAATAAAAATAAAAAAGGGGAGGGAGAAAGGGAGAGGGGCTGTTGTTTTTGTTTTGTAGAACGTAATTAAGTTTTACAAACAAAAAAAAAAAAAAAAAAAAAAACGTCAATGTAGGTGAATTTCGTCTCAGGGAGCCACAGGGCAGCCTGATCTGGTATCACCAGCTTCCTAAATAAATTAGTTGACAAACACATGATGTTTAACTTTAAAACATCCACAAAAATAAAGAGAACTACACACTAAGAATAACACTATAAACTTATT
>OY744523.1:87724293-87734293 GCA_963556195.1 Sepiola atlantica
ACATGAACACCTGTGTACATTTTAACTTATTTTAATGCACAAACAGCTGGGACACTACAAAAATCAGTTTGGTAGTATGATAGCACTGCACTGACACATATATTGCATCAGAAACTGTCAGATAGGATGTTACTAATACATGTATTATCACTTGTTCAATGTGGCTTTTTTGAAACTGTCAAATTTTTTCCTGTGGTACTCCACAACTTGTAGTAAGCAGCTTCTTTGCTCTGGGTCACTTGTGATCTGAGTTGCAAAGTCACTCATTAGTTTCACACCTCTCTCAGAAACATCATTGGTCACTTTCACTGACCTCACAAACTTCTGTGCATTCCTGTAGCTGTGATTGTCTTCCCAGGTGTCAGCAGGAGTAGTGAGCCTGTCACATTTCACTCGAAGAGCATCAGACAGAAAGTGAGACTCTGGCCCTACCAGGTCTGTGAGAACTGTAGCTGCATTGATGACAGGAAACACTGGCTTGCCTTTCCTGTAACTCTCAGGTTTCTCTGTTTCTGACAGCTTGACTGCGAGCTTCTCTTTTGCAGACTTGGTCATGCTGGCATGTGAACTGAACAAGGTGAATGGCACTAGTTCCTGGGTCAGATACCAGCGGTGGTTGTTCATTTTCTTGAGAACAGAGTTTGCCAGTTCATAGTCATACTGCTTGTATTGCAGCATGTTCTTCATAAGCTGGAGGTCATGGATAGGTGCATCAGCTGCAGATGTGGTGGTCACCCAGTGGCTGGTGTCGAATAAGGTCAGGAACTTGTTCATCCTCTCCAGCTTGAAGATAGTGTCCGTGTTGTATTTTAGTTCCTTGGAAAACATGAGCATCTTCATACAGTAAATGTTCCTGGCCATCCAGCGGGCTTGGTGAATGGCACCTGGCTTGGCCCAGTGGATACCTCGAGGAGGTTCCTCACCAAGCAGGATCAGGCACAGCTCTGCCACCTCTCTGTAATCTGCTCTCGGACTTGCTTCCTCAAGGAAATTGCTTAAGACTGTAATTGTGGTTGGCTTCTTCTGTTTCAAGTCTTGTTCAACTAGGCCCAGAACTCTTGGGCAGTCCTTAACCAACTTGTCCCACTTCTCTTTCACATTACTGAACATTGGGTTGTCAGGACTCTTGACCTTGCTGAACACAGCCTCCCATACACTTCCAATTATTACCTCTGATATGTGATGGCGACAAGCGAAGTAGAATATTTTTTTGCCTAGTTTTTCTTCAATAAGCTTCGCTGCACCCTTGTTGTGTTCCACTGTTGCTTGCTGTGGTATCAAATACCAAGCCTACAATGTTGTCTGTGAGACCCCATGCTTCTATCAGTTCCAATGTAGCATTACACTGTTGGATTCCTGTGGAACTTTCTATGAAGGGCACACCAAGCAGCTTCCCTTCTTCATACTGTGGAGTACCAGAGACGAGCACTGCAAGACTTTCCACTGGGTATCTTTCACCAAGAACATCCCGTAGAAGTTTTCCATCACAGTGTAGTGTGCAGTAATCTGGCGGACTTTCCTTGAAGTTATTCATGTAACTTTGGCACAAGTTATGAAGAGTGTTTATCCTATTTCGTCTTGTAGTAGAGGCTGATATAACAAAGGCATCAAGATCTGCGCCTCCTGCCTTCAACACTGCAGACAACATGGCTGTAGTCTGGTTGTCAGAGAGTGACAACCGATCTGCAGTGCTACAAATCTCTTCACTGGTCATAACTGAGTGTGCGAAAGTGTAAGGTTATCGTACTTGGTTTTGATGAACAGCTTGGTGTTGTCTCAGTGTATTCTGAACCCTCACTAGTACCAGAGCCCTGACTGTTCTCTGGGTCTTCATCACTTGAAATTTTCCCAACTTCTGCTGCTGCAGCAGTCACTGATGATAACATTCTCTCTTCTCTTTCTTCTCGGAAGCTTTTCTCTCTAGACTTCTTCTCAACCACCTTATCATGACCTGACATGTGTGCCAGGCGAGTTGTGTGTTGGTCCAAGTAGAAATTGACGTCCTCTGCCTTGGTCTTATTTTGTGAGCAGCCTGCTGCTTCTTATCTCCTCCACAACATCCTTTGCTCCAATATCAAATAACTTGTCTAAGTCCTTCAGAAAGTTAGCTCGTTTCTCTTCCTCTGGTTTGTTATTTCTTCCCTTGTTGTTAACAATTTTCCTGTACTTTTCATGGAGGATCATGAAACGGTTGACTGCATTTGGTCTAGTTAGTGTTTTAATCCTTGCCATATTCCAGAATGGCAAAACGACATCCATTGTATCATGAGCTAAATACCTATTGTCACTGTTGGGATTATCATTCCTCAAATGCAGGAAATACTGGAACACCTGGCGATTAGTAGGAAGTTGAGAGCCCCTGATGCTGGAGCTGGGTTGACCAATGAGATACACATCACTGAATGACCTTGTGGCAGAAGTTGCCACCTTTCTTCTCTTTTCAGTTGGTTCATCCCGTCCACTTGTATCGCTGACCACTTTCCCACAGCATAGTTGTCTTCCAGATGCCATGTTGTCAGCAGTTCACAAATCTTAACAAATCAGCTTTAACTTACAATCTGAAATGAAGAGATAAAACATACTTAGTGATAATAAATTATATACATGCATTAAGAGTAACATTTTTGAGATAAAGTTATGTATTATATGATGGCATCCTTTCCAAGCATAAAAAATATATATGTTTGTGCATTAAAATAAATTAAAATTAAGACAGGTGTTCATGTGTTTACTACCATATGCAAGAACAGTTCATTAGCTTTCATTTAGTACCACTTTCAATGCTATAGCATCAACCTCTGGAAAGCTACAATGAAAATAAGGACATAATATCCCAAATTTTGCAGCGTTTTTAAAAAACGTCAACAATAAAATTACATGGCTCTTGAGGCAGGCATAGCCAAGGTCCAAGATAACAATAACTGGTATATTTAGCTAATTTAGACCTTGGAGAATGGGAATAATAGCAGTTTCCATATGTTTGAAGAAAAAGGTCAATTTTGAAGAGGTCTAATATACATATATATAGCTAAACATTAACATTTTAATATATATATATTTATTTTTTTAATGTAATCATACATAAACAAATAAAATTAATTAACTTCCTATTTTATTTATATAATAAATAAATCGCTACTAGTTGAATAACAATTGGTCGCCCTAAAACAGGAGCATTTAAAAACAAATGTTAAGTGTTTGTCCATAAAATAAAACAATATATGCGACACATAACTATTTGTCATATTAAATTAAAAGCAATTCTTTGATTAAAAAAAACAATAACAAATAATACGTGAAACTTAATATTCAAATGAGTTAACCTTGCGACTTATATCGCATATACATTAGTAATATAAAACATATTGTGCGTCTATTGTATAAAGGTGAATTTACTTGAAACTATGCGAATTGACTTTACTGTTAGCGCGAAAAATGTGAGTGTAATCTATACATATAAAACTCAACGCAGGTGTGTATCTGTGTGTTCCTTATAGGAATCAAGATTAGAGAATCTATATAAAATCTAAATGGGTATTCTTATGTAAAAATGTACGGCGAAAGACAATAAATGTGTTCCCGAGTCGCTTATGCACTCCTAAGATGGGTATGAGAGCTAACCTGCTAAAAACTTAAAGTATAATCTTATTTTTATGAAATCTATATCATATGCATATAACGGAGCTATGTGGGCCGAAACATGCTGCAAAATTTTTAAAAAATACTTTTTTTTAAATTCATATTATATGTATTATATTCCACCGGTGATAACAACCACAGTGTTCCCGAATCTGTATGTTAACAATATCTAAGTTCCCCCACCTTAATGTAACCCATTGGGACAGAACCCCCTTAAAACCGTAAATTCGTATATCCGATTTTAATGAAATTTACTAAAAAATTACCACTCATTAAGATGCGAGGGCGCATATATAGAATAAATTTAATATTGAATCACCAATTATCAAGTCGAAAAGCCGCTCGAGGATAAATTTACAGTTGTCTGATGAAGATCATTGTAAATGTTTGAAAATCATAAATGGAATAAATAATACGAGATGACCAGTTTTACTTACCGGAGTGTAACGGCTGTCGATTCAAGATGTTCTCAAACCACTGAAGGCGATAATATATTACCCTAAGAATTTTGACAAGTAGAGGTGAGAAGGAAGTTAATTTTCATTTCGCAATACTCATCGGTTAAAGAACGATAATTGAGTACCTAATTGACGGTAACGATTGTTAGACCTAAGATAAGAATCGCAAAGAAGATATTTTATGTAACCGTGTTCGGACGACTAGCTGTACTCTGTGTCATTATCGAAGTATCTACTTTTTCGAAAATGGAATGAAGAAATCTCACCGATTCTCGGAGAAGTGTTCATATCCTTAGATAGGTAAGACGTCCGACCTAGTTTGAGTCACCATCAGTTGCGTCTATAACCGTTAATCCGCTTGCTCGCCTCCACCGAAACCATTGGGCAAGATACATTTGTTATATTTATCAACATAGAGGTCACCTCGTGTTTTGAGTATTGTTTGTTTTCGTAAGTTGATATTCTATGGAGAATAATGTCTCACAGTAACAATGTGTTGTCTAAAGTGGGAGCGGAAAATAAAAAAAAATGCTCTCAGTAATCGAAATATATAATGAAATAAGCGATCGAGACGATTAATCATAGTCTGCAGGTAAATAGGAACAGTAACATACAGACATACGTATGCTCCTCTGTTCCAGAAACTCCGAAATATTGAGATGTTAGGGTAGTAGGAATTGTATCTCTCACAATAATAATCCGAAATGCATATTGCGAAAACCTTAATTATTGGTTTGTGTTTTAATATTATTTTTCGTAAAATCCTCCGCCGAAAAATTACACATTATTAGACTTCCCCAACTCACTTACATATTGTTACAAATACATATTGTCAAATAAACAACAACAAATAATTTAATAATTCTAATGAAAGGCCTTTTAAATTTCGACTTGAAAAAGAGAGAGCATGTATTCACGAATATGTAGGAACTTGCTTCACAACTTTGTGCACTTATAATTTATACTTAAATTAAAGTTGTTTTACCGCGTACACTGAACTATTTATTTTATTGTCTTGTTTAGACGGCGTAGTCTAAAATAACTTTTTTAATTGCATAATTCAGTATATATATTTTACAATATATCAACACCTTTGGAACGTGTACTTAATTCCGAAACATATGTATACGGTTTACTAAGCATATATTGCATTTCATCTCTGATGATTTCTGTCTTGATAAGCGAGATTTGTCTATAATTGATGATAGTTCATTAGAATATATTATTATATGGACACATTTTTAAAAAGTAGTCGTACAGTTATCAATTCCGGAATTGAACCGAATGAAGACAATATAACTACGCATATATGACGGACTTAATAAATATTATGTTTATTGGTTATTTAGCATATAATATTTCTGTTAGATTTTGCACATTTTTTTGTAGTTTACTACTATAAGGTGGATTCAGGTATATTATATGTTATTTTCTATTACTTTTGATTTCATTATTTGTATTATATGTTAACGTAGTATTACACTAGTAGTCTTAGTTTTAATGTTAATTTATTATGTTTTTATTACTGAAATAATTATATTAAAGTTTTGATTCGTTTTCAAACATTAAAAGTTCCATTAGATGATTTAATAATATACAGTAGTAAAAGATTTTCTTTACTGTGAAGTTTATGTTTTATTATTCACATAGAAAGTTTTTTTCTGAAAATATTTTAAATTAATTTGATATCACTTCATCGAAAGCTAAGTCTTTTGTTAAATGCTATTCTTTTGTTCTATTTTGTGCAGATTCCTGCTTGATTTATTTCGATGTATTATGGAACCACTATTCCTGGAGATGCCTCTGATGGAATTGTATGAATTTATTATGAATATATGTATAATTGTATAGAAATATGTATCGTAAAATACAGATTATTATTTAATTCATATACATTCGATTTATAGATCTTAAAGTTGGTGCTTTGCTATTTTCATTGTTCTGGAAAAACATATATTTTATACAATGCTAACATGTGGATAAGCTATTATCATAAAGTTTTATATATGCTTCAAGATTTTGATCTTGTGTATTTTATTTGATAGAGCAATGTAAGCCGTTTATGTAAAACTCTCCGAAAATACGGCCGTTTCTTATTAATATTGTTGACATCTTATGGAAGTTTTATTTATTTTTTCATTGATTCAAACCCAATATATGTATAATTTTATATTTATTCTTCTGGTTCTGATATCGAATATATACCAGTTTCCAGGAACTTCGCGTCGGCAGTGTTTTGGAATGTAACGTAAACACCGGAGAGATGCCGAGGCGATTAGCCAATCAGCTGGCAGCTGGCAGCTGGCAGACGGCATAGAGGGAATGCGGCGTTGAATCATACAAAAAGACCGATTGGAATAATTGTGTCGAAGGGAGGTCTGTGAAGACGATTTGTTACAAAATCCTCGTCAGATCGGATACTCAGGGCATACGGTTGTGACAGAGCAGTCTCTGTTTAAACCGATTCCTAACCTGACCCTTACCTTAATCATAACCCGACCCTAACTCTAACCCTAAACCTTACCCTAACTCGACTGATTAAAATAATAATGTAAAAAGGCCCCCTCCTCCCAAAAAACTCACACACAAACACATTATTTTACAGTTTAAAGAAACACAAAACACTGCTTTTTAGCAGTTGACCGAATACAAAAATACATGCAAAAAAATAATAATAAAAATGAATGGATTAATAGTTATTATGCATTGTTTCGTTTTAAAATATTTATTAACAGTGATTACGCTGTCTTTTGTTCGTGTTCTTGTTATTTGCTATTAAAAAAAAAATAAAACTGTAAAAATACGACGCAGGAACGTATCAAAGTTATCGTCTGTCAACATTCGGCTCGGCATCTCTCGAGTGTTTACGTAACATGCTCGAACGCTGCCTCAGCGAAGTTTTCGGAAACTGGTTCATATTCAATATCAGTAGCATTACTCTAATCCTATTTATTTTTCTATGTTACATGATAACATTTTTGAATTTTATTCATGGGCGATTCTGTTTCATCGTTTGTCATTCTGTAAATCTTTTTAACTGCATCAAGAATGAATGTACTATGAATTTTATCATCGTGTTTTTAATGTTACATAATCATTCGTTTTACAATAAGTTTTAGTGTTATTTTATTTAGAAAAAGTTAAGATATGCGAAATTGATAATACATTATTTGAATTAGTATTTATTTAAAGTGTCAATTATTAAGTAGTATTGTTATGAAACATTATTTTTAATGATATTGATCCCCATATCAGTGTTGATTTTGCTTGCTTAAACCGGCTGTATTTTGATTTTACGATGTTTATTTTCATATCTTTATAACTTGTAGCTCTTGTCTGTTTATTTTCTTGTTTATTTATATGTTTGTTCATTTACTCCTATGCTTTTGGAAATAGAACCCAATAAGCATATATATTTTTCAAATATAATACTATGTAATAGTACTTAGATATATATATATATATATATATATATATATATATATATATATATATATATATATATATATATATATATATATATATATACAGTGGTAAACTATTATCAGGATGTATTTGTTCGCATTTTATATGCATACGTATACGAGAGTTTATTTTATTTATGAAATGGAAATTATACACTTTAACAATCGTACAACAGTTATTTAAAGAAAAGGTTCGGGCTTAAAGCAGCAGGTCACATGTGTTCTTTTTGATTCTGGAGAAAACTCGGTGAGTTACTTAAAGGTTAAAGACTACAAGTCTAGAGATATTTTAATTTATTTCACGTTAAATACAACCCCCCTCGCTAATTCAACCATATACACATCCTTGTTCCCCACCCTTAAATGTAAAAAAAAAAAAATTGCAAAATTACTTATCGTGTTATTGGCTAGGTGCAAACTTATATAGTGGTTTTCTTGCAATCATAGGCATTGACGAGTCTTTTTGTTTGTATATATATATATATATATATATATATATGTATAATTATTTCCACAATCAGACAACGCCGCAACCCACAACCTATGAAAAGAAACAAACCGGAAGTCCTAGACTGATTGTGGAAATAATTATATATACCATCTCACATTCAAGAAATCTAATATATATATGTATATATATATATATATATATATATATATATATATATATATATATATGATAAAATGGAAATATTGTTTCTACGTAATGAGAAATGAAAAACAGAAAAACAGAATAGTATTTATGCACTGATTAACGTTTCGCCGTTCTTTCAAGACTTCCTCATGATGATTGGTCTGAGGAAATAACACATAATCAATAACAAATATTTGTTCTTGTGTGTTATTACTTCAGATCAATCATCTTGAGGAAGTCTTGGAATAAAGACGAAACGTTGATAAATACATAAATAATATGTTTTGTTTTCCGTTTTTAATTTTTAATATATATATATATATATATATATATATATATATATATATATGTGTTGCTGGCCATGAATATTGAAATGTAAGTCATTAATCAGAGCGTGATTCATTTGTCATCGCTGTGAGAGTAATTTGATATCGAATCGACATGGCGAATGCTTATATATGTTGTATGCGGCGCATGGTCGATCATTTGGACATCAATCGATCAAGTGTAAATACTTTCCTGTTTCCGTTCGATGACAGCGTTTTTCATCGCATCATAGATATGATAGGTGTGTATCTTTACTTGATTTACGTACATTTTTTTAATTCATTATTGTATCTATTTCTGGCAGAAATATTGTCCCGCTGTTTAATAGTAAATACCTGTTTCTTTATCTCAGTATGTGTTATGGCACTTAAATGTACGATGTGTTGCCGTGTGTGTTATAAGTAAAGTAACTTTTTTTCCGATTATAGACATTTTTTAACATACTAGATTATTGTCTTTTGAGTG
The DNA here is from genome assembly GCA_963556195.1 of Sepiola atlantica. Classification (NCBI taxonomy): domain Eukaryota; kingdom Metazoa; phylum Mollusca; class Cephalopoda; order Sepiida; family Sepiolidae; genus Sepiola; species Sepiola atlantica. Next base: position 87,733,281 of record OY744523.1, read on the forward strand.
TTTAATGTTATCCTGCGTCATTTACTAAAAAGAGTTTTCGAACATATAACTATGTTAAGGGAAACGTGTACAATTACACTTTACACACATAAGCTTTAATATATAGAATATTTTGAAAATGACGTTTATCGCGATTTACTTTTCATCTACATTGATTTGAATATCATAAAACTTCAATCTACTATAAACCATCCACAAACAACCGAATACACACAATATTGCAAACAACTTACACCCTCTGTACTTAGTTTTTGGTGTCATAATTAAGTACTTACTTCTGTAAAATATATATTGTTGGAAAGTTCAAACGAAAATTAAAACACCATTGTCTACTAATTCTACAGTAATGATAGCTAAGCGTTGTTTTGACACCAGTAAAGATGATTGTGTGTCCAACTTGTATCAGCGTCCCAAAACAAAGTAAATAACAATTAATAGCCTATATTTTATTGGAAAATAGTGACATTTATTTTTCTCTTGTAATGAGTCTTCAAAAGCTGACCTTTAACTTATTCCAAAGTAAACAAAGGAAAATCACCGATGTCCGTTCTTTAGAAAATAAACTAAGAAACAAAAAAGTACTATTTAATGACCACAATTACATACGAATTCGTTCCTAGATTCTCTCGCGTTTTTAAAATCTAAAAGACTAAATGTGAATCTGTTAGGCTTCTCTGTCGGTCTTTCCTTTTAAATTTGCACTTAGTACCGATGCTGGTGACAGATTAGTTGAGAGTAAAAGAAGTGGTATGTATGTTTTTCTTTTCTTTTTATATTATTTATTATTATGCGTAAAATACCCCGATAGCTGTTGAGAATAAGCCCTTCTAAACTGTTTAAATATCATAAACAAGAAAATTATGTAAGATTCGTAAAACTCAACATTCCGTTAGTTAACTTCTCGTTTAAGAAATGTTGACAACAGACACGAGGATTAGAAGAAAACGAGAAAGAATATTATAGTGTAAAACTAAAGTGTTGACTTGTTATATTTCCTTATCATGACGGAGGAT
>OY744523.1:87736793-88014293 GCA_963556195.1 Sepiola atlantica
GTGTGATGGTGTTCCGCAATATATTTCGAGGAAAGATTCTTTATCAAAGTGTGTGTTTAAGATCTTAATAAACACGTGCAGACTAGTAATATTGAACAGAGCTTGAGTAAGTATTATACATACTAGTCGATAATACGTCTTAGATTTATATACGGCATTGCCTTTAGTTCTGTCGGACAAATATACAGCCCCGTTCAGTCGTAGGAATCTATCTAGGCCTTTAGTTGTTTCATTGAGATGGTTTGCTTATTGTTAACCGCATAATCCGTCACTACTGGCGATTAACCGCGGCATTTCTCCGGCATATTTTGAAAGCACTGAATTCACTTAATCTAGAGCGCTGGCTTTTAAAAATTTCACCTGACTTGTGTATAATCTCTTTCACGGGAGGTAAATAAATATAACAACGTTTAATCCTCGTCCATAAACTACCGATTTGTATATAGAGAAACTGATTTCATTGTTGCTGAACTTGTAGATGGTTTTAACAAATAACCTTCTCTTAATTAAAAAAAGCCCTTTTTTTGTAACCTAATTAAAAAATATTCAACTTCTGAGAGGAAAGTATTTAAAATGCGTAATTGTATTTTTAAGTGTTAGAGTCATTTGTTCAGAAGAGTTCATCTGGTTTAAATTTTACAATATCCATCAGAATCATAAACTATATGTATGTAAATGCGCACAACCATATACTATAATATTGATACACACATCTATTTACAACATATATATATATATATATATATATATATATATATATATATATATGCATTTTGTGTGTATATATATATGTACTGTATGAATATAATATTTTAGACAAGTGTAATTATAGATACCTTTTTCACTTGTAGAAATGTCAATCATCTTTCTTATTGTGTTTGACAAGTGAAATACTTTTAATTGGGCTTATAAACAAAGCTTAATATATGTTTGTGTACACATCATTTAAGAAAAAAGTTGCCTAGCTATACGCTTGACAATATGCTGGAGATAGTGCGTGTTAGAAGGAAAATACGGAAGGGGTGCACCAGAACCGAGTGTACGGAAATGAATATATATATATATATATATATATATATATATATATATATATATATATATATATATATTCAAAACCCTCGCAAAATTGAGGACTTAAAGTTAAGTTAATAACAAGTTGTGATTCTGCGTAATGCACAACTCAAGGCCAGCCCTATTGAGTTATCTCACGACTGCTTGTGTTTTTTTATTTAGATTCTAATTAACACCAATTTCTAGACAATGTGCGTTGGAGCAGTTGCGCGCGCCTCGGCTGCAGAGTCAAACATTACTTTCGTATCGGGGGTCGAACAGTGTGACTGGCGGGAATTTCCTCCTTTAATACTTACAATTGCAGATTAAGCATGAAACACGTTTATATGAGTTAGTTTCGAAAATAATAGTTATTCATACATAGTTATATATATATATATATATATATATATATATATATATATATATATACACTTTCAATTTACCGCAGTCGCACACACATCTGATCATCACTGATACTGGGAATCTAGAGTAACTTGTTAAAGCTAATAACATTTTATTATCATTTATTCTTGAAATACATAGAGAGAGTAAGAGATTGTTAGAACTAGGTGCGGAAAACTGTGAGAGAGACATATTGAAGTTCATGAGTGAAAATAAGGGAGACTGATACATATTTTGATTTGTTTTAAATCGATCTTGTACGAAACATTCATATTAATTGAATACATCTTACGCCACATGAAATAAGTTATATTCATGCAAATACAGGGTGTCGCAGAAGGTCCGCATCATTCAAGTTCTTGAAAATATCATGAAATGACATTTATCTTGAATTTTTTAACTTTTACTGAATTAAAAGAACAGAGGAGAGTGTGCGACTTATGCGACACCATAATGTATATATCTATTAATAATGGAGTTAATGTATCTGTCTGTCTGTCTGTCTGAAGCCGAAACTCCAGTATGACTATTTTACTGAAATTAATCTTTTTGAAATTCTTTATATACTGTCACTAAAAGTCGCTTAGACACCAGATGGGTTTTTCTATTAACATAACTCATTCTTTTAAACCTTCAATTAAATTAATATTTACAAATATACACTTATAACTGCTGTTATCAAATTTACATATGTATTTACAATATTTTCCGATGAGGTTATATTAATAAACATTATTCATACAATTAATTACAGTCATTTTCATCATAATCGGCGTGTTTTCTAAACCATTTCAACGCGAGTACTGTTAAAATTGCAAAGTCATTGGGTGTTTAATAAGTGGCGTCCTCCCTCCCTCCGGTAATTAAATATGGCGATCTGATTATACAGCCGTGTGGCTGTTTAATCAGTAGTGTCCTCCCTCCCTCCGGTAATTATATATGGCGATCTGATTAAGCAGACGAGTGGCTTTTTAATCAGTAGTGTCCTCCCTCCCTCCGGTAATTATATATGGCGATCTGATTAAGCAGCCGATTGGCTTTTTAATCCATAGTGTCCTCCCTCCCTCCGGTAATTAAATATTGCGATCTGATTAAGCAGCCGATTGGCTTTTTAATCCATAGTGTCCTCCCTCCCTCCGGTAATTAAATATTGCGATCTGATTAAGCAGCCGATTGGCTTTTTAATCAGTAGTGTCCTCCCTCCCTCCGGTAATTAAATATGGCGATCTGATTAAGCAGGCGATTGGCTGTTTAATCAGTAGTGCCCTCCCTCCCTCCGGTAATTAAATATGTCGATCTGATAAGCAGGCGATTGGCTGTTTAATCAGTAGTCCCCTACCTCCCTCCGGTAATTAAATATGGCGATCTGATTAAGCAGCCCATTGGCTGTTTAATCAGTAGTGCCCTCCCTCCCTCCGGTAATTAAATATGGCGATCTGATTAAGTAGCCGATTGGCTGTTTAATCAGTGGTGCCCTCCCTCCCTCCGGTAATTAAATATGGCGATCTGATTAAGCAGCCTAATGGCTGTTTAATCAGTAGTGCCCCCCCCCCTCCGGTAATTACATACGGCGATCTGATTAAGCAGCCGATTGGCTGTTTAATCAGTGGTGTCCTCCCTCCCTCCGGTAATTAAATATGGCGATCTGATTAAGCAGCCGATTGGCTTTTTAATCAGTGGTGTCCTTCCTCCCTCCGGTAAGTAAATATGGCGATCTGATTAAGCAGCCGATTGGCTGTTTAATCAGTAGTGTCCTCCTCTCTCCGGTAATTAAATATGGCGATCTGATTAAGCAGACGATTGGCTGTTGAATCAGTATGCCCTCCCTCCCTCCGGTAATTAAATATGGCGATCTGATTAAGCAGCCGACGTTAATCTGACACGTTAAACATGTAAACAACAATGCTGGCAAACACCGTGCTCAGTTTTCCATTTTTAAAACCGTCCTAAGTTTGTTTATTCTTAGCCATTATGTTTTAAAACACAAATTTATTAAATCAAATTGTTTAATTAAAATAATAATTGATTTAAAAATTACTATATAAAAACGCGCGTGCGAAAGAACACACCCACACACAGTCTAGGTAAACTTTTTCTTTCTGAGAGTTAAAATTTTTTCCCTGTTTACTGTATTTGATTTCTTAATACTTTCATATCCAATATTATCATTTTTTTCACGAACTCAACAGAATTTATGATTCCATGTTTTATTTATTAAAAAAAGATGTGATTTTTTTTCTTTAATGTCAACAAAATAAACTAACACATTGTACTGGAAAACTATACAACTGATTGTAGAATCAAATTGTTTAATTAAAAAAAGGTACACACACACGCACACACACACGCACACACGCGCACGCGTTCACTGTATTTGATTTGTTGGTGCCTTTTCATTTTAGGACCCACGCTAACTTTGACCCCGTCGTTACAGTTAGGGTTAGGTTTGTTTTTTTCTCCTTTTTAATTAAAAATATTTACATGTATAGGAGGGGGGAAGACGAAAAAATTGGGGGAAGGCGGTCAAAAATTTTTTTTTTTTTTTCTAAACTAAAAAATAGTCTAATGACTGGTAATATAAAAAAATTGAGGGGGGGTACAAAAAAAATTTACTTTCTTTTTAAACTACAAGTCTTTCTATTTATAGTCGAGGGTACAACAAAAATCGGGGTAGGGTCGAATTTTTTTTTTCTTTATTTTCAACTAAACATTTTCTTGGTCATAAACACAGAAAATCAATGTCTAACCACCACAGAAATATGACTGGGGCTCCATTGGCTTACGCGTGAGCCTTCATTTCTGATGCGGCAGCCTAGCAAAAATATGCGACCGAAGGGAGCATATATTTGCTAGTATTAATAATGGAGTTTATGTATCTGTCTGTCTGTCTGAAGCCGAAACTCCATCAGAGAAGTATGACTATTTCCTTAGTCCGCCAGCTTCATTATATACTATGAAAAAAACCGCCACAAGCACTATGCGCGTTTCTCAATTCACATAATCAATTGCATTTGAACTTCTAATTAATTAGTATTCGCATACTCATGATTGTTTTCTTCGGATTTCCACATGTATCTACGAAATTTTGCTCGCTAATAATCTTACTTATAAATTATAATCATTGAATCAAATTGTTAAATTAAAAAAAATAATTGATTAAAAAATTAATGAGTCACGTAGCTATTTCATCTACGCCCAACTGATTAAACAGCGTTAATCCATTGAAACGAACTCCCTCCGTCAAATTAATACGGACGCAAGACGGCGCGTAATTTCAAATGTAAACAAAACGTTGGCATTTAACCGTGTTACTTTAAAACGTTCTGAGTTTTTTTATTTTCTTAATCTTATTAGCCATTATCTTTTAAAACAGTGCTCTTCAAACTTTTTTTGTCGCGACCCCTTTTTGGAAAAAAAATTTTTTCGTGACCCACCAAAATTTTTTATAAATAAAAAATAAGTTAATGGAGTGAAAAAGTTTATTCCTTCGAAAAATCAACATAAGCTAAACATGAAATAAAATATATTTTACTTTTTTTATTTATTTATAAAAGAATTCACAGAAATAAGCATATGTACGAAAAAATAAGGGGTTATGAAAGATAATAGCAGTTAAAATTATATATCATTATTAAAGTTATATCATTACATTTGAATCAATGAGATTGATGCGATTGCATTTTTTTGCATAAAAGATCAAATCTAGGCTCTAACTTTGTCAAAGCTGGTCTTAGTACGGTTTCGATACATTTCAAATTTGCTCGATGTTTTGTTTTTAGGTTAGTTAATGCCGAAAAAGCACTTTCGCATAAATAAGTCGATGCAAAAGGTAGAAGAGTGTTTATTGCAAGCTGAGATAAGTTCGAATATTCTGAATCAAGACCAGACCAAAACGATATGAGACTCATTTTAGCGAACGTGATTTTTAAAGAAGAATCAGAAGAAAGTTCTGCCAATTCTTCCTGAACCTTTACTGTAAGATTACTCACTTTTTCGACATCAACATCAAATGGATTTTGAATCCAAGCAAATTGGCTCATGTATGATTCTTTGAGAAAATACTTTTTGAAATTTTCTGCTAAACTTACTAAATGAGCGATTATGATGGGTTTAACTTTTTTAAAACTTAGTGCGTTTTTGGTTATGAACTCTTCCAAACATAGAAACATTTCGTATGTGTTTCTTTTCACATTAATCAACCAAACATTAGTTTTTTTTAATGAAACCTTGAATTTTCGAAGTTAATGTAAAAATATTTGTGTTTGCACCTTGCAATGATATGTTGAGTTCATTAAGTTTGTCAAGAACATCTGATAACTAACAAAGTTTAGAAACCCAGTCTTCATTGTAAAAGTATCTTACCAAATCCGAGTTATTACTTGATAAAAATAACATGACTTCATTTTTTAATGTCAGTAGCCTTCTATAAGCTCGACCTCTTGAAAGCCATCTAATATCCGTGTGGAGCAGCAAAGATTCAAATTCTGAGCCCATTTCTTTGCAAAAATTCGTAAAGAGTCGAGTATTAAGAGCACGGGATTCATGTAATTGATTATTTTCACTGAATCTTATAGCACTTCACACAATTCTTCGCTAATTTTGTTGTTGCTAGAACCTCCCGATGAATCATGCAATGAGTGAAGGTTACTTCCTTTTTACAAACGGATCTGACTTTACTGTAGAAGCCAACATTCTTTCCTGTCATTGCGGCTGCACCATCTGTGCAAACTCCAACACAGTCAGCCCATTTTAATCCGACTTCTTCAAAGAATTCGTCTACTTTTTGAAACATTGCCCCACCTGTAGCGTGTGCTTCCAATGGCTTGCAAAAAAGTAAATCTTCATGAAGATCATTGTGGTAGCAATACCTTACATACACTAATAATTGTGCCATGTTTGTAATATCCGTTGTCTCATCCAATTGAATTGCGAATTTTGAATTTTCTTTAATTCTTTCTATTAATTGTTCATGTAAGTCCTCGCTAATTTTCGTAATTCTTCTGCTCACTGTGGTGTCAGCCATGGCCACCGAGAGTTTAACAAGGCCAAGCCACTAACTTCTTGCCCCCCTCTGACGTCATCGCGTTTGGTTAACTTAATTTCGCGCCTTTTTAATTTTCATTTCATAATTCACAAAGTTAAAATGGCTACTGCATGTGTTTGGATTTCCAAAAGAGAAAGAATTACGGCAAACACACAAATAAGTTTGAATTTTTTTTTTTAATTATATAAAAAATCAAAAGTCTGAATTACTTATTCATTATTTGATAAAAAAAGTAGTGTATAGCCAATAATTATTGTTTCCATTTTTTTAATTACTTTTTTCGATGTCTTATTAAGTTTAGTATATTTTATCTTTTCTCTGTACTTTTGTAGATTAAATAAATGAAATAACGGCATATTTAATCAATATTTTCACACACAAAAAATATTGATTAAACAATGCTTTATTCAATAATAATATCGTTAATTAACAAAATTATTTTTTCTTCGAGTTATAATGATTTTATTAACAAAGTTTTGGGGAATTTTTCGTAATATATACGAAATAGTTAAAAAAAAATATTTTAAACATACACAGCTCTTTATTTTCATTAAAAAAAATTCATAAACATATCCCTTTAGTAATGGTGTATTTTGTTTAAAAAATAATACATTTTCACTATGATTTAAAAAAAAATAGTTTCATTTACGGCATTTCGAACAATTCGGAGCAATGTTATTTAAATAAATAGTAAATCACATGAAATATATTATGAAATTATATTTTTTTGGGGGAAAATATTGATTAAATAATGCCTTATTCAATGATAATATTCGTTAATTAACAAAATTAATTTTTCTTCGAGGTATAATGATTTTATAACAAGAGTTTAGGGGCATTTTTCGTAATATATACGAAATAATTAATATTTGTTGTTTATTTTAAACATATACACACCTTTATTTTCATTAAAAAAATGCTAATCTTCTTTTTCACTGATTATCTGGAGTTCCTCCAATTCTATACTGAACAATTTTTGTGATATGAAAAATGATCACATCAATAAGAAAAAGCTAAACAGAAAAAGAAAATTAGAAACATTTTACTAAATATTTTCTATAAATTTATATTGAATAAAGACCAGTTTCAGGATGAATCGAATCGTGTTCCTTTCTTTTCTTTTTTTACTTGCAATTTTTAAAGTTTTCTAATGCTTTGTTTTAAATATTTACAATATCGTATGGTCAACATGATTTGATATTTTGGATAACTTTAGTAAAGGTGGTTTTTGTTTACAGGAAATAATACATTTGCACCAAGCTTTCTAATAAAGTAATTAATTTATTATATTCCGTGATCATTGATTAATAAATACTGAAAATTTCATTAACATTGGTTGATTTCCTGAATTTTGATGGATTTTTTAGTGAATGGAGAAGGCGAAATGTTTTGATATTTTGGATAACTGTATTTTGTTTACAGGAAATAATACATTTACACCAAGCTTTATAATAAAGTAATGGATTTATTATATTCTGTGATCATTAATTAATAAATACTGAAAATTTATTAAAATTGGTTGATTTCCTGAAATTTTATGGATTATTAAGTGAATGGAGAAGTCGAAATGCCTTCTTAGTATTATTACGACGGCCATTGTTTGACACGCAATGCAGTGACGTCATTTTCGAGCTAACAGGCCTGTAGTAACTCTCGGTGGCCATGTGTCAGCCATAGGAATTTTTTTAAATTCGTTTGCATATTTTTGTCCGATGAGAATTTCGGTCATTCTGATGGCTATTGGAAGAGCAAGCTCTTCTCCAATTGTAAACGGTTTTCTAGCCTTTGCAATCAAAAAAGATGCTTCATACGATGCCCGCAAATATTTTAAATTTGTTACAGAATGCGCTTCAATATTTGACTGTTGTTTTCTTGTAGATTGCAACAACCTTTCAAAGTACTCTACGGGTTTATTAACACAAGAAGGATGTTTAGTTTCGAGATGCCTTTTCAATTTTGCAGGCCTCATGCTTTCGCTTGCTAAGTGCTCACTGCAAACCATACACATTGGGCGCTGCTCATTATTTATTTCAATGAAAGTGAATCCAAATTGTAAATAAGTTTTGTTGTACTTTCTTTTTTTCACATAAAAAAGCTTATTCTCTTTTGCTTCCGCTTTAGAACTTGTTACACCGCTTGCCATCGTGCCGGCATCACTCAAATCATCAGAGGTTTTTCTCTTGTTTATCAGCCACTTACCATCGTCGATTTATCTTGTAATAAAATAAAAAATAGAAAATTATGGAATTAAAATAAAAAATATCATATTATTTTGCTTTCTTGATGAAGTTTAACAATACTATTTAAATTAAAACGATTGCCAATTTATATTGAAAATTGATATGTTTGTTGTAAAATTAGTAAAAAACAATGTTGAATATTATTTAAAAAATTCCATAGTTATAATTTTGGCGACCCCCTTTCTATGGTTACGCGACTCCCCTGGGGGTCGCGACCCCCACTTTGAAGACCTCTGTTTTAAAACAAAAATTGATTTAAAAATTAATGAGTGACGTAGTTATTTCATCTAACATCCAACTGATTAAACAGCGTTGATCCATTGAAACGCCCTCCCTCCGTATTTGATTTCTTAGTAATTTCATATCCAATATCATCATTATTTCACAATCTTACCTGAATTTATGATTCCATGTTTTATGTATTAAAAAAAAAGATGTGATTTTCTTTCTTTACTGTCAACAAAAAACTAACACATTGTACTGGAAAACTATAAACTGATTTTAGAATCAAAGTGATTAATTAAAAAAGGTCATTTATAAACCAACACACACACAGTGTTCACTGTATTTGATTTTTTTGGTGCTTTTTCATTTTAGGACCCGCACTAACTTTGACCCCGTCGTTAGGGTTAGGGTCAAAGTCAACGTGGGGGTTAGAGTTAGGATTACGTTTCCTGGTTTTTCCTTTTGAATTGAAAATATTTATATGTATGGGGGGAGGATAAAAACAATTGGGGAAAGGCGGTCAAAAAATGTTTTTTTTCTTTCTCAACTAAAAATACTTCCATGGGAGGGTACACTAAAAAAATGAGGAGGGTGTGCAAAAAAATGTTTTTCTTTCTTTTTAAAGTAAAAATATTTCTATTCATGGGGGAGAGTAAAACAAAAATCAGGGTAGGGGCAGATTTCCTTTTTTCTTTATTTTCAAATAAAAAAATTCTTGGTCAAAAACAAAGAAAATCAATGTCTAACCACCCAAAAAATATGACTGGGGCTCCATCGGTATACGCGTGAGCGTTGATTTCTGACGCGGCAGCGTAGCAAATATAAAGGAGAGTGCGTCAGCGCGAAAGAGAGAGAACGGGAAATAGAGAGACAGGATGAAGAGAAATAGAGAGATATACACTTTGGGCAAAATACTTGACACTCTTACTTAATTTTAAGAAACGAAATACACGTCCATGCGCGGGAATACTAAATACACATGAACTTTAAAATAAATATGGACATAATAACGCATATGCATAGAAATACATCAACCCACCCATATAAATATATATATATATATATATATATATATATATATATATATATATATATATATATATATATATATATATATATATATATATAAATGTACATGCACACACTCACTTGCATGTACATACACATACGTATGTGGGATTATGAAAGGCTCTATTTAAAAAAAAAGTAATTCAACTAGCCTTCATTTTGACATAGGTCGAGCTTAATACAGACCTTAGGAAAGTAATATATCCCCAGAGAGTGAATAATCAGATAAGATGACCCATTGGGTCAAATTACACAGTAAGAGGGTAAAAAGGTTGTAGACAAACGGGATATGCGTAGATATGAAATGACATCATGTTTGGTCATTGGGAATAAACAACGTTTTTTACCCAGTACTAGATGGAAGTTTCATATAAAAGAATAAGTAAAAAATCGCCAAATGCAAAAAGCCCGCACTCCCTACGAGTCGAGTCCCGTATTTGTCCTCTAGAATGATAAGTAATTTATCCAAGATGTATGCAGGGTGTTTAACGGGTAGTAGCAAATCTAAGTAGTCTCTCTCACGTGTTTTATCTACGAAAGTGAAAGTAAAAAATCCTTAAACTTGATGAATGGCTTAGGACTTATTTTGGGGGGAAATTAAGTTTGTTTCAACTAGCCAAAGTAAGGAATCACTAGATTATTCTAGTCAAAATGTGGCTAAACGTCAAACAAATTGCTAACAAAGGTATTTAACTTGAATATTGGCCATGAATAACCAGATAAAAAAAAAAGTTTAGCAAAATTAGCCTTGCAGAAAGAGGTCAAGAAGCGCCATCTTTAAAATCCAACTTAACAATATTTTAATATTGTTAAGTTCGAAACATAGAATATCTGACATTTCCTGACAAGTATGTCTATTATTGTAGACAATTATTGACAAAAATAAACGTTTTTCCTGTAAAAAAACTTTCTAAATTAGAAATATTTTTTTTTGCATGAAAACCCACACATGGCCCATCCCAAGCCGCATGACATTTTCGTGGTGTTTTGTATTGTAATGATATGTAGCTATATGCTTAATAATAAACTAACACCAGAAAATGACTAGCCCTTGCGATTGTTTTCATGTTTTCTTTTCATACAAATATGAATATAAAAAGTACAAAAACAGACTAAGTAACCTTGTAGAAGGCAACAATTGTAACATTAATTCCTGACATTTCATAAAAAATAGATACAAAATAGGTACAATATATAATAAAGAAATGGTCATTTGGTTGAATGCTGGGGCAGACAGAACAAGTTTATGAACGGACCAAAGAACATTTCTTGTCAAAAACTAGGAAAATGTTACGTCATCATCATCAAGATCTGGCTGTGGTGAGTTGCTGCAGTGGAAGCCTTTGCAATTAGTACACAAGTTTAAACAGTCAATTTAATATTTCCTGCAACTGCATCTTGCTGTAGTGCACCCTGAAGTACAGTTACACTTAATTATAGCCAGCAAATTTACAGGACCAGCTGACAAGTTAGTCTTGATTGGTTGTAATTTATCATCTGAAAGTTTCCATCCCTACTCGTCAGGTTTTAGCTGGTTTCTATATTTCCATTCCTTAATTTGGAAGATAACTCGAACGCTGTGGAATTTTGTAGCTGCCATTGTTGGTGACAATGATTTGACCTGAACCTACTTTGAGCTTTTTGCAACCTTTTCCTTAAAGCACCTAAGTCGAACATGATTGATGTTTTCCCATCATTACCATTGTACAGACACACTAAATACCTTCTCCCCCGCTTAAAAAATCTCTTCTGCACTGCTATCTTCTGTCAGTTTGAGGACATTTCTATTGTTCATCACCTTTCGAGGGGATGCTGCCTTCCCAATTCCACGAAGACTGGATGTAGTGACACAACCCAGTAGTGCATGGATGAAAATAATGTTGGAACAGACCACATCTCTCAAAGATTTCCTAATCTCTTTGATGTTTTAGACTTTCAAACTTTTTGCACTATCTTTTGGTTGTGGCGATAAGATGATGTAAGCATCCTCTATATTTGCATGATAACATAGAAGGACCAATAGGTCGGTGTCATCTGCTATCAAAATAGTTTCTCCTGTCTGTGCCAGTTCTAGAGCAGTTTTCACAATCAATACATCAGCGTCTCTAAGTGCAATGGTTACTTTACAACCTGCTTCCTCCAAACTCCTTCCCTGCAAGTTTATGAACAATTGTTTTTTTAAAATTTAAACACCATGAAAAGGGTCTATGACATATTAACACTAGAAAGGCCCCCTTGCTCAGCGCCGGTGAGTCGCGTCTTTAATGGATGGCCTATTTTCATACCCATTAAATACAAGGCATGCTTTTCCATATAAAGTTGTGACATAGCTGCGGTATTCGACACATATTTCATCAAATTTGTGACTTTTTTTGCAATGGAAGACGTTGAAGTAGTGCTCCACTATCTAAGAGATAATGTGGATCTCAAATTGTAGACTTTAATGTAAAGGGGAAATCAGTTCCCATATTGCGTCTGCCACAGCCGTTTTTTTGCCTCTCGCGGTAGTCCGAAATTATCAAAAAGTGCAGGTGGGTAACCATAAAACTCATACTGGAAATGTTCTTGCTGCTGCTGAGTTGAGGGTTCATTGGTAGATAGCACACACAGTCTCTGGAATAGGAGTTGTGGATCAGTCTAAACTGCTTTATCTTTGCTGGGCGAAACCTTTGACCCAAGTGTAATTGCCTGATCCTTTCTTTTAAAAGTGTACTAGTGAACATTTTCTCCAACCATTGAAACTATGATTGCCTCTCCTATGGAGTTAGCTCTGTTCACATCCACTTTCCTGTCTCTAGTTACTCCACTTGAAATGCTGTAAATGGACGGATCTTCCGTGAAAAGGTCATATGTCTTGAGAAACGCAAAGAGATTCCATGTATCTCTCACATCTCGCTATTTTCTTGCTGAAGTAGCCTCCTGGTGCTAGACACTAGTGCCATAACAAATGCCTGCTAGTTCTTGCATTGTAAACGTTATTTCAGCACACGCTGGCAGAGATAGCGTCCAAACCAATCGTTGAATTTCGTCCATTCCACTGCCATGAGTAAGATCTCCAGACGTCTTCATGCTTCTCATTATCACCTGTTTCATAACCAGATCTGTCGACAAGCCAGCCCCGTTGCGATCCCTCCGTCTAATCACATGAAATATATCAGAAAATTTATGGTACACTTCAGAATAGCTTTTCGGGAGCCACTCCATTTGCGGCAAGTACAAGTAGGTCGACTTTGCATACGGGAATATTGGCAGCATTTTTTTTTCAGCGTCAAGGTGCAATTCCCAGTTACCGGTGCGTCTGCTTTGATAAACAATTGCAGGATATTCACCATATCAAAGTATTGAATCCACAATTTTGAATTTCGCTGGTCAACCATCGAATCCTTCACAATGTTGATGATCTGGGCAACCCTGTTCATGGACTCTTATGGCAGCACATTATTCAATGTCTCAGTCCTATCAAGGAGACCTGTCAATAGGTCTTCATTTTGAGGAAATCACTCTTCTGCATCAGTGTTGGGTTGATTATCCATAAGTGACATGTGAAACTGGCAAACTATAGGCTATCGCTAACAAAATAGCATTCAGAGCAGCATCAATTAAGAAGTAAGCACGAATGGCTCTTGCAATTGCTTTGCCACATAGCATGTGGTTGACTGTGTTTCAGCATACGCAAGTTCAAAAAGTTCTTGCAATCCAGAACTTGTCATCAAATGACCAATTGACCCCAAAAACTCATATGTGCATGGAGCCCACCAAGTCGTAAGACAAATGATTTTAGGGGACTGGAACTAGGTTGTGACTCGACTATAATCATTGCTTTGTACCAAAGTGGTGTATCAAATGTTAGAATTGGTGTAACGTTGTATTTCATGGCTAAATCACTAATGTAACCTTAAGTCTTAGTACACACAGGTTCGGTTAGCAGGGTCTATGTCGATCATAAGCAAAAATACCGGGGTTGATTACCCAGGATGTTTTCCTTCGTGCACAGACTGCATAAGGCCTGACCATGCGGGTCTAGACGGATGTGAAATTAGTGACACCTCTCAAAAGATGTCAACATTAGCAGTGGAATCGACAACTTTCTTGGTCTGGAGCTCTTTAAATGCAACTAGTGATTTGTCGAGGTGCTGTAAATGTACATACTTCATGTTGATCCTTCGTACCCTTATATCTTCTGAAAGGACCCTACTCATTGAAACATGTTACGCTTTAGCTTTTCCGGGCGTAAATTATGTTATGGTGCTCATACCGTAGAATGTGTTTAATCGAGAAATATTCCTTACATTATAGTCCACATTATCAGCTATGAACTGCATGAATTCAGTTCTAACAGGGGAAATAGTTTCAACACCATGAACAAGAGCAGCACTTCTTTCGAATTTCTGGACTTCCGAGTAAAATTAAGAAAAAGCTATGCTTATTCAGAGTGTCAATAAAGAACCTCCATCAAAATTGGTCACGCATTTCTACTGCTAAACCAAACTGCAAAGGTGCAAGGGCAACTCTGGGTCTAGCAGCCAGCATTATCGCTTGACCAACTGACGCAAGTTTCAAATCATTGTCTTTGCCTGCAAATATCTTCCTGAGAAAGAGCAACAATGTTTTAGGAATATATTAAAGAATCGCATCCTGTTCAAAATAATTTTTAGACGGGTAATATTGTCGCATAGCCCCTTAATAATTACTACCTTCGTTTCCTCTCGGTTTGCGCTGTCGTCAAGTGGTTGAGTACTTACTTCGCCTCGGCACCGTAGTGGCCATCTCCGTGGGTTGTCTGTAACAAAAAACCTTTCTCACCGCTTCATAAGACAACAATCTTTTCATTTTAATTACTTTTATTCAGCGTCAGTTTCTATTGCCCGTGGAGATGTTTTGATATCGTTGAGAGAGAGAGAGAGAGAGAGAGAGAGAGAGAGAGAGAGACTTACGAATATCGTGGTTAATTCTTGGCTAGCTTATTGTCTAATCAGTTATTTGAAGAGACAGGGGGAGAAGAACATCTTGTACGCCAGTATTCTTTCTTAGGGAAAACATTTCCCGTTCTGACTTGGCTAAATCTTAATTCCTTCGTCCGACTTCTGCGCCTCCTAAGTCCGAACTTGTTTTAAAACTCCAATTTTCTCACATATCAAAACTGTGACGTAATATCACGTGATAACAACACAGGTGCATCCATTGTCTCGTCATTTGTCACGTTCCAATTCCCAGAAACAGCATCCCACTCTATGCACTCGGCGACACGCACTAAATCCCACCAGCCAAACCAACGACGCCACACCCGATCTCTACCACATACGTCCATTATCATATAACATTCTCATGAAGGTTTTTATAATCCCACAAGTTACGTCCATCATTATATTACAATATTCTGAATTTGTCTGGATACTTTTAATGTCATTCGTGAGACGACATCCAAGCTTATCACGTTGTATAGAAGCTCTGTTAATGGAATCGATGCCTTTCTGGCCTACGATGAATGTTTCTTCATTACTGGACAGTTCATTGTTGTAAATAGTAGACTTGTCAGCATCCATAATTATCGGTAATTCACTTTGGCCAGCCTGAAATTAGAATATGAGAGAATATTAAGCTCCTGCAGTAATATATCAAGAAAAAAAATAAGGCATAAGAAGTTATAATTATAGTTAAATTAATGTAAACTGTTTGTTTTATACAATTTCACATTGCTACTATAATGAGTTAGTCAAAAGAATAGAATAGAATGAGTAAGAAGACTGAGTTTGCTTGAAGAAGCTTCATTCGACAAAGATCTACTCAGGGATCTAGTCTCTACGAGAAACAATGGTGGACTAAAAAAGAAAGAGTGATCAAGGGAAGTAATTCACTTCCGAAGCATAGAAGGGGGTAGAAGAGTTATCTTTTCATCACATTCACCGCCACCCAGGGAAGGATCAGAGCTGTGTGTTCAACTTGGGCAGTAGGGTACTGAAGATTCTCAGGTCAGCGTCTCTGATTAAACTGAAAAAGAGAAAATCAAACAAAAGTTCAAAGCTGAACATTATCAGTCAAATACTGAGGATTCTGGTAGAGCGTCGAACATTCAGCACATCGGCATCTTCTGAAGATATCCTCGAGCCACCCTCAGAGTGCGGGGAATGAAGAGAGGTAGGAACTGATTTCTCGGCGATAGGGTTTTTATGAGCTCTCGGCAGAGGATGAATGGGATAAATATTAGACTGGAGAGACGCAGTCTGTATCTCTTGGTTTTCTGGCATAGGATCAATTTCCGTATCCGGACTGCCCGTTCCATCACCGTATAGAGATAAGTGGCGTAGGGACATCGTCGTCTCTCGTCCATTATTGAAACGTACGTGAGCATAGCTGGGATTTACTGAACGGGCTCTACAAGGGGCTCGTATTTCCTTCCACGTACATGCCGCTTTAAGAGGACAGCTGTCGCTTTCGTTAACCATGTAGGTATGGAATCTCCAGTAGCTGATTTCTTTTGGAAGTTGAAAATACGTTAACGGGGAGTGAAACTAGTGGAGGTGGCGAGCAATGAGCAGATGCTCTTGAAGGCTACATCTAGCACTTTTTCTCAATTGATAATAGGGAGATATCTCGACCAGAGAGCTAGACTTACTGTTTGTCAGATGATACCGCTGTACCTCTCCTCTTGTCCGTTACCTTGAGGATTAAAGCCGGTCGTTCGACTGGTAGCAATGCCTCTGGAAAGCAGGAATTCCTTTAGTTCGTCTGACATGAAAGTCGTACCACGATCAGAGTATACAAAAGAAGGACTTCCGAAAACAGAAAATAGATTAGTTAGATGTTTCCGGACAGTTGCGGCTGAGACATCGGCACAAGGGAAAGCGAAGGGGAAGCGAGAGTATTCATCAACCACTGTTAGTATGTAGCGGTTGTGAGTATCCGAAGGTAATGGTTCCTTGAAGTCTACGCTTAGTCTTTCAAATGGTTGACTCGCTTTTATGAGAGTTTGAGATGCTGCATTAAGGAATCTCGGTTATATCTCCGAACAAACTTTACAGGCCGTTATTACCACTCTTACATCTTCCACAGAGTATGGCAGATTCTTGCTCCTGCCAAAATGTAGCATTCGGGTGACACCCGGTTGACATAAGTCTGAGTGCATACGTGTATAACTTGTCGCAGGGGTGTTAGTAGAGCAAATACGAGACTGGGCGTCACCAGTGGCGGTTTGTTTCTCGTGGTGATATGTAATGTCGTAGCTAAAACAGGCAAGTTCCAACTTCCATCTAGTCATCTTCTCACTTTTTATGTTGCTTTTGCCTGTAGGATAGCACATGAAAGAGACAGATTTTTGATCTGTGATTCGCTTAAAATGCTTCCCGAGCAGTTAGTGTCGCCATTTTCGGATCGGCTCGACAATAGCGTAGGCCTCCTTTTCAACAGAGGAGTGCTTCTTCTCAGCAGGCGTTAAAGTTCTGGAATAGAAAGCCGCGTGCCGAGAGTTTTTGGTTAAAGAGTGATGTTCCGAAACATCGTAGAATTGGTAACTTTGGTAAGAGGGTGTAGTTTTTCAGAGAAGTTCGAGATCCACCTAGAATACTGAGAGAACATCCCCATTGCTCGTCGAAGAGAAGGAAGATCTTGAGGTACTGGCAAGTTCATCAATTCCTTGAGCCTGCCAGAGCCAGGTTTTATCGAGCCACTGCTTATTGTATACCCAAGCAAGTCTACAGAAGTAAGTGAGTACTCACAGTTGTCTTTGTTCAGCGCCAGTCCGTACTTCGCTACTGCATTCATGAACTCTTTCAAATTAGTATCATGCATAGCCTGATCTTCACAACAATGGTAACGTTGTCGATGTAAGCATAGGTTCCTCGAATATCTTCTCGCTTAATGATGTCATAGATGACTCGTTGAAAACTCGCTACTCCATTGGTTACTGCAAACGGGATTCGATGAAACTGATACAGAGATCCACAAGCTTCGAAGGCTGTGTATTTTCGTTCTTCCGGTTTGATAGCAACCTGATGGTAAGCACTGGCTAGATCAAGAGTGGTGAACATTTTGTAACTGGCAATCTCATTTACCATGTCTTCCATTCGAGGAGAGGATAAGCCTCAAGGAGAGTGCACCGATTTATTGTTTGGGAGTCATCCACAATAAGTCTCTTTTTGTGATTTACAGGAGATACTACAAGCGTTTTGGCTCGGCATGGGGATTGAGATGGCTCAATGATAACTTAGTTTAGCATACAGGCGATTTCCGATTGGATAAATTTAGCATCAGGTCGGGTATGTCTCCTGCATTTAACAGCTATCGAGCGACAGTCCGAGGTTAGATTGGTAAACAGAGAGGGTAAGGGATATTTCTTAATGGCAATCAGTCTACAAACAGTGAGAGGGGAGAGGAGTCTTACAAAAGGTATTTACACTGAGTAGTGTTGGTATAGAAATTTATGCCCGAGAATGATGTCACAGCATAGGATGACCATAATTGATAGTTTCACATCCCTGTACTCCCTATCCTTTAGAGTGAGAGACACAAAACAGTGCCCGAGAGTAGAGGACGAATGAGAACGGCTAGTTATCAAAATCATCTCAGAGCTTGGCGTCACCGCAAAACCGATCCCCCTACCTTATTCGGATGAATAAAATTTTCGGACCTCTCTGTATCGACGAGTATCCGCATAGACTCACCTTTTATTTCCGCCTTATTAGGACGAAAGAGATAGACTCTCCGATGAGTTAAAAGTATGCGATGAACCAAGAAGGGACTCACCGTAATTGAAAGCAGAAGCTGTAGGTGACTTGCAGACACGAGCAAAACGCCATTTTCTTTTGCAATTTTCACAAATAGACTTTTTAGCAGGGCACCTCGCTTTGTCATGTCTCTGATTTCCACAGAACAAAACATTTCTGTCCAGAGAGTGCCGCTATTGTGTGTTGCTCCTCATGTGTAGACTGGTCGTCCTTCGATTCTTCTTTTTCAGCAGTAGAGACCGAAGCAGCCAAGGAGTCCGATTCAGCCTACGAAGTAAATTGTTTCGGGACTGTCTCGAGTGTTAATGCCTGGTTGTACACCGTGTGTAAGTCGAGACGTTTTTTTTCTAAGAGTCTGTGTCTGATGTGGGATGAGGAAATCCCATTTATGAATGCATCCCTGATGTAATCATCCCTCGCCTGTATAGCTGTCAGGTTCTGGAAATCACAGTCCTTAGAGAGTGTTTTAGAGACTGTAAATATTGTTCCACGCTTTCGTTGGCCTGTTGCCGACGAGTTGCCAATAAATGCCGGCAGACAATGCTGTTTTGAGGCTGGACGAAAACTTCTTTCAGGACGTTCATAGCCGAATGATAATCACCGATGTCCGATATGTGTTTAAACATTGACGGAGACACGAGGTTCATTAACAAATTCAGTTTAAACTCGTCCGTTAGTTGAGAGTCGTTGACAGCGCCATGAAAAATGGTGAAATACCTCTTCCAGTGTCGCCAAGAATGAGTTTAAGTATACTGAGTTTGCTTGCAGAAGCTTTATTTTTCAAAGATGTACGCAGGGATCTAGTCTCTACAAGAAACAATAGCTGACTAAAAAACGAAAGAGTAATCAAGGTAAGTAATTCACTTCGGAAGATACATTTGGTATTTTTTAAGATGAATTTACAGAAATTGATTTGAAAGAGGGTAGGCTAGAATCGGCGGCAATCTTTAAAGATGGCGCCCGTTGATTCCTTTCTGTAACGCTAATTTTGCTAAATGTATTTTTTATCTGAAAGAGAGGTAATACATGCCCAAGTTAAAAGCCTTTGCTTGTTATTTGTTTGCGGTTCAGCCCCAAAATTAGCTAGATTGACTTGACTAGATTTATATTCATTATGACCACCACACGCAGAAAAATAAACGGCGAAGTAAAATCACGGCAGTCAACCAGCGATGAAAAAAAGGAAGAACGACGAAAGAGTATCAAATAGTAAATGTACGCACTAATATTAATATGGTCATTTCAGACTAAGCACATGTCGTAGACGGACTAAAGAGTTTCATACACACTCACACACACATTTCGCCTTAAAGACGTTATGGTAGAACATGTATAATTTGGTGCTCGCACACACGTATAACGAACACTCCCACCCCCGTATACATTATGATAAATACGCGTAGAAAAAGAAACACAATTTATATATATATATATATATATATATATATATATATATATATATATATATATATATATATATATATATATATACTCTTAAAAGAAAATTGATAAATACAGCGAGCCAAAAATATAGATATGTTGGACATTTAACAAAAATCTCTGAAAAATACAAAAAATAAAACAAATATATTATACACGTAAATAATATTTTTTTAATACAAAACGATTTCCCTTAAAGTTAAAAAACTGTGAGTTGTCCACTTAAGATTTGAAGCGACTTAAAAGCCCAAAACGCTAACAATTTTATCCCTTTTTTTTACTCTCCGTTATATACAAGTATCATTTATAGTCCTATTTTTTTTATTTCTTTAGATTTTTTTAAAAATTTCATTTTTTTCGTTTATTCCTTGTTCCCTCCATCTCGCTCTTTCATGGCATACGCCTTCTTTTTATTCTGGCACAGTGCCAGTTCTTGTAGGTCTTTTTCTTCCTCTGGCCATACTTGGCTTCCACGCCACCGATGCCAAACACTCTTGGGAGAAATCGGTCAAGTTGCCAATGCTGATATATAAACGCCAAACGAAGCCATAGCTAGAACGCTCCGATCGCTAAAAACATTTCGGAGAATTCATTTGATGTGCAATAATTTAGATAGATACAAGACAACCAAGAAAATTGCAGCAATATTTTCCTTTTACATTTTAATTTGTGAGTTTTGTCTGATCATGGATGTGGTTCACGGATCATTGAAATAAAGCTTTCTTAAACCTGGTCAATACTTAGTTGAGTGACCGTATGGGAACACGATGTGCCGTCAGTTCTGGCGTGTAAATGGCTCAACTTGACTTTTTTCAAACAGCATAGCTTATATGTGAATCTATATTCGACTAAACTATAATGAAGTAAACTAGACACAAGACCTTGGTAGAAAACTTTATCCTACCAGACGAAACACAGTCAAGCACAGCCTGGTAGAATATGGCGATGTTATTACCAGAACATTAACACGACATTGCTGATTTTTGAGAAAATGAATATAATATATATTATCGCTTTTCTCAGGGAACTTGAAAATTAAAATAGTAGATATTATAGTCTTTCTCGTGGGTACTTATCTATATAAAAAATGCTAACCAGTTTTTCTTCTTCTTCATTGCGTGTTCTTGAAGCATGTAGTAATATGACAGTTCCCAACATTTTGATGCAGTCCTTTAAGGTTCTCAGCAATATCTTTCAAGCTACATCGGTTGGGCAGTAGGGAGCAAACCAGACAAGGTTGCATCTTATAGTCTTTCTCTCCACATTCACAGATGGTTTTGTCAGTTTTAGAGCCCCATCTATTCATAGCAACTTTTGTTCATCCAATTCCCGTTCTCAGGCCGTTTAGTGTTTTCCACTGGAGTAAGGGGACCTCTGAATCTGGAGGGAGTTTCTCAAAAGACGGGATTCCCATGTCGTTATGAAGGTGGCATCTTCTAGCCGTCTGTTCCACAGCTGTAGTCTGGTCGCTTCCTGAGATTTTGTTAGGGGTTCGACATGGCTGAGGAAACTTCTTCTTGACTTAAGCCGTTGGTCTGTTGGTTCACGTCCATGGGATAGATGGTGTGTATCACTGATAGCGTTTGTGATCTCTACTCGGCTGCCAACTTACCGTCTCACATCTGAAGGCGCAAAAGAAGTTGCAGGTTATTCAGGTTTGGGGGCTTCAATAATTCAGTGATAAAGCGACAAGTGTTGATCAATACTGACTTAACATTTTTTGCTGGCGTCGATCTCTCCCAAGAAAGACAATTATAATCCGCAGAGGAATAGCACAAGGCTAAGGCAGTACATTTTAGTGTATGTTCTGTGCCTCCACATTTAGAGTTGATCAGTTTCCTTAGGATGCTGTTCCGCGAGCTGACTTTGATTTTTTCTCCTTTTTACATGTTCCCTGAATGAGAGGGTGCAGTCCATGGTAACGCCAAGGTAGACAGGGTTAGTGCGATTCTCAAGTTGTATTCCAGACCACGTGATGTTTAGGAGTCCGTTTGCGTTTCGGTTCCGGAGGTGGAACGAGCACACTAGTGTATATGTTGTATAGTAATAAAGACAACACACTACCTTGATTATTATTTTGTTGATGCTGGCTATTTTGTTTGTTGTTTAGGGTTACATAAAATCGGCTGTCTTTTAAAATAGTTCCAATGAGGTCGGTGAGATCCAGGTCTTTTGTCAGCTCCAACATCATTTTTCAGTAGGAGGCGGTGGTTTATAGTGTCATATGCGGCTCCCGTTACCAGTCCTTTCTGAAACCCATCTCCGATGTTCTGGGTGAGATTCAGAAGTTGGCTAGTTGTCGATTTTCCAGGCAGAAATCCTGCTTGTTAGCAGATGATTGCTAGTTTAGTAATTGAGGCCAATCTGTTGGGGCTTAGGCGCTCGAACAGCTTAAACAAGTTACATAGCAGGGAGATCGGGCGGAAATTCTTTGCATGCACTGGTTCTTTGCCAGGTGTGAGAGGAGCGATGATTTTAATTTTTCGTCAGATTTTTGTGGTCTTTTCTGTTAACATTCAGTTGTCGATCAACTCAAGGGTCCGTGTTCGTGTCAAAGATCCAAAGTGCTTGATCTCCTCTGTGAAAATATAATCTAGACTGATGGGTTTACCATCCTTAAGGGAACTGATGCTGATATCAATCTTTTTAAGATAGAACGTTTCAGTCATTTCAGTGCTCTGGAAATATTTAAGTAGATTTATGTTTCTTCTTTGCTGTTTGGTAGTGCCTTTCCAATTGAGTAACAACTGATGTGCAACTCGGTTGGTGGTAATGGTGCACTGCTGTTGCATTGGAGTTGATGGACCGTTGCTGATTTTCCGGATTAGACTCCATGTCTTTTCACAGTGCTTCGTCATATAAGTTTTCTCAAACAGATTTTGCCATTTCCGTTATCAGCTTTCTGATAGAGAGGTCATGAGTTTCTCGCCTTATTCGATGCTACTTTCAGCAATAGGGTAAGATTCATAGAGCTGTTTGTATTGCTCATATAATTTGCTGATTTGGGCATCGAATCCAGGTATTATTGAGTACGACAGCCCGTTGGAGTGTGCTTCCGGACTGCTTGGCGCACAAATTTGGTGAAGTTGTCATAGTCTTTTTGGGTCTGCTTGGAGATGGGCAATCTTCCTTTCCAAACCATCTTGGAAACCAGGACAGTTTGCTTTCTCAAAATTTAATCTTATTCGAAACGGAACTGTTACTGGGGTGATTTCAGAATTGACTGTGATGCCAATTGGATGGTATTGTGTTTTGGGCAGTGGCCTCAGGACCAGCTTTATGCTCAATCGTAAACGTCATTTCTCAATACGTGCACACGTATACATGTTCATTATGTTTAACTAATTGATTCTAATTGATACTAATTTCATTAAAATGGAATGTTTACCTTAATGATAATAAATATGATTCTACAGAATCAATCGTGTAAGAATAATCATGGAGTCATATCACAGATTAAAATGGAGAATATTTGTGGAAGCAAATAAGCGGACAAAATACGGGGAAAACGTAAATAGATGACAATAAAAAGCGATATAGATATAGAGCAAGCCAGAGACACACAGAGAGAGAGAGAGAGAGAGAGAGAGAGAGAGAGAGAGAGAGAGAAGGAGAGGGAGGTGGGTGAAGAATATATTATAAGGAAATTACATTTTATACAGCAAGAGAGCACACTGCGTATGTTGAACATCAAACCATTTTATTTGTAATTTGTGTGTAGGTATTGATAGATATAAAGTCACAAGCAAAGTGTGGTTTGAGTTTTCCCCCTTTGCAAATTGGCTGTTTGGAGAATTTGGAAGCTAGATGGCTCTGGTTGACAGTCTATTTGCATAGGTGGGGCAATAAGTAGTATAAAAACTGTACTTTTTTCATTTAGCTTTGAAGAGCTAGGGGAGAGGACAGTGAGCCTGAAAGAAGAGACGTTGAAGTAAGAATTGTTCCTGAACTATTGATTACTGATTGGAAGCGGAAAGAGATTAACCACTGTGGTTTGCCAGTTGGACTTTTATTTTATTATTCTTCACGGATTGACCACAAGCTATTTCGGCGAAAATGGGCGAACGAGTAAAATTGAGCAGTGAGAAGGTGATGTGGTCGCGTGGCCTAATAAGCTGAAGCTGGTTGCAAAGCTGTAGAAGAAAGTGTGGATGTGTATGCAGCAAAGATATGGCGACTAGCAGGGTTGGCCGGATACACAGGACGAAGCATTGAAAAGACAGTTAAATTGGCTTTTGGTGAGTGGTTTTCCTGACAGGATATCGATGGAACTACAACGAATAACTGAGATCGAAACCATGGAGGTGGAAGAACTTTTCAGGTTTTCCAGGGTGCTGACGAAACATTCTAGTGAACTATGGGCGATCGCAACCTCTACTGCGAACAGGCTCGGTGAAGAGAAGCAGACAGTGAGGAATCCTAAGTTTATTGGAAAATGCTTCAGATGTCAGGGGCCCGATCTGTTTAGAAACTGTAGTGAACCCAGACCAGGTGTTATCTGTTTCCGGTGTGACCAGGTTGGGCACATTTGTAGGAATTTCCCTTCACTTCAGGGAAACGAATAAAGGGGTGCTATTGTTCCGGTAGTTGCCCCTTTAATTCTGAAAAGGCGTGTATGAGTTTGCTGCCACAGATAGTGATCACTATCAATGAGAAAAAGGCAAGAGCCCTTGTTGATACCGGATGTACAACAACGCTTGTCACGACGAGTGTTGCAAAGTTTTGGAACGGAGCCAGCAATATTAGGGCAGTAGATGGCAGAGAGGTGAAGTGTTGTGGAGAGACCAATGCCGAGATTACAGTGAGAACTATACCATTACGACTCCGAGTAATTGTGTTGGATAAGCTCGTATCGGGCATTGATGTTATACTGGGCTTGGATGTTATCAACCTGATGGGAGGAGTTTCCATTACTAAAGTCGAGGTGAAGTTCGGCAAGCAGTATATAACTGGAATGTCAAGAAGCGCGAACAGTAATGATGTCATCCAGCCGACAAAACCCAGGCCATGTCAGATTGAGGATGAGGATTTTCGGGCCCATTTTGATGGTGACAAGTTAACCGTAGAATGGCAATGGGCTGCAAAACCGTCCGTGCTAACAAATCGGGTTAGCTGCTATGAAAGTACGCTAAGAGGAGAGATAAGACCGCAGTTTGAGAATGAAGTTGAGAGATGGATCTACGAAGGGATATTAATACCATGGTCAGGAAAGGTTGAAGGAATTCTGCTACTCATAGCCTACATAGCCGTTACGCCTACCAAGAAGAAAGTCAGGCTAGTATTGGACTTCCGGGAGTTAAACAAGTATGTGGCCTGCCACACTAAAAATAGAATCGACGTGTGTGAAGAAGTCATGAGGGAGTGGAGAAAAAGGGAGCAAGCAACAAAAATTGTGGACTTGAAATCTGCCTAATTTCAAATTCATGTGGGCAAGAAGCTGTGGCGGTATCAATTGGTCAAATACAAAGGTCAGATTTATTGCTTGACTTAACTAGGATTTGGACTGAATTCTGCATCAAAAATTATGACAGCAGTGCTTAAGACCGTGTTGTCCAAAGACGATGCAGTGAAACGAGCCATCTGTTCTTATATCGGTGATGTGCTAGTGGACGAAACACAGGTGACTGCAGAAAGGGTGAGAAACCATGTCAAAGCATATGGACTAACAGCAAAACCATCGGAGTCGTAAGAAGACGGAATGGCACTTTAATTAAAATTACAGCGGAATAAGGCAGGGAAGTTGATGCTTGGACGAGGAAACGTAATCCCTAAAGTCACGGACGACCTAACTAAGCGAGAACTTTTCTCAGAGTGTGGGAAGTTGGTTGGTCATTACCCCATAGTCGGATGGCTACGGACTGCATGCAACTTTATTGAAAGGCAGACCGGTACGGACCGATGGGAGGATATAGTTGATGAGGAGGTGTTGCACATGATAAGGGATGTGATTGCAGAAGTAAAAAGGGTTGACCCTGTAAAGGGAGAATAGCACGTGAAAAGGAGCGTGTAAGGAGTAATATTGAGTGACGCGAGCAGCCTAGCATTAGGAGTATTATTAGAAATAGCTGGAGTAACTGTAGAAAATGCTGCCTGGCTGCGAAAGAAGAATGATACCGCCCACATCAATGTTGCAGAGCTCGAAGCCACTATCAAGGGCATCAACCTGGCTTTAAAATGGGGGCTACAAACAATGGACATTAGAACAGATTCGGTAACAGTTGCATCGTGGATTAAGTCAGAAGTGACGGGAGATAGACGGATCGGGACCAAAGGAGCAGCTGAGATGCTTATTAAGCGTCGACTTGGGGCACTTGAGGACTTGATAAGAGAATTTGAACTAAAAGTAACCGTCACATTGATTTCATCACAGAAAAACAAGGCAGACTAGAGTAAAAACGTCTTGGCTACGGGAGAAAAAAGATGTGGCCCAGGTGTGTTGTACAGTGGATGGTGAAGAACTTACTATGAAGGAACTACATAAAATGCATCATTTTGGATAGGAAAGGACCTAATATCTGTCCAGGAAAGTGAATCCAAACATTACAATGGCAGATGTTCAGGATGTAGTTGAACACTGTAGGGAGTGTCAATCCATTGACCCTGCGTCGTCCAGGCATGAAAAAGGAGAGCTACATGTAGCGGACAATTGGCGGCGACTGGCTATCGATATCACTCATTACAGCAATCAACCTTATTAAACGATGATTGACTGTGGACCCGGAAGAGTACCAATATGGCGAAGGATAAAAACCGAAACGACAGAGGAAATAAAGAAAGTTGTTGAGGAAGTGTTTATGGAGAGGGGGGCAGTAGAAGAGGTCCTAATGGACAACGGTATGTCCTTCCGCTCTGAGGTCTTTAGGGAGCTGTGTGAGAAATAGGGCGTTAGACAATATTTCAGAGCAGCGTACCGCCCAAGCGGTAATGGGATCATAGAAAGGCACCATCGAACGATAAAAGCTGTGGCAGCAAAAAGCCAAATTTCGCCCCAAGAAGCAGTCTTTTGGTATAACATGGCGCCGAAGGTTAGCCAAGATGAAATGTCAGTGCCACATCGATCAGTTTTCAAGTATGAATGACGACACCCACTGGCAATGACTGAGAGAGTGGAACGGGGGCAAGCAAAAATGACGGCGGTTGAAGAGGTGTGGGTGAAACCACCCAATGTCAGATGCACGACCCGCTGGGGAAGAGGAACGGTAACTGATGTACTATCTAACAACAGTGTGTCAGTTAATGGAGTGCCACGTCACGTATTAGATATACGGAGAGTTTCATTACCATCAGATGAAGAAGTTGTTGAATTCCGCCAAGTAGAACCCGTACGAAGGTCGCAACGCGAACGAAGACGGCCAGCGTGGATGACGGATTATGAAACCGATTATCTTGAAGATCAAAGGAGCATGTGGTTTGAGTTGTCCCCCTTTGCAGATTGGCTGTTTGGAGAATTTGGAAGCTAGATGGCTCTGGTTGACAGTCAATTTGCATAGGTGGGGCAATAAATAGTATAAACACTGTACTTTTTTCATTGAGCTTTGAAGAGCTATGGGAGAGGACAGTGAGGCTGAAAGAAGAGACGGTGAAGTAAGAATTGTTCCTGAACTATTGATTACTGATTGGAAGCGGAAAGCGATTAACCACTGTGGTTTGCCAGTTGGACTTTTATTTTATTATTCTTCACGGATTGACCACACAAAGAACAATCGAAATAGAAAAATAAACAAATAACACAACTTGATTCTAGCAAGTACTTTAAGTCAAGATAAAAACTTTCGGTTATGACTAAAAGGCGTATGTAAAACTATCAGCACAAGTTCACTATGGTGAGTGGGATCACTATAAACATTGTAATAATGTTCTCAGTAGCCGAGACTTTTCTCCGGGTCATGCATTATCGCTAATTCCCACGAACGATATATATGAGAGTTTTAGGAAAGTACTAGATGATTCTTTGTCTCACTTTTAATAGGTTATTTTCAGTTGAGATTTCCCTCAGGGTTGTATGAGAAATTGCATATTTTTAATATGTGACTTAAGAACTTACTCTGGAAATAACAAATAATTTATTTCAAAATACCATTTTCAAGAATATAATTCATTCATACTGACGATGCAAAACGGAGGAATGCGTACACTTGTCTTGTTTGAGTTGAGACCTCTATTAGGATTCTTCCCACACAAGGAAGGTAAAAAGTGGTCTTTCCTTATTTTGCCATTCCCTGAGCAATGTTCCTGACAACGTGGGCAGTGATGCTGTTTTCTGAGGTTGAATCTATCCATCTTAAACTTATTGTGGATTAGTTTTTGACCTTGAAGTAGCATTTTCTAGCTCATTTCATCAAGTGGCTTAATCCTTTGTCTTGAGCGATTTCCATATTAAAGAAACAAAATAAAACAGACGAAAACATCCATAAATTATGTTGAGAGCTTAGATATTAAGAAGTATTCAACAATTCTAGTAACAATGCAAATCTTTAAGAATAAGGAGGTGGAGGGCCATCATGTCCACTTGGCAATGGATGTTTAAAATCAAAGGTTAATAACCCAACGTGAAAGTGTCAAACACATATCTAGGTATCGCAAGAGTGAAATTAAAAAATCTTTGTTTTTGTAAACGGTCTTTGTTTTCATAACAACTCTTTACCTTCTTTTGTGTAATTTTACTTCAATTGAAGTTCTCAGAAATCAAGGGGCATCTTCCCGGTGCTAACACTTTATCACTATATGAGATACATAAGACATTCGAATATTCCATTACAGTGGTTTTTTACTTGTCAAACGTTGAGTTAGTAAATAAGTTAAGTATATTAATTTTCCTCTCCTGAATTGACTACTTAAGTATGTTATATTATATCTTTCTTGCAGTCTCTTTGTCTTACCGTATTTCAGGACAATAATTAATATAGTTTGGTGGAGTACGCAGCTTAGTGATCTTACTAGAAGTAACATCACTTGGAGAAGGTGCACCATTCCTCGTATAAACCAGTATGTGTTAGCCATACCAAGGAGATCTTATTTAGGCTTCGAATACTATCTTATATTCAATATTTTGTCAAGCTTTACTAGTAGGGGGAAGTATCTTCATGCCAGGGTGCTTTGAGCAACCCTTGTCCAAAGACAACGAAGACACTCGAGGATTGTGTCTTGTATGTAATTCAAACTCCCATTATACGGGTGTTTATGTGTTACGATGTGATTTTTAAAACGTTACTGAAAATTCTTTAAACTTCTTTTTCTTTTTTTATTGGTGCACCTTAAAACTCTTATATTTGTGTGTTCGGGTGTTCATTCAACCTTTCAGTCTTTTCCTTTTCCTTTTCACACGACATACGACAAATGTCTAACATTTTAATATTAAAGCGTTAATTATTCGTCGTGTTATTTCTTTTTCATTATCTCGCTGACTGTCTGTGCTGATTCGCTTCGTTTTCTCTTTCTCTGCGTGAGTTAGTAGTTGTGATCGCTAAGTGGTTTCATCCATTTAGGTAAATAAGAAAAGTATTACTCATATATAAAAAGGAATCGACGACTTTGATTTGGGATTTCAGAGTTTTTTATTATTATTCTACAGAGGAACATCGACTGATAGAGAAAGAGAGAGAGAGAGAGAGAGAGAGAGAGAGAGAGAGAGAGAGAGAGAGAGTGGAAGAAAAATATGCCATATTTCTATTTTGTATTTTGCAAACGTTCGGGTAGATATCTTTATTCGGGAATAAATGCGTGACTCGGCGAACAGACATCTCAGGGAAAGCATTTTCGGTGTACAGCAATTGTAAACTGTTTCAAAGTTTTACAGCATAATTATTTCACGTCTGTTTTTCTTAAACATCTATACTAAACTTACAGTCACAACGCGTGACGTCACTCTTCATCTCTACTCTGTCTGCCTTTTTAAAAAATAATCCTGTCTGTTTATTCTTTCGTGGAAAATGATTAATTTCCCAAAGTTGGTGTCAGCCCAACCTGCATTAACTCAACCTCTTCAAAATTCATACTGTTCGACTCTACTCCTCTCCGGCATACGGATACTAATAATGTAACATTCTTTTCTATCTTATAAAAAAAAACACTAGTAAATTTAACCCCAACACATCTCGTGGCCGGGGCAAGACCTTACCAACCACTACTGGGACTGAACTGGGTTTGTCATCTCCAATCACATCATAGTACACCCGCAGATTCCCCGTTGACTTCTAACGGCCTGCTCCTGTGCAACTGTTTTTTGTATGCGATATCTAGGCATTCGACTCACATCCACATACGTTCGTCTGATTCATCGATATATAGCTGATTGCAATTTAAACTACTACACGCGTTTTATCGCGATATAAGGGAAACACAGACACCTGTCCTTTTAATATGTCTACTGCGGTCAGTAAACGAATGTTATATAAGGTACCGTTCATATACAACTTTATACATTTGGACGTTACATATAATACACATCAGCGCATCGGAACGAATGTCCGAGAATCATCGCATTTCGACCTAACTCCCAATCCCTTTCATCGGAGCAAGCAAGCTCTGAACTCTACACACCTTACCCAGCCCATGTTTCAAACTACACAGCATGATAAAATTGTGAAAGTTTACTTTGCACACCCAACTCTTAACATATCAGATCTTAAGCCAGGTCCGCGCTTTACTCTCACCTTATTCAAAGTCACTTAAATACGGTACCTCCTTTTATATTTTACCCCATCCATGGCGAGGTATGGGCTATCTCAGTCTGCGCATTATAAGATGCGCAGACTGAGATAGCCCGTACCTTGTTTTACCTCCTAAACCCATTTGATATGCGGAGGCCCATCATCGTCTACTTTAACCTATCCACTCTTCTATCTACGCAGTGGCGGTGGAGAGTCGTCACCAGCACACAGATGAAGCCTCATCAAGAATCCAAAGATGAGAATACATTTCAGGACTCAAATATAAAATCACATTATACCAGATCGATTATGTAACTTCAGTATCACCTTGATTTCTATCAAATTATCATCATTCTCTATAATTTATTATCATTCGCCTTTACCGTATGTAAGGGAAAATTCCTGTTGCTGTTCCAGGTTGACAATAGCAACTGGGCTTTGCAAGTCCGATAACGCGAACATCGATTATATCCCTTTTTAGCTTGACTAAGCCTTCATAAACTATGCATAACTAGTATTTGATCGAAACCATAACCCTCACTTCAGGATTTCCACAAATCCAAAATATGACTTCAACACAATTTCATGCAATTACCTAAACAAATATAACGTCCACCACATAACATATAGCTCGAAACACACATCAAACCATATCTGAACTTGAATTCCTAACAGACTGACTGTTAATGTGAATATCAAACTAACCGTAGTTCATTATGTGATTTTTTTCTTTCTTGTTGAATAATTATTAAACACAAAGAAAACATTTTTTGGGGCTATTTTCACAAAATAAAATGTTTAAAAAGTACAATCTCTCTGTATATACATAATACCACAACAGTGCAGCAATGCAATGAATGAAATAATAACATAACAAAGATTACAGGATTTTCCCAAACAAAAAATACAGTTTCAATGTTTCACACAACTGCAGTAAAAAGAATGACTGACGAAGAAAAGACAACCTTTAAAATTTCCCATTCACTCAAACATCATCCTTAATTATTTCCCCTTACAAAGAATAATGTTCAATACATAATCAAACTTTCATACACATTTTCCAACACCCAGAAAGTACGAAAGTTCACTATGTACTTTCATATCTTTTTTTTTCCTGATGGCATTGATAATTATCGTAAAACGCAATTACCTTTCTTACTTCTTTCTCTATCTCCTTCCATTTTACAAATTTGAACAGTGAATTTTTTTAAAATAAAAGAGCATACAGCGATCGTCATCTTCCCCTCTCTATCTTTCACTCTCTCGCTCTGTCGCACTCTTACTCTCTTTTCTTTATCACAATATTATACTTCAAATAGTCTCATTTTAACCATTTTGTTTCTCTCCATTTTTTTCTTCTTCTTATATATATATTCTCCGTGCTTTTTCCAGTTCACTTTATAAGTGTACATTCGATGCTAATGTGTCTTTCTTTATCGTATATTTAATCGTCTCTATTTTCTTCCTTAACTGTTATCATTCTATTTCTTCCTTTTCTATTTTTCACTTAATTCATTAATACTTTGTTAAAAAAATATCTGTAAAATATTATTTTTCCTTTTTTCTGTTCTTTCTTTTTAATTGCTTTTTAAAATTTATTTTCAACTGTTCTTTTAAAAAACGTCAGTTGTGTCGTGTCTGCCAGTCTCCCATTTTACCTTTCCTCTCTTCGTTTTATTTTCTGACTGTTTTTCTTTTGTCTTTTACGTCGTCTCTTTTCCATCTGTTTGTCTTTTTATTGATTTATTGTTTGTTTTTACTTTCTACGTTTTTGCCGTGATAACCGGTGTTCGAAATTAACTTTTATGGGAGGGCCGAGGTTACTAAAACTAAATCATCATATGTTACGATGTAGTTTTTCAAACGTTACTTAAAAGTCATTAAATATATTTTTCATTTGGTTCTCTATTTACGCTATGTTCGCGTATTTTACATTCTGTATGCGCGTATGTGTTCATTCCTTATATGTAAGTCGCTCTTCTTTTTTTCTCAGCGTTTTGTGGTGGTCGTTATCACTAAGTGGTTTTATCAGTGTAATTAGCTGAAACAAACTTTCTTCGCCCCAAAAAGAGGGTTTTAGGGGCTTTATTTTCCTGGATAAATTATTTTACGTGAGAGCAACTGCATTTCTCTAAAGTAAAGTGGCAAATTGTTAACTGACTGTTGGGACAAATTGAGTAAACATAACTAACATACATTTTTCGGGTGGGGCATTTGCACCTTAGGGCGATTTTTAAGTCTTTCTTTAAAGTAATTACAACATTATCTGCGATGTTTTTCGCTGCGTTCAATGCAACTACTAATGCTATTCCACTGTTTTAAACTGTTACATCATAATTATTCCACGTCTGCTTTGTTTATCTCTTATACAGAGCTGACTAAAACTTCTTTCATTTCCGACAGTCACAACGTGTGATGTCGTTTGTCATGTCGTCTAGTCTGCTTTTGTGTCTTACCTTTATTAACCACATGCCCTGTTTTTTCAACTGTCTGATTACTCTTTCGTGGCACTAAATACACCCCTTCAAAATGCATACTAGTCAGTAGCATCCCAAACAAATCAAGCGGCCACTGTAGACGTGAGAATTAAGGTGAAATGTTAAGGGATCTTACAAAATTGGTAGTTTTGCAGCTAGATGTGTGTTAACATTTTCTATGGCG
This sequence comes from Sepiola atlantica, assembly GCA_963556195.1. Classification (NCBI taxonomy): domain Eukaryota; kingdom Metazoa; phylum Mollusca; class Cephalopoda; order Sepiida; family Sepiolidae; genus Sepiola; species Sepiola atlantica. The sequence goes on from OY744523.1 coordinate 87,770,296, forward strand.
TAATGTAACCAATTCCTTTCAAACATTCATTTTACTCGTGCTTCGGAAGGAACACTTAATTGTTGCTAACTGTGATCCCATCGTATTTGTCTTACTTTCGTTTTATAGATTTTAATTAGATATTTTTATTACATGCACATAAAAGTTATGAAAGAATTATTTAACATAACTAACAAAACAGCGTCAGAAAAAATGTCGACGTCACTTGATATCAGTATTTCAACGGTGTTCGCCCATCAGCAACAAATTCGTAAAGATACAAACATTGATAAATGGGTCCCGCAAGAGATTTTTGTTTCTCTATGCGATATTAACTGTTACAATAAGTTAATATGTATGTGTGCCTTCTACACATTACAATTGCTCTGCTAATTGTTTGTAACGAACGCAGATCCCACTTGTTTATCGGGAATTTATATTTCAGCCGATTCTTGTTTCGTTCGGATTGTTCTATAGGTTTTTACTCTACATATTTCTTAGCTGAACGTTTCCGATGGAAACGGTTTGTTTGGTTTAAATTTTAAGTAGCTCAACTTCACATTCGTTCTGAGGCTTTTCTGTTGCCTTCTCAATGCAATCGTTATTAAGCGATATTATATCAATTAAACCGACAGACACAAACACCTTCCTACTTATTATATATATCGCGTCTTCAAATTGTTTTTCTGTTTCGATGTTAAAAGAAAGACAGAAATATGTCATTGATTTCTTTCAAAAACACGACGTCATTTCAACAATGTTGTCGCAAGCGAGAAAAACAAGTTCATTTTCGTTGAAGAAGACAATGGTTTGAAAGTCTACTGAATTTATAGTATTAGAGAAAACCAAATAATACTACAGATTGTAATGTTGTATTTGTTTTGTTTAAATACTCAAGGAAAAATCAAAAGAAAAACAATAGAATCTGTAATGTTGATAGAGAAAGCCTGTTGACAAACAATAGGGACATTTTTTTACCCGTTGACATTCTGCCTCTCCTCCTGTGTTGACTTAAAGAATAGAATTTCGACGAAGATGATTTTTTTTCTGAACAATAAAACAAAACAAAAATATAAATAAAAAAAAGAAATAAAGAAAATACTAAATAGTGTGTATCGATGAAGAAGTGGTATGAGGAGGTGAAGAAGAAGTAAATGAAGAAGAAAAGGAAGAAAGAAAAGCAACATAAATATAAGGATAAATATAAATACTACTACAACTACCACTAATGCTACCAATAATAATAAAAAGAAAACGAAAAAAAGCAGAAGAGGCGCAATTAATATTATTATTATTATTATTATTATTATTATTATTATTATTATTATTATTATTATTATTATTATTATTATTATATTATTATTATTATTATTATTATTATTATTATTATTTTGTACACACTAGGAGTTCTCACACAAGTCATCATCAGTGATTGCTTACTAAACTTCACCGATGGTGTTTCCTGGAGCCTGAGTAACAAAACGTCTCCTCAGATTGCTAGTATTCTCCACCTCTTACGATTACAATTGCGGATAACTTTGCGTTATCAAAACAGCCACTTACAATTGATTTCTAACCATTGGTATTCTCTGGAATTATGGTGGTAATAAGCCTCACCATCGTTCAAGTACTCTCCGCACTCTCCCAGTGGAGGTCTGGTTAGTGCTCTCCCTCCTCGGTCTTTCCATCCGCCTTGATCCTACACGACTATTTTGTGTCGTATCAACCGAAGTTGGTTCTATCCAGTAGGAGTAAAAAGAACCGAACACCATGGAATAGAGGTATATAAGTCAGAAAGAAAAGACTAAATAAGAAACACGAAGAATTGAAACAAAGAATAACAGCAAAAGAGAGAATATTAAGACGATATATATATATATATATATATATATATATATATATATATATATATACAAATAAAAACAATAAAAAAAAATCGGACCTTTGAAACAATGAAAGCAAATGTTCTCAAAACGTAAATGGAGGAAGAACAATAACTAAACAACCACGCCTGACGGAAACAAAAACACTTCTGGCGCAAAATATGAGAACAGCGACAAGACCACAAAATATTTTTCGAATGGCTGAAAAACATCTCAGAAGAGTTTCAGCAAATTAAATAATGGACATAAATCAAAATACCTGAAAAAACACTCAAGACAACATAATGAAAAATGACAGACGGTAATGATAGAATACATGCGTACTGGTTCAACATTGGCCGACCTTAAATAAAAGCCGAATTCAAAACCTGAGAAAATGTATCCAAGAAACAAACGTACCAGAATGGATGAAAATAAATACAAAAATAATCCGAAAAAGCAACGACTCCAAGCAGTTACAGAAGAATAACCTGTTTACCAATCATGTGGATACTCTCAGCAGCATAGCTGATAAAACATATCTAACACTCTCTTTATAATTGTGAACTCCTCCCTGAGGATGAGTAAGGACGCCAAAAGCGAAAAGAGGGGCGCATAGATGAAAATATCTTGAAAGAAGTAATAAGCAGAATAAAAGAACATAGCCATGACATTGATCGACGACAAAAAACTTACAATAGGATTAATCTGGCGTGGATAATCGAGTGCTTGAAAATATACAAAATATAAGAAAACATTATCAATTTAATTAAAAAGTAATTAGAGCATTGAGACTGGAACTGACAGCTAGAAGACAGTACTTAAGTGATATATAAATACAGAGAGCCATCTTTCAAGAAGATCTATCACCACCACTCTTTATAATCGTCATGATGCAACTCAACAACATACCCAGAAAATGTGATGCCGAATACAAGTTTACTAATACATAATAAAGAATAAACAACCTCATTTCTATATCTGAACTAATTTACTAATAGCTAGAAAGAACTGTCAATGCTGATAAATACATGTACAATCTTCAGCCAGGAGATACAAATATAATTCGGAATCGACAAGTGCGCACTACTAAAGATGAGAAAGAAATAACTGGAGGCAGCGGAGGGTATGGATCTTCCCAACCAAGGAGAGATGAGGACAATAAACGAGCAAGATAGGTACATATATTTAGGAGTTTTGGAAACAGACACCGTCAAATAACATAAATAAAAGAGAAGCTTGGAAGAGAATACTTGAAAAGATCACGAAAACTCATAGAAACTAAATAATATAACAGAAATCTAGTAAAATGAAATAAACACCTGGGCAATATCACTAGTAAGATACTCTGGACCATACATAAGCTGGACACAAGAAGAACTGATCTATTTACCAGAAGTCTAGAACTTAATGACCTTGGACTATGCAATACACCCAAAGGATAATACGAATTGAAAAATACATTACCCAACACAAAAAGGGTTAATCATCACAGCAAGAGACACTGTTAGAATGAACAACATAGGAAACAGAGAAACGAGAAACAAGACTAGAAAAGAAAAGTGGTAAAAGAAACAGCTATACGGACGATTCATAAGATAATGAGAACAGTGAGCAACGATAACACATGGAAATGGCTATGAAAAGAATAAGTACACATAGAAACGGAATTACAACTAACAGCCGCACAAAAGTATGGAATTAGAACTATGTGAAAGCTACGATACACAAAACCCAGATATACAGATATTGAAGACTTTCTTGACAAATAGATAAAACGGTAAATGATATAAGAGAATTCTGCAAACTTGCATAAGACAATACACGAACAGAGAGGACAACGTGGAGGAAAAAGTACACTGGGAACTATGCAACCGCGTGCATTTTGAACACACATACAAATTGTATAGACACACACTAGATACAGTACTGGCAAAACGAACATCATATAATCCTATCGGCATGGCGGTACAGACACATAAACTTACCAAACCATAATACTTGACGTGATAATAGTAAATAAGAAAGAAAAATGCCAATTTTTTTTATTTTACCGTCTACGGAATAAATATCAAGAAGACAGAAATACGAGGCAAATACATGGAACTAGCCAGATAACTGAAAGGAAAATGGAATAGCAAGATTGCCACTCTTATACCAGAGACGACTAATTGTCTTTGCTAGCGGGAAATACATTCTAAGCGGATGTTGCGATAACGCAAAGTCATATCAATGCCTATAAAAGGAGGTGGATAGAAGTGACTGATGAGAATTGTCACTCAGACGCCAGCGAGCACTACCGGTTATAATCAGTTAGTAATAACTGATTACGTCCTGTGTGAACATTTCTAGTGACTACTACTACTACTTTTACCACTACTACTACTATTACTACTACTACTACTACTAATAATAATAATAAAAATAATAATAATAATAATAATAATAAGAAGAAGAAGAAGAAGAAGAAGAAAGAAGAAGAAGAAGAAGTAGAAAAAGAAAGAGGAGGCGTCGAAGAAGAATATGGAAATCGAAATCAACAAATTACACAAAAGGATACGTATAGCAAAACGATCAGAAAACGATTGAAAAGGAACTTATAGCTGGAAAAAAGGAAACTAAGCATAAGAAACATGAAGAACAAAAACAAAATATATGATCTAAAAGAGAAACTTAATATATATGTGAAAATACAAACTAAGTAAGACTGATGTAAACACTTTAAACCAGTTTTACCAAAACATGTACTTAGAAAAAACAAAAAACCGGGAACCGAACCCGATGGAAGGGCAATTGTGAGGCAATCTATAGGGAACACTTAAAAGCCACAAAATAAATGCCGAATTGCTTAAACACATACAAGGAAGGTATCAGAAGGGAGACAAACTGAAATTAATAAGAAGCACTCAATACAACCGTAAGAAAAAAAACAATTTTTAAACACCTTGTTTAGACTGATACATCAAATACAAAGATACACCCGAAGCATATATATATATATATATATATATATATATATATATATATATATATATATATATATATATATATATATTCTAACTCTGCCTGATGAGATCTCAGTTCATAATAACTGTTGATCGATAACATCGACATGCCAGTGTCGAAGATTTCGTACATGTCTGCGTAAATACAAATAATCATATATATATATATATATATATATATATATATATATATATATATATATATATATATATATATATATATATATATACGCGAAAAAGGCGTAGCAGAATGGTCGACTAAGTGAAAACACTAATAGAACCATACAGGAAGCTACGATGTAAACAAAAATACAGACTGACGATCTGCCTAATAATTATGTGGAAGATTTTAACGGCACTACAAACCAGACGTAATAATATTAACAAATACATGTGATATTATACATTTCTCTTGCAGTCTGGTGGTTAAATATTACGGAACATAAAATCAAGAAAACACATAGAACTTGCTAGAGGGAAGAAATAACATGTAAAATGAAATATGTGACTGTAATAGCAATAATGGTAGTAGCGCTAGGAATATATCCGAAAAAATATGACGAAAGTTAGTAAAACTGAAATAAAAGTGAGGATTGACACTACACAGCTCACGTCACTGATGAAAACGATAAAAAAATTTTTTTAATCCTCGAAGATGACCAGGTAATAACGACCAACAACAGGTAATTTGAAACAGTAATAGAACAAAACTATAGCACGAATCTCGCAGAAATCCAAGGAAACAGAAAACTGACATAAATAACTTTTTCGGATATTCCTCGTAAAATAGCGTAAGATATCACACACATAATCGTGAAGTAACAATGAGAGTGAAAACTGAATATTGATAGCTACAACCTGACAGCGAAGGAAAATATAGAATATAAACAACTACTGTAATAGCAATAATTGTAGATGTACATTTAAACATTTTCGAAATACCTGGAAAAATACTTATAAAAATTTGAATGAAATATCGGTTCGACACTATACAAACAGCGCATCTTGAAGAAAATATTAAAAGATTACTTCGACACTGACTATATTTTAGTTCAAATAAAAAATCGCTGAATAAAAAAATCCAAACATAGAAAGAAAATTACACAAAACCACGGAGATTGGAAGTACATGGTAGAAAGGCAAAACAATATCATGAAGCGATATATCCAAATAATTATCCTAGGTACAATACCAATGGTTTAAATACCAATGGTTGATGCTGCAAAAATGACTGTAAAGCGTTTAGGCGAATTGATAACCGTAGAAAATAATTATCCGCCTAATCTGTTTTCTTTTCTTAAGGTAAACATATCAGTCACATATCATTCCTCGACAATCAGTCTGTCAAAGACTGGGTCATTGTGCCGGTAATGCCCTTTTTGTCCAGCTCTTATGGTTTAAATACTAATAGAAAACCGCTTATCAAAGCATTAGGGTTACACGAGAAGAAAGTTTAAAGAGGTCGTCGGTTGACTTTGAGTTCTACCACGCGGAGATTGGAAACAATCGTGGCATGAGCAGAATAGTTCTTAAGAGAAATGTATTCTTTTTAGAAGACGACTCACCAATTATTTGTTTACATGAGGACGGCCATGGTGGTGTCGGTTGGAAAGAATCTTTGTAGTATATTCTTGCACAAACGGGACGCTCTAGGAAATTAATCTTGCTCATGGAAGTTTCGATTGATCCTTGGTACGGAGAGACCGAAAATAATTTGATCGGTTAAATTCTATGAAGTTAACTGTACGAGGTATTGTCCTATCTCTTGGGTTAGTCAGTAGCTAATTGCCTATGGCGCCATCATCTGGGAATGCTGACGATGAAGCTCAGCCGATTTTTGAAGTGGCCAGTGTCCCACGTCTTGTGTTAAGTCCTATTTCCGGACTTATGCCACATTTTCACATTGTGGGAGCGAGTTAAATACCGAGGGGGACTATCCACACCTTCACATGAAAGGCATGTAGAATAGTAACGTAATCAAGAGGCTTATTGTCATACACATTTTAACGAAAATAAACGGCCGTATTCAGCGTAAATTATATTGTGAAGCAATGTAATTTTCAACATTCATCGAAAAAACAGGGGCTACTAGACATATGCCTGTATGTTCTAAGAAGTTTAGTTTCTTACCTTCTAAAGGAGTTGTTCAAGAGTACATGCGGTGAGGTGAGAACTATTAATTTTGATTGGTTGAGCAAATCATGTTAGAATTAAATAGGAGTTTGCTCAGTGATTATTTTCAGTGAAAATAGTTGGTGTGACAAGATAAGAACATGCAGGTGACTATGTTGGATGGCCTTCTTACCGGACACCTTGAAAATGAAATGAGTTGTGTAAGATCTATGGAACAGAAAGGCATCTTGAATATCAAGTCGGAAGTAGAGCTTCGGTGAACAACATCCGATTTTGGCAGTGATCGATCACTGGTAATGACTCATTCGAGAACTGCTAGTGAGTACATAACAACAATGCTTATACAAGAATAAAAAGCAATATTGACAGTATTACAATAAACAGCTATAAATATAAACATGATTGAAAGAAGAAGGTTTAGTTTCGTTCGGATGTTCTAAATGATATATCTATATGTTTGATATTAAATTCTGTAACCACAGATATTAGAAACGATTGATTGGATACTACTTATTAAATACAAGTTGCTATCTTACTAGCAATGAAAAAGTGTAGTTTGTTGATGCTTGTTACAAGCATTAATACGTAATTGATCAGACTATTCTGTGACGGTATCCATTTCACCAAGAGCGTATGACGGAAAAAAGAAAATACAATGGAAATCAAATGACAAACAATAACTTGAAAACGTAAAATAATAAAAACGAGTAAAAAAGGAAACAAGAAGAGCTAAGAGTAAAACACAAACAAAAGCGAGAAAAAAAGAATTAACGATAAAACGAAATAAAAGAAAAAATACAAAAAGAGGAAGACACGTCTATATACAAATATAGCGCAAACATTTTAGAAACCCAACCAATAATAATGAATTTGGAAGAATATATAGATAAGAACATAAAAAGAGAGCTACAATCAAGCGAGACATACATTTGAAAAGAAGCACTTCTATGTGCGTTCTATTTGAATATGCTGCATGATGTTTATTATTCCAGACCATTAAAAGAAGCAAACAAAAATATCTACATACAAGTTTTCTATTGAATATCTAAGGAAGGAAGAAACTTCAAAGTCGAATATTTCTTGAGTAAAAAAAATATTTTCTAAAATAAAATGTCACCTTGTTTTTTTTCTGAATTATATTGAAGTGTCAAAGTATGATTCAGCTGCAAACTTAGACACCGCTGAAGGTAAAGTACAAATATATATATATATATATATATATATATATATATATATATATATATATATATAGATAGATAGATAGATAGATAGATAGACAGATAGATAAAGAAGGATAGAGAGAGAGGCATTCTATTATATATATAGACTGGCACGTAACAGCATACGTGTTTAGTATAGTGGATTACACGTCATTGGGAATTACGAAGCCGTGTCTCTGCGATGACAATTAAAGTCATAACTTTCGCATTGTATAGTATTTCTGAGATGAACTATTGTATTCGGAATCGATCCGTTTTCCTCATTATCATTACTGTAATTTGGAAAATCCAAAGCTTCAATTATTAATCTTTACGATCTTTTTCTGTAACAACTGAACTATTTTTCTGGCATAAAGCACCATGTTAAAATCTTTTGTTTATTCGAAAGTGCTCAATATAAGACAGAGCCTTATAAATATAAAATATATGCACATTTAAAATGGCCTACGCCAATACATATATTTTTCAATACTCAATGTACCTCATCGGAAACTAAAGTCTATGATGAAAATAATTTGTCTAAAAGTAAAAGTTCAGAGCCTGAGACTACAGACAATCTAATTTCATAATCAGTAGCAGTCGATTTCGGACACTATAAGATAGTTACTTAGCTTAAATTCATAACGGTGGAATAGGGTCAGTTGTCAAACACATGAAACTCTGCTTTCCAAAATGAACTTGGCTAATTTCAGATACCCATCCCATGTTTAATGTGCTAAGATCTTACTCCATACACGCATAACATGATATATATAACTACACCCATGCCAAGAACAAACACAAAAGCACACCCATGTATACCCACTCACATTTCTAGGTTCATACACATGCCAAACATATGAGACAGTAAAATCCCAAATTAACACTTTCAAGAATGTTAACATACAAATGTCATAGAATAATCCCACAAGCTTCAATATTATACACACTCACAGAACACCCTACCTGAGAGTTCATCATTCAAACTCCTCGGCCTAACCTTCACAGGTAACATGAATTGGAACACATACATTGAAGACATTGCCAAGGTTGCTGCAAAGAAGGTTGGCGCCCTCTACCGTGCTAGTAAACTCCTTACACCTGACATTATCCTGTATCTCTACAAAGCCACCATTCGCCCATGCATGGAGTATTGTTGTCACATCTGGGCTGGTGCATCATCTACTAGTCTCTCCCTCCTTGACAAAGTCCCAAAAAGAGTCGCCAACCTTATAGGTCCCTCACTGTCAGCTAAGCTCCAGTCCCTGTCCCATCGCCGCAATGTCGCATCCTTATGTTTGTTTTACAAATACTTCAATGGATTATGCTCCGATGAGTTGGCTACTCTGGTGCCCCCTCGACGTAAATTAACTAGACTAACTCGACATTCTACTAAATCTCATTCATTCACTGTCGAGGTCCCCAGATGCCGGAGAGCATTCTTCTCAAATAGCTTCTTTCCTCGTGCTGCTGGCCTCTGGAACTCCCTCCCTGCCCCCTGTTTCCCCGACAGTACTGTCATGCAGACATTTTAAACTAATGTAAACAGACATCTCGCTGTTCAGATCCCAATTTAAGCTGAACTCCCAAACCTTCTCCCCTTTTCTTTTTTCCCAGTAGCCCCTTACGTTTACAGTGGCGGCCTGCCTTGTTTGGGGTGAATCATGTTAAAAAAAAAGAACATACTCACACCTGTACACAGATATAAACGGAAATATCAATAACAATAATTACACTCACACACTACCCAACCAACACACTCATAGACAACATCAGTTAACATCTGAAGCACAAGATCAATCGATACCATGTCTTTAAAAAAGAAGAAAGAAAACAAATATTATCTATTATCATGATAAATGGTTGTTTTGTAAATCGAAAATTTGAATCTAAATAAATGATGTGTTTATTTAAAATGCCTCTGCATATTACTGGCTTTAACAAATCCGTTTCAATTACAAAATTTAAATGCATTCTATGTAGTGGAACTCTTTACTAATACTTATAACGTGCTACCAGAGTACACCCCACTTGTGGACATTATTACACAACGAGCTTCGTTAAAAACTAAAGCACAAGATCAAGCGACACTATGTCGGTTTAAAGAAAAAGGAATAAAAAATGTCTATTATCCTGATGAAGATTGTTGTGCAAATCGAAAATTTAAAATTAAATAAATAATACGTTTATTTTAAAAATAAGACTCTGCATATTACTGACTTTAAAAAATCCGTTACAATTACAAAATGTAAAGGCATTCTATACAGTGGAACTCTTTACGAATACTTATAAGATGCGACCAGAGAACACACAACTTGTGGACATTATTACAGAAGGAGATTCGGTAACATCCGAAGCACAAGATCAAGCGACACCATGTCGTTTAAATAAAAAAGGAAGACAAAATATATTGTCTATTATCCTGATGAAAATTTGAATTTAAATAAATATGTTTATATATCAAAAGCCTCTGTATTGTACTGGTTAAAAAAAAGTTTTAATTACAAAATTTAAATGCATTCTATACACTTTAACTTTTTACTAATACTTATAACATGCGACCAGAGCACACACCACTTGTGCACATTATTACAAAACGGGCTACGTAAAAAACTGAAGCACAAGATCAAGCGACACCATGTTGTTTAAAACAAAATGAGAACAAGAAATTGTCTATTATCCTAGTGAAGATTGGTGCGTGAATCGAAAATTAAAATTTAAATAAATAATATGTTTTTTAAAGCCTCTGCATTTTACTGGTTTCAAAAAAACCCGTTTCAATTATAAAATATAAATGCATTTTATACAGTAGAACTCTTTACATTTATATATATATATATATATATATATATATATATATATATATACATTTTTCAATCAGTTAAACCTCCCATTAATTTGCGTTACACATCGCATCGTCTTCAAACACTGCTGAATCTAACAGAGCGGCGGCGATTAACACTATTCCAAAGAAATAAAGCTAGAGGGGTATCCGGCAGTGAGTGGATCAGTGGGCTAAGTGGGTGCAAACACAAGGAGCCTACTTTTAAGGGGATACGGGTTTGAACCCCGTCACGTATTTGAAATATTTTTTCTGGCCTAAAGTCGGTTACATTTTTTACATATTTTTCATATACATATATATATATATATATATATATATATATATATATATATATATATATATATATATATATATATGTTGTGGGGTACAAATCACCCCTATTGAAGAATTAATGGAAGCAACCATCTATAAAAAATACCATGGTTGCAAAGACTCAAACAGAGGACATTCCTATTATGTGAGAGTCTTCGTACCACGTGTGGTATCTGATCCGATGGATACTACACCCTATAGACCGGTGTTGTCTTGGCCTTCGGGGCATGATTCCGCCGGTCTATGGGTCTGTCCTGTGCAGTTCTAAGAGGTCCACCCTCCCAGGCTTTGCCTCTCCTCTTTGGGGAGGAGTAAGTTGATAGCTTACTGCCTGAGGCGCCCCTACCGGGGAATGCCGACGGGGCTGTCCAGGCAATTTTTAATGGCGAAAGCGCTCACGTTCTCGGGCGCTGGCTTTTCAAATCCCACTTTCCGACCTTGTGTCACATACTCCTATAGTGGGTAGGTGTTAAATATTGAGGACATTCCTATTAATGTTTTACCGCATGGTAGGAATTCGGTCATCTCCAACCACATTTAGTAGCGTTACTGTATTGCTATGAATAAATACATTGTATATTTTAACCTGTCACAATTTGTGGTTGTTATCTTTGTGACCCCTAGCACGGGTCTACAACACTGGCGACGAGAAATTTAGTAAAGAACATTCGTGAGGATTTTGATTTTATACCAGTCACGACAAACTGGCTACCAGGATTACTCAAGAAAGTTACGGGAACATTCGACAAAAAACTGAATAACGAAGATTCGGGTAAGGATTTACTAAAAAAAAAAAAAGTCAAACAACAAAAGACGTCGTAAAACAAGTCTTATCTTGCTGTTGGAAAAAAAAGCCACAAGAAGCCTAAACTACGAGTTAAAACGAAACTCATAAATAGCGTGGATTTACGACAACTGAAAAAAAACAAAAGAAAACGACTCAAAGTTTCAGTAAGTACAAAAAAATTGTTCGTTCTAAAAAGATTGTCTTAAAAAGGCATTAGCATTGAAAAACAAAATTAAAAAGTTACGTCGGATTTTTACGATTAAAATAATTTTTTCTCTGACTGACTGGCACGTTGAAAACAAAAACACTTTCGACAAGCAGGTACGGCATAACACTTTGTGTTAATGAGAAAATATGATATTCTGTTACGCACTTAAAGCGGAAATTATCGCCAATATTTAAATAAATGCTATGAACTGGGTTTTTTTTTCACAAAAAAAACTAATTCTTTGTAAAAGAAAAAAAAAGTGTACGTTCAACAAAGATTTGAACTAAATACTTACACGTTACGTAAAGAAAATTGAAGAAAAAAAAAAAAAAAAAGGTCAAACTTTTTTCTGTATAAACACAAACGCTGAATTATTTTCTAGTGGAAAATTTCCACACAAGGAAAAAATAAATTAAGGAAATACTCGTCAATATAACCAGATACAAAAATTGTAAAAGTTTTTTTTGTAGAGTTGGTACTATAAAAAAAGAATTGGTTTGTATCTGGAAACGCTTTTTTGTCATAAAAAAAAAATGGAGGATTTTTCAAAACAGATTTTGGAAATTATAAAACTTCAACAAAATCAACGATTAGAACTTGAAAAAAAGTTTTGAGAAAAACAATTGATAGTACAGAAACAAAATGACGAGAAGCAGTTAAGTTTAATGAAATACTTCGAAGAAAAACAGGGAAGAGAAAGAAAACCAATGATGAAATACGCCGCGGAAGACAAGAAAGAAATGAACGAACAAATAATGGAATTGAAAAAATAAAATTTAGAGAATCAAAACCAATCAGATAAAAAAATGGATTTGTTAACGCAAGTTTTAATGAATAAGGACAACGGACAGGAAAACAGTACGGCTTTTTCGCAAAATCCGATCTGGTCAGCCATTGATACATTTCGCTATGCTCCTGAGGAAGACCTAACGTTTGAAACATACTTCAGAAGATTTGGAGACTTATTCAAGATGGATTGTGGTTCATGGACGGATCAAAAGAAGGTTCGTTTATTACTACGGAAGTTGGGTGCAGCCGAACATAACAAATTCGTGGATTATATTTTGCCAAGAAAAACCAACGAATTGTCGTTTGACGAGGATGTCAAACTGTTAATGGAGTTATACTGTCCAAAGACAAGCCTTTTCCATAAAAGATGGAAATGTATGAATATTACACATAAGGACAATCAGGATTATACGACTTTTGCGTCTATAGTTAATAAAAACTGTGACGACTTCAAGTTGTCATCATTAACGGCAAATAATTTTAGATGCCTAATATTCACACAAGGTTTGATAGCCACAAAAGACGCCGATATAAGACGTCGTGCTCTAAATAAACTGGAATTAGAACCTGATTTAACGCTTCAGAAACTGGCTGAGGATTGTCAACGGTTCGTGGCAGTGAAACAAGATTCCCGAAACATAGAGGAAGCAGGTATCGCTCACATTAAAAAGATACGCTCCAAAAATAAAGGACACTCACCCGCCAGCTATTACCAACCAAGAGGCAAAAAGAACCCTTCACTAAATTATCAGGATAGACTAGGACCCCTTGTAGTAAATGTGGAGGACCTCATAGGTACAATGCATGTTGGTACCATAAGAAAATAACGTGTGAACTATGCAAACGAGCAGGGCACAATGCCTCATATTGCAGAGCAAAAGTAGGAAAAAAGAACTACATAAAAACTGCAAAAAGTGACCCATCACCAACAGAGAACATAAGGAAATATGTTACGGTGAGAATCGGAAATAGAGAAGTAAATCTGCAACTCGATTCAGAGTCGGATATATCGATTATAAATGTTCACACGTGGAAGAAATTAGGTAAGCCCACGATGATGAAGACGAATAAAATCGCAAGATCGGTAACTGGTGAAAAGATACATTTTGAAGGCGAATTAATTATTAATGTTTCACTAAAAACAAAGACAAAAAAGTAAAAATTATTCGTTCTTAGGAACACATCAAATTTATTTGGATCTTACTGGATCCAAGAATTTGAATTATGGGACTCGCCAATGAGTGATTTTTGTCAAAAAATCGAAAATTTAACGGCCGAAGCCGACAAACTAAAAAAAGATCTAAAAAAATATTTTCCAAGTGTTTTTTCTGAAAAGCTTGGATGCTGCACGAAAATAAAAGCGAGATTCGAATTGCTGGATGAAGCAAAACCAATATTCAAAAAACCACGTAGCGTACGGTTCGCCTACAGAGAAAAAATTGAAGAAGAATTGGAAAGACTAGTTAACACAGGGATTTTGACCCATATTAACTATAGTGAGTGGGCAGCCCCCACCGTATACATAAAAAAATCAAAATAAATCAGAGTATGCGCAGATTTCTCTACCGGATTGAATGCATCGCTCAAGGACCACCACTATCCGTTACCAAACCCAGAGGAAGTATTCGCTAAGTTAAATGGCGGAAAAATCTTTTCCAAAATAGACTTAAGCGAGGCGTATCTACAGATACCAGTAGAAGACGATAGTTACAAACTTTTGTGTATCTCAACACACATAAGGCTTTTTAAATTCAATAGATTAGCATTTGGGATAAAAGTAGCACCTGCTATTTTCCAACAGATAATTGACACTTTGCTAAGCGGTTTGGATTTTTCAATAGGCTATCTGGACGATATTCTCATACGTAGTCAAAATGTTGAACAACATAGAGATCATGTATTTCAAGTGTTTGACAGAATAAAAGAATACGGCTTTACTTTGAAGGAGGCAAAATGTGATTTTTTTTTGGAACTAATAAAATACCTGGGTCATATATTAAATAAGGACGGGAGCAATCCCGACCCGGATAGGTCCACAGCAATAAAAGACATGCCAGAGCCTCAAAATGTAACTACATTGCAAAGTTTTTTAGGGCTCGTAAACTATTATCAAACTTTTATTAAGAATATGCATAAATTGCGTGCGCCTTTGAATGAACTATTAAAAAAGGACAAAAAATAGAACTGGACGCCGGAGTCCCAGTCGGCATTTAAGCAGTTAAAAGATGTACTAGCATCAGATTTATTTCTGATTCATTTCAATCCAGAACAAGAGATTATTGTCGCAACCGACGCAAGTGCTTATGGAATAAGGGCATGCATTCTACATAAAATGCCAGATGGGTCCACTAAACCGATCGCCCATGCGTCGAGAACATTACTGCCAGCCGAGAAGAATTGTTCCCAAATTGAGAAGGAAGCACTGGGGATCATATTCGGGGTTACAAAATTCCACCGTTTTTTACATGGTCGAAAATTCAAATTACAAATTGATCACAAGCCGCTTATAACCATTTTCGGTTCAAAAAAAGGGATACCAACTTACTCAGCAAACAGACTGCAAAGATGGGCGACCATCCTGCTAAATTACTATTTCAGTATGGAATTTCTTGCATCTGCGAAGTTAAGTCACGCTGACGGATTGTCGCGATTAATCCCGAAATCAAGAGAACCGCTGGAGGACACAGAAATAGCGTCACTACAAAGTCAAAAGGACTATACACAAATACTGTGCAATACGATCAGGGAATTACCAGTGACTTTGAAAGATATAATAAGGGAGGCTGAAGAAGATAGTTTCATCAAAGAAACGAAACAAAAAATGCAATCAGATGAATCGGCGGCGGAAGTTTATTCTATGTGCAATGAGGTACTGTTGTACCGAGAAAGGGTGGTAATCCTAGCCACGCTGAGGTAAATTTTTTTAAAGGATTGTCATACGGGGCACCCTGGGGCTTCTAGAATGAATAGCCTCATGAGGTCCTACGTTTACTGGAAGAGCATGGACACTGATATTGAAGACATGGTAAAGTCGTGTAAGATATGCGCATTGGCTGCAAAAGCGTCCCCAATACAATTTAGCCCGTGGCCTTAAGCTAAAGCCATGGTCAAGGATACACGTGAACTTTGCAGGTCCATTGGAGGGAAACTATTACTTAATAGTTGTTGATAGCTTTTAAAAATGACCTGAGGTATTTAGATGCAAGAGTCCAACGACGGATTTTACAATCAGTGCTCTTCACGAATTGTATGCTAGGTTTGGTGTGGTCGATTGTTTGGTGTCGGACAATGGCACGCAATTCACGTCAGCAGATTTTTAAAGTTTCAGCGAGGATTTCCAGGTCAACCACATAACAACGCCAACCTATCATCCTCGATCGAACGGTCAGGCAGAGAGGTTCGTGGACACGCTAAAAAGAGCCCTGAAAAAAGCTAAAGGAACGCCCTCAGGAAAGGCGTTACAACAGTTTTTTCAGGTGTACCGAATTACGCCAAATGAAAGCGCTCCATCAAAGATGTCGCCGGCAGAGTTAATGTTTGCGAGGAAAATTAGACCGGTCTTCGAGAAACGTTTGCCTAAACAGGAAAAACCGCCGAATACTACAGTTCCTAAAAAGATGTATTTACCTGGGGAAAAAGTATTTTTCCAGGTACATGAAAATAATAGTATGATGTGGGAACTAGGAAAGGTCAAGCAGATGATCGGGCGGATGGTTTACATAATCGAAGGTCCAAAATTCACTCACAAGAAGCATTTGAACCAAATTCGGAAACGTGTCACTGATGACGACAGACAACCTCCTGTTGAACAAGAAGTAATGGACCATATATATGACACGTTCGACCTGGTAACACCACAAGCAGCCGAACAACGCCGGTCTTCCAGAAAAAGAAAAAGGATCGATCCCATAGAAATCAATCCCAGGAAAAAGAGCTATACGATCATTCCAGGGGAATGAAAAGCTCGGGTGGGGGGGTGTTGTAGGGTATAAATCACCCCTATTGAAGAACTAATGGAAGCAACCATCTATAATAAATACCATGGTTGCAAAGACTCAAACAGAGGACATTCCTATTCATGTTTTACCGCATGGTAGGAATCCGGTCATCTCCTACCACATTTAGTGGCGTTACTGTATTGCTATGAATAAATACATTGTATATTTTAACCTGTCACAATTTGTGGTTGTTATCCTTGTGACCCCTAGCACGGGTCTACAACAATATATATATATATATATATATATATATATATATATATATATATATATATATATATATATATATATATTATATATTACTTTTCTGGTATAATTAAAATAATTAAAGAAAATGTATTATCATATGTTGTAGATGTATTGTATTTCATGTTCGTTTATATATCTCACTATTGAAATACTAATATTTTCATTTTGTTTAAGATTACACATTTTATATTATACTAGACCACCCGTGACCCGTTGGGTCAGTTTGTTATATTAGCTATGGAATTCATGTATGTGCGTGACACTTGTGGAGAAAACAAAAAAACTATTTGATGAAATTAAATGTAATTGTTTAAAAAAGAATATAGATAGATTTCTATGCGTCGTTCTGTTTATTATAATTGTTTTTTTTTTAAATTATAGTTACTGAATTATAAGTGGTTGGCCATACTTATAGGTAAATATGCACTGAACAGGTGAGAAAGGAAGGGGGTACAACCGGCTGTCTCGCGTACGTAACGAAAACAGAGGGAGTAGGAGTGGTGAAATCTGTGAGAGGAAAAGTGGGAGGTGGTTTCGTTCACCGCCGCTATTGATATTAATAATGATTGTTGTTGTTTTGTTTGTTTGTTTTTGTTTTTTAAAAGGGTGGAGCTTTTTTGAAACTGCGACAGACTTTACAAAGTCCTGCCGTTGAATGTTTTTAGCCGTGGAGAAAACAAAAAAACTATTTGATGAAATTAAATGTAATTGTTTTATATTTAAAGCGATATAAACATTTCCAGAATGAAAAATTTCATGCGTTCGTTAATAATCAGAGTTCAACGGAATTGGAATAACAGATTGGAAGACGATGCTATTTACGCATGCGCAACCGGATGTTGAAAACCGGAAAGCTGAAAGCTGATTGCAAACATACAAGACAATAGAGTTTTAGTAGTATATAGATAACAGTTTAGTTAAGCATACTACTCACACACCGTTTTCATTTTATTCAATGATTTTGTTACTCCTGGATTTAGAACTGCTTATTTTGGTCCCATTAGTGCATGTATACAATTTTCAGTCATGCTCAACATTACCTTCCTTTAATAATTTGTATATAGTCCCAATGATTTTATTTCATCACTTCTCTAAATTTCGTCTGTACCCAATTGTCGGTTGCTGCGAAGATGCTCCGAATTTAGCATGTGCTCCGGGGCGGCGATCGGTACGTATATAGCATTCGCACCGGGGCGGAGATAGGTACGTATTTAGCATTCGCGCCTGGGCGGCGATAGGTACGTATTTAGTATTCGCACCGGGGCGGGGATAGGTACGTATATAGCGTTCGCATCGAGGCGACGATAGGTAACTATTTAGCATTCGCACCGGGGCGGCGATATGTACATATTAAGTATTCGCACTGGGGCAGCGATAGGTACTAATGTAGCATTTCACACCGGGGCGGCGATTGGTACGTATTTAGCATTCGCACCGGGGCGGCAATAGGTACTTATATAGTATGCGCACCGAGGCAGCGATAGGTACGTATTTTGTATTCCCATCGGGGCGGCGATTGGTACGTATTTAGCATTCGCACCGGGGCGGTGATAGGTACGTATATAGCATTCACCCCGGGACGGGGATAGGTTCTTATATATTATCTGCACCGGGGCGGTGATAGGTACGTATATAGTATGTGCACTGGGGCGACGATAGTTACGTATTCAGCATTCGCTTCAGGGCGGCGATAGGTACATATTTAGCATTCACACCGGGGCAGCGATAGGTTCTCATATATTATCTGCTCCGGGGCGGGGATATGTACGTATATGATATGTGCAACGGTGCGGGAATAGGTACATATCTGGTATGCGCACCGCGGCGACGATAGGTACGTATGTAGTATGCACACCGGGGTGGAGATAAGTACCTATATAGTATGAACACCGGGGTGGAGATAAGTACATATATAGTATGCACACCGGGGCGGAGATAAGTACCTATATAGTATGCACACCGGGGTGGAGATAAGTACCTATATAGAAGGCGCAGACAGAGCTGGTACTTTTGATAGAAATATGTTATACATTTGCCCATGGCAACGTAATGGGAATGGTGGGGAAGAAACAGCTTTCGCAAAAGGCAAAATGAGAAAGTAGCGGTGAAATGGGACAACCAGGGAAGATAAAATTAAAAAAGTTAAAAAGACGGCTATAGTGCGAGGGAGAGAAATAGAAGTTTGAATATAACGATGTTACACACGCGTTTTTTCTTCTATTTTATATTTTTATTACACCGAGCAACGTCGGGTAGCCCTGCTAGTATATAAATAAATGACGTACAAGCTAAGTGAAACTATTTATGCAGAGTTCAAAGTTGGGAGAATGAGTTTCCTATGCCGCTCAATGATTACATATGTTACGTAAGTGGAGGGAGGATTAAAATGGTTCTATGCAATGATTCAGTGCCTAAAATGCATTTCATCATTACTTGCAATCACTTGTAATCAATATATTCGTTATTAGTGAACGCGCGCATATTTTTCTACCTTTGTAACGACACCTTAGATATATCAGGTGGATGTGATAAAATGCCAACCTGGTAGTTTGTACATTAATTATCATGCAATTAATTCCAACATCACGCTCTTTACGAGATCGACGTTTTATTCTAATCCGATGATAGTTCAGTGGCTGAAAGATCAAATATAGAAGAAGAACAAAAAAAGAGTGCGCTCTGTTTCATTGACGCTAACACAAATACTGTCGAAAGTTACGCCTGCCATTCTCTCCCTGTCGTCATGTCCTACGGCGTAACTGGACCAATAACATCGACATACATTCTCAAAGTTCCAGGTCTGTATCATTGACTTACTCGCACTTCGTGACTCTTGGCTGAAAAGCTGCTGATTTTTAACAAGAACACCAACATATGTATCAGATAATATATCGTAATAAAAGAATTCCCCTGAATTGTAATATCAGTCCCATATTACATTTTTTTTTATTTTACATCATATATATATATATATATATATATATATATATATATATATATATATATATATATATATATATATATATAAATATATATATATATATACTTCGATAATTCACCTATGGATTAGTAGCTGAGAAAATAAACAATAACAGTTTTTGCTAAGAATAATTAAATATTTGTGATTTATTACAAGCCTTATGATCATTGGCAGATAAACACTTAAAATGAAACAAAAAATCGAAAGATCATACAAAATACGGCATTACATCGACTGAAATCGGATTTAAAAGAGGTATCGTGTATTTGGCAAAGAACTTGCGATTGGTATTATCAGATAAACATTAAACCGAAAATCTACCATGAAATCACGTAAATAAAATAAGCTTCTTGATGTGGTTCACAATTTTATAAATAGCTATGGTCAGTTGAAAACATCTACGCTGCACACAAATTATATGTACACATATATATATACATATATATATATATATATATATATATATATATATATGTGTGTGTGTGTGTGTGTGTGTGTATAGGTCTGTATACAGAGCCAGGGACATATTATGAGTGCATGCATATATACGAATACTTATGTATGTATAGGCATATAGAAATATATATATATATATATATATATATATATATATATATATATATATATATTTATATATATATATGGGGGGGTTGGTGGTGTGTCTGTGTGGATCTTTATCTGATCTTTTCTTAAGTTAGTCCTGATGTACGGCGCGTTTGCAATGTGAAAGTCTCTCTATATAATTAAAATATATATTTATAAATTTATATATATATATATATATGTGTATTTATGTATATATACATGTATGCATATATTCATGTATATGCATGCACATGTATATATATATATATATAAATATATATGTATATATACGTATGTAAATTCATATTATATATGTACCTAATTATACACAAATATGTGTATGTAAATACACACACACACCCACATGTATATATATATATATATATATATATAGAGAGAGAGAGAGAGAGAGAGAGAAAGAGAGAGAGAGAGAGAGGGGGAAAACGTAAGATAGTTTCATTTATGATAAGCCTATTGAAACGATTAATGCTCAACAAGATTCGAAACTCTGACTCCAATAGTTGGGGTTCGATTCACTACAAACTTAGAAACGAACTAATGTATCGTACTTTAACGGGATTATTAATTTACTTATATATTCTTTACTATATTCATAAAGGTAATTACTTTTTTTTACAGAATATATTGTTTCATTTTAATATATATATATATATATATATATATATATATATATATATATATATATATATATATATATATACATATACGTATGTGTGTATTTAGTTTATATATAACTAGACAGATATATTGATTACTCTCACTTTATCTTCTTTTCTCTCTCTCTCTCTCCATCTCTCTCTCTCTGTCTCTCTCTCTCTCTCTCTCTCTCTCTATATATATATATATGTAAATATGTAATCATCTACATATGTATGTACATCTATATTTATTTTTTATAGCTGCTTATACTTGTGTGTTCATTTTCCCACTAATCTTATTTACTCAAAGTTATAAAAATGATATATTCTCGGATGTCTCATATGGATTAATGATTTATATGAGTTTATCTCGCGCTTTACTATTCCTCTCCTACTTATTTTAATTCATTCTTATTAAGTCACCTTTATTATATTCAACCGAATATGATTTCCAACAACTACATGCATGTAACACTGTCTTCCTGCTGACTGTTTTCCGCCTACCTATAGCTCTAGTCTTTTCAAGATTAAAGCCAATAGAAATCTTCTGTATTTGCGATTATCATCCTGTGTTTTTGTTAGCTCCTTACATCAAGTGGTTTGATGCCTTGTCTGGACCGATTTCCATGGAAAAATCATATTATTAATTTCCTACTAGTGAAACACAGTTTGTTTACAAACAGACACACAATCGCGCACACACACACACACACACCCACACATACACACACACACACACACATATATATATATATATATATATATATATATATATATATATATATATATATATTATTTTAATGGAGGTTATGTATATGTTTGTAAATGAAACAACATTACATATTTTTAAATTTTAATCTTCATTATTTTTTCCGTTGGTTTAATATTATTTCATCAAATTCATTTTCAATTAAAATCATACATTCGTAGAATGCTGACTCACATAGTGTATTAAACAGACTTACACTATTATATATTAATACTAATTCAATAAATAGTCTAATGTCATAGACTCATCATAATTAATTTTCTTGTTAAATCTCAAAATAAAGTAATACAACAAAATTGTAATTATATTATTTATTTTCTTTTGTTAAACATTTAATTCACAAAATTGTACAATGGAATAGTAATAAATAACATTAATGAAAATCTTGGTTCTATAAATTAGTTATGTGTATTTAATGAATTAATATTATAATTGTATCTCCAATGAAAAAAGGGTAATGGGTACGTCATAAGAAAATAAATAATGTTAAATACAGAATGACTAGCAGTAGTCGTAATAGTTCCGTGTTTTAACTCGTAAGATGTGTTCCGTTTGTCTATGAGTGTAATCCAACTAGAGTGTGATATTGTACAGTAAAAATCGTTATATACATTTGTTACACCAATAGTATGCCGTCATTGTCGGTGTCATTTTAATATTTTGTGTTTTTTTTTGTACATTTTAAGTATTTACCTTTTCAAAAATATCTCCTTGCAAATCTACATTTTATGACAGTGTTAGAGCTTGTTTATACTAACCTGAATATTTTATTTCTCTTGACCAAATTAAAAACTAATGTTCAACATTATTTTAAAATGTATTTTTTAATACTATCTGCTATCCGTGTGTGATCATATTGCTATTATCGCAAACTAGTTAAGGGCACTATACAAGAATTAAGTGTAGGCTAATATATAGTTTGACAGGCGATTAACACACATTTGTCCTACCGTATTTTGACTAGCAGTTAACAAGGATGGTTGTTCTAAATATGCAAACTCGTTGTATTTTTTGAAGAAATATGTGACGCTGTGGCAACGTAACTTTAACGGTTGTCCTTTTCTCTACGGATGCACCGCAATAACTACACGCAAGGAACAAACAGCTGCGTGAGTTGATTGCTAGAAGGCATCCACCTATTCTGAGCTGTAGCAGGGGTCTGTTTTTTATTTGGTTTCTCATATATCATCGCCGTCCTCGTTATTTAGAGTATAACATACATATATTGTACATTGATTTAATGCCTCTGTAAAATAAAAATAAATAATTAAGAAAAATATAACAAACACGTGCTTTCTGCGTAGATTGAATATAATATCATGTTTTCTTTCAAACAGTTTATTCATTGCAATCTTATTGCATTATTTCAGTGAAATACTTAACTGCATTGTCACAGACAAGGCTAAAATGAATCGTTGATTTCTCTTTCAGTGCGTTGCGAAACAAGCAGCTGATTTGCTGTTGAGTAACACATTCCTTTCCTTTTGCCGGTGAGTGAAAGATAAATCATTTTCGACGGATACATTTATTTATTTTTGATCTAATCCGGAGTCACGCTCTTTGGGGAAATGGATTTTTTATATTAAAAACTGACCTTGTGTCTTAATCTGTCCCCGTGCGAATGCAAGTAAATAGCAATACACTAAGGGAAGCTATCGAAACTCAAGCCATGTGTGGGCGACACTTATCTATACATATGATAAAGGGAAAAACGAAATCCCGAAACCTTGATCAGGATGGAAAAATAAATGGAGATTCACTTGCATATCCGACGACTGACATTAATTTCACCCTCAGCTGATTGAACCGACGTCATTACAAATATTGACGAAATAATACTACTCTATTTGAGTATAAATACAACTAATAAAGTGAATGTTCAGCAGTTTTGTAATAATCAGAGGAAAATTAGCAATTCACCATTTGTTTTGTATGTCTGATAAGTGGAGTAAATGTGTTAGATAATTGAGGCGGGGGAGGATAGAGAGGACACCCAAAAAGATGACGAGAGAACACCCTATGAGGGGTTTACAGAAGCAAGGGAATCGGAAGTTATGTCACTTCTGTTCGAGGGATGTTCTTATTCTTCCGCTGCTGACAACCGAAGAATAAGAACGAAGAATAAGCACTCGCGGAAAGGTACTTCGCGTTGGGGTGCACAGCGGCGCACATGCCAGTATCTATATTCGCCCAGTAATTTATTCTCTTCATTTTACCCCACCCTCTCTCTCTTTCTCTCTCTCTCTCTCACTCTCTCTCTCTCTCTCTCTCTCGTTCTCTCTCGTGCAAGCAAAATGAAAACGTGGCATCTGTGTAGTGTTTAAATAAACGTTCTTAAACTTGACCGGCGTCCAGTTTTATCGTTCAGAGCCCGAGATACACTGAACACAAAAGACGGACCTGAGAACATACCCGCCAAGGTAAGCGAGAATCCAACACATGTGGTATTTAGCCGAACGGGCAAGATTTCCTACTTCAGGAACCGCAAGAATCAGCAGCTAATATTAAGATTACTGTAAGGAAAACATGTAAAAATTAAATGATTAACTTACGAATCTAATTCAGCATGTTTCTCCTATTTCTTAAAAATACAGAATTATGATCCCTAGCTCTCTCACACTCTCTTTCACCACATTCCCTCTTTCCTCCCTCTCTTTCTTTCTCTCTCTCTCTCTCTCTATATATATATATATATATATATATATATACATATATATGTATATATATATATTTATGTACATATATATATATGTGTGTGTGTGTATGTGTGTGTGTGTATCATGTTTATATATATATAGCTGTGCATGTATATATAAAGATAGCGATAGAGATAGAGGGAGAAAAGTAGATTGTATGTACTAAACATTTCATTTATTCTGAAATAAAACTGCATGTGTAAACTTTCATGTATATTTCTATATTTGTAAACATATGGTATGCTTATATGTTTATGTATTTTATCTACAGAATTAACTCAGAATGTAATCAACCATTATACATTTTAAAACATAGCTATTATTGATAAGATGTATAAATATGGGCTATATTTAGCTTATATTAGTTTTGTTCAAAGGTAGTTAAAAGGATGTAATCGCGCTCTTTTGCTGATTTTCGTTAAATTTTCAGTATAGTGATTAACTAACAATTTATTTATAATAGACTACAAACATGGAATCTAACTTTGTATTGTTTATATACATATATATATATATATATATATATATAAATATATATATATATATATCGATAGATATATAGATAGAGAGAGATTGAGATCAGGAAATAAATATGAAATAAAGCTTCAGCCCAACATTGATTAAGGAAATGTGGACAAGAAAGGTAACACGCTCGTGAAAATAAGGACACAAACACATTAATATAGCGGAACCAACACTTTTCGATCGGAGGATTCGACAATTTTGTTTTTGAGATATGGCTTTATTAAATCAAAACTCAAACTTCATACAGTTTACGAATAGGTGGGATGTGTTTTTTGTCTTTATTTTCACTAGATTATTACCGTGTTTGTCCACATTTGTTTAACCAACTTTACAAACAGACACACGCGCGCACACACACACACACACACACACATATATATATATATATATATATACATATATTATGTGTGTATATATATATGTATATATTTTGCTTTAAAAT
This sequence comes from Sepiola atlantica, assembly GCA_963556195.1. Lineage (NCBI taxonomy): Eukaryota > Metazoa > Mollusca > Cephalopoda > Sepiida > Sepiolidae > Sepiola > Sepiola atlantica. The sequence continues at coordinate 87,796,318 of OY744523.1, forward strand.
AATTCATGATTTCTCAGCAGGTTATATTATCGTAAGGGATATCATGCTGAACTGCATGTATATACCGGAAATATAACAGTAAAGTTCTACTAAAGATAAAACATGTTCTTTTAAGATAACATTTTTTTTTGTGAAATATAACTTTATGATTCAAACATTATTTTAGTATTGAAAATATTGTCGTTCTTTAACTTTAGGTATCACGTTATTGTGATAGAATATGGAATAAATTCGAAGTAATATCTAATTAAGCATTTCTGTGATTACATTCAGATTTTAAGTAAACAATGATGTACAAATGATTGTAAAACTTAAAGTAAACATATTGTCATGCATGTTCTATGTTTACTATTCAAAGTCACTGGTAGTTTTTGCATTTCATCAAAGAAGAACAATGTTAAATACACCATCTGGGAGAAAAGATATCACCCATTATACAATGATAGCTGGATCATTAATATACACTTGTGCTTAGGCAGCTGATACTTGATTTGAAGAGAATGCCTCGGGAATGCGATCCTTACCTCTACTTTTTACCACGGTTCCTGTTAGCGAACTAAAACGAAAACCCAGTGAGATGCAGCAAACGCAATTCTTTATATCGACATGTGCAAGATTTGCTAAATTGATCTTCATCTAGAATGAAGGATACCCAACTAGTTATGTCTTTTTCTAAATAACAGATCATTAGCGGCTTTTCCAATTACTCAATAAACACTTATTTTAAATCTGATATTGCTACACGTTTAAGTTTATGTAACTTTACGAAAATATAACATCTACTTAATGTTCTGTGACTAATCTTTGATATTAAATATCACTATTATGCCTATTAACGGAGCTTGAATAGATTCTTATATGAGATTATTTGATAATATAGCGCATTACAAGACTAACATTTTTATCCGGATGGAAATTAAAATTAAATGGATTCAAGTGTCACTTTTACAGCGACATTTCTGAATCGGTTTGGAGGTAGTTTTTGTATAATCCGATTAACGAACTAAAAAAAAGAATGAACACATATTAATCCCATAGACTAACATCGATACAGGCAATACAAGCGCGTCTTACCAAAGTGAAAAGAAATGTACGGGCAAGCCATTTCACAGACAGATTATTTCGATGACAATTTATACCTTAACTTTTATTAACATCGTTTTTATTGCCACTATTTAACCATCATGCTTCGTATTTAAATACGGGAAATCGTAACTCTACATAGGTAAACTATCCAACTTGAAAGCATGTCGGTTGAAACGTAGTATACCTATGAATATCAAATAAATGCATGTGATAATCTAAGCCAAAAGTTTTTTTTTAATTATGACTCATGAAAGTTCAACATTAAAAAAAATATTAGAATATGACTGAAATTGATAAGCAACTAGACGAACTGTGCTCAGTTGCATCAGTATTTGTTATATTCCCAATATCCCACCCGTATGTGCCTCCTTCTTTTCTCCTCTCAGTCTTTCCATGGGTATCTCTTTTTTCTGTCTCTCTTCCCATCCCCACTCTAGTCTTGCTAATTTCTCTCTCTGTCTCATTTAATTAGTTACGTCGTTTGGCTAATCCCACAATCGCTCTTTACTTACTGCATCTTCTTTTCTGACGCCATCAAGCGTGCAGGACATTTGATGTGACGTCGTCAATTGTGCACGGATACAAACAACTACGTAAGCAAAACAGGAAAGCAACAGCACCTGATAACAATATCAACAGAGTTTTAGAAGTATATAGATTTATAATCTATTATTATAATATTTTATAATTATTTTCATTATTGTTATGATAATCATGATGATAGTTTAAAATGAATGTGGTCCTCTGGGTGAAATTCTCCGTGTCTCGCCTTAAATAGGTCTATTCTCTTGAGATGTAACCATTAATGAGGTCAGCGATTTCCTACTATTAACGGTTTCCGTCTATTTCAAATCGACACACACAACAACATGGCGTTGTGCCAAACGCACGCAATCATTCTAATTGCATTAACATATGAAAACTATTATCTCGATGAACTTAGATAAAATCACTTCAATACTTTAGCATTATTCATCATGGCTTTCTCTGAAGGATGCGTATTTTATATAAGACAATTCCACAATGCAGCAGGTACAATGTGCATAGACTTAATATTATGTTGTAAAATACATTCTCTATTTATAACATAAAACGAAACAAATAGCGAGTAAATATAACGTGAACCATTGAAAAATCAGAAAATAATAATAATTAAGTGTTATCAACAAAGTACGCATACATTCCAAAATAGTATTTCCATAGGATGACACAACTATAGATTAGAACTACTACAGTTATCTATACTTCCTGTAATTGATTAAAAGTATGCATTTAATATAATAGTTTTAACTGTATGTCAACTATATAATTAGTAAAATGAAACTGAAGGGAGAAGATAAATAAAGTGTGTGTAAGCGGATATGTATTTTGAAGAGGTGCAGTATAAGAAGTATGTGCATTATGACGGTTAACTTGAATAACAGAATATGGTTACTGAACAAATCAATAATACACGAGAAAACAGAATTATGACTCGGAAATTTTCTATGAATATTGTAATTAGTATTATTTTCATTATTTTGAATACTATCTTTAACTGTCCTATGTAACATTTAACTTCCGTTAAGCAAATCTTTTCGAACGACAACATTTATGTTAAAATCGGAAACCTATACATAATTTCGAACTACCTTTGGATTCTCATTATCTCAGCCATGACCAGGTAGAATGATTATTTTTTTATTAGTAGTAAGTATAAACATTTGTCGTAACAATTGAACCATAAACACATAGATGTACATGAACATGGTCGGAATTTATATCGACCGAATCGTTGAAGATGATAATAGTAGTACCAACATTGTAAATAATATAAATCGTAATTAAACCACAACCACAATTTTGAAAGATTTGTTTTGTGATTAAGCTATTGCGTTTAATTATAGCCATCATTGAATGGTCGAGATGTAATAGACCTTCTTAAGGACTTACAATAAGAAACACGAAGTAAAAAGCAAAAAATCGCAATAATAATTCACAAATTATTCTCCAAGCAACAACAACAATAATAATCATAATAATAATCATAATAATGCTATTAATAATACTACTACTACTACTACTACTACTACTACTACTACTACTAACACTAACACTAACACTACTACTACTACTACCAATAATAATAAGGATAATGATAATAATAATCATGGGTATTTGTAAATAGCACCAAATTGTCCATACATATTCATCTGACAGAATGTGTGTACATGCAACTATCTTATAATGTTATGTGACATTTGTTTGCTACTGAAAACGCCCCAAATATATTTGATTATATCTTCAAAGGTTTAAAAACTTGAGAATTGTCAATTATTACCTCATCATAATCAAAGTATTATTCTCACTATCTACATACACAATGAATACACCTTAATAAAAATTGGTCTAAGTAAGTATTATTACGATATACGTGGAAATTGTGCTTACTAGAATTAACTATACGCTAATTTGTATATTAATTTTAAAGTATAGGTGACAATGAATAATCACCAACATTACGTATTTATTATGATCTGGCAGGTGTTTAATCTCACATATAAGCAACTTGTGTGTGTACAAATCTCATGATAAATCGTCAGAATTTCAAATATTTACATGCATACTGTGCATTTATTTGCGAGTTAAACTAATCACAAATCACCATTATCTACAATGGTTATTTCACAAATGTTATTCGTCAGCAGAAATAAGAAACTTCGATAAAAATAACTGCTGTGGCATAAGATTGTTTCTTTTGGAAACTAGAAAGACTAATTTATATTTAAGTTTTAATAAATGTGACAGTGAAATCATTCAAAAGTTAGATTGGTGCGATAAAATATATGCATAGACAAACCATGAATTACATGCGAATAGAATGTATGACAGGAAAATATATTAATGAAGACATGCCACATTTAGTTGAATATGATCCACCTTTCTATGCAAATGTAAACGAGTTGATTGCCGAATTTAAGCGCGGCAGGTGAAAAAGTTAATATAATTTAACGTTAGGTTTCGATCAACAAAAGTCGTGGTATAGATTAAGTATTAGCAATTTATAATTTAATGATATTAGTAATTTGTTTCCTTCCCTCTAAGAGATATGCTACATGTCTACAAATATGAGGGCAGTAATTTCTCACGTCAAAAGGATTGTACATCGAGTATAGTCGTGGCCACCGAGAGTTACTACAGGCCGGTTGGCTAGAAAATGACGTCACTGCATTGCGTGTCAAAACAATGGCCGTCGTAATAACAATAAGGCATTTCGACTACTCCATTAACTAAATAATCCATCAAAATTCAGGAAATCAACCAATTTAAATGAAATTTTCAGTATTTATTAATTAATGATCACGGAATATAATAAATCCATTGCTTTATTATAAAGCTTGGTGCAAATGTATTATTTCTTGTAAACAAAAAACACCTTTACTAAAGTAATCAAAAATATCAAAACATGTTTATCATACGATATTGTAAATATTTAAAACAAAGCATTAGAAAACTTTAAAAATTGCATGTAAAAAAAGAAAAGAAAAGAACACAATTCGATTTATCCTGAAACTGATCTTTATTCAATATAAATTTAAAGAAAATAATAATTCACGATCAAATACTGAAAAACACTGAATTATGAATTACCATTATTTAAACTTCTAACCCAATCAACCGTAAGTAATTCAGACTTTGAAATTTGTTTAAAAATTATACAAAAAAAAGTTCAATGTTAACTGTTTGTTTAATAATGGAATCAAAATTCAGGAAATCAACCAATTTAAAAATAATTCCGCGCTTTTTTAAATTTCATTTCATAATTCACAAAGTTAAAATGCCTACTGAATGTTTGGATTTTCAAAAGAGAAAGAATTACTGCAAATATGGATACACATAATAATGTTTACACCGACTAAATATAGTGTAGTAAGTTTGAATTTTATTTAATCATATAAAAAATCTAGTCTGAATTACTTATTCATTATTTGATATAAAAGTAGTGTTCCCTTTTTTTAATTACTTTTTTTCGATGTCTTAAGTGTAGTATAGTTTATCTTTTCTCTGTACTTTTGTAGATTAAATAAATGAAATAATAACGGATATTGATATCTCTCCATATTGTTATTGTAGTTGAGTCTATTAACATATAGAAAAATTATTTAATGATGCTAAATGTTTTTATCTTGTTAAAGGTGTTCTGGCTGAGGCACCTGTAACCCAAATTCACACATTCCTTGTTATCCGCCATAAGATATTAGGCGTGTCGAGACGCGTATTATAGGATGTAGTTGTCTTACTAGCCTACAACTTATGTTTTGAGCGTGATATAATAATCAGAATTTTACTCGTTGACATAACTTTTATAAACTACAATTATCATGACTTAATCCTTCGTATTTCACACACACAACTGTTCGGAATAAACAAGCGTCTCGCTGTAACCATCGCAATCAACACTGACAATAAAAAATATGTTAATAAAAATAGAAAAAATATGCGCATATACGCAGCAAATATTATAAAGTAACTGACATAAAAATATTTTCTTAAAGTATAGCATTTTCAAAAATAATAGGTTTCCTAATGAAACTAATTTCTACAAACGTATTTAATTATTAAAGATACATTATTAAGAAAATAACATCCGTGAAAAAACAAACTCAAACGAACTTGCATTGTTTTAAAGCAGACAATAAAAAATCCTCTACAAAAGAATGGCCCAAATGATATCTTTAAAACCCAACAGTAGAAATAACATCCTATAAAATCTAGCAGTCGAACTAATTCACTCACACATTAAGTATTGTCCCTTTAACAAAATGCACAATTGTAACATCTCTCTGAATATAAAAAAGATGTTTGACCTACTCACCTGATAATGATAGATAGGTTGTTAAACACTAACTAACAAACACACAAATAGTATTTTTCGTTCCCCGTCACAGCTGATTCTGTGTTTGTCCCTCACAAAATTCATTTATTAATCGCAAGTATTTCTCGTATTCTCATGTTCAATGCTACCAGTGATCCTACTATTTTAGTTTATCATCATCTCTTTTTACGTTCGGGTCTGTCTCTGAAGATCTAAAGGTTATTTGTGTTGGTTGAGTCCTTACATGACCCAACGCTTGAAGTTACTTGAGCGGAAGGACCAAATCTCATTTTACATGTTTCTGCTCTTATCACTCTGCTTTACCATACAGTCGTATATGTTGTCTGCGTCTTACATTTTCAGAAAACACTTCGAGTTATTACGAAGAATGTGATCATACACCAATCAATTATTTAATAACGATTGATTAAAAAATACATACGTAAATATTACGGTATAAAGTATATTCAAATAAAATAAATGTTAATATAAAGACATACAGCGATACATAAGTAACTTATATATATATATACATTTACGTTTTAATATATATATATATATATATATAATATATATATATATATTAAAACGTAAATGACGAGAATAAAAATTGGGAAAAGAACACTATTTATTGAATCATTAAACCAAGAATATATTAATCCCACTGTTCTTCCTATTTTTAATTCATGGATTTTCAAAAATGCAAGATTCTATAATCATCGAGAATCATCGGGATGAATAAGAAAAGGATATTACTGTTAGCACAGATTTGAAAATATAAAATATTATATAAAAATACAAAAGTACACAGAAAAATTGAGTAAAGAACATACACATGTTCTCTTCGAAGACTTGCTGCTATGTTTGCTGTCTCGACATTAATAATTAACCTTATTGTGACATGTTGCCTGGTTCCATCGATGTGGATTGTATTTGCTCCAAATTTTTTATCATTAACGTTTTCGAAACTTTGGTCAACGGCAATCTTGTTAATTTTCTAGAAGGTTTGCGTAACTTTAATTAGGTTTACTATAGCATTCGTGTTTTTTTTTTACATCTGCGAATTTCTTGGCTGTTGTAACTAAACGGATGTGTCGATTTATGGATAATTAAAGAAAGGATAGGGCCATTACGCTTGACTCTTGAGAGACTATGACATTCTAGCCTTCTTCACAAACACCATGCTTATAATATTAGCGGCAAGTTTCTTGACATTATTAGGTTTGTTTCTATTTGATCGAATCTTGCGAGTATAGATGGTTTCTCCTCATACTTTTTTCATATCAATCCAGGTGTTTCTCGGGCCTTTATCTTCTGCCTAAATTGTTTATTCTCTATATTACTGAGCTTCATGAAAATATTATTCAGGTGATAAACATCTATACCGATGATACCATTCTTTTATTCTAGAGGTTCTCACCCATCTCCTTTGGACCAGTTAGAATATAAGGACGTACATTTGGATTCGGATGTTGATTAGTGTAGGAAATGGCTTGTTTCGTAAAATCTTGTTAAGACTTTGCTTGAGTTTTTCAAACGTAAGCGTGAGCGTTTTATTTCAAGAGATTTTATGGATGGTTTTGTTCTTGATGAGACCTTCATCATCAAATATTTTATGGAGTTCAGAGTAGATCCATTGCCGCTTCGTCTTGTCCTAAAGTGTGTTTTCTCTATCGCACCAAATACTTATTCACACCTGAGACTATACTCTATATCTACAAACTTGATATTAGACTATTATGGAGTACTGTTACCATATTTGGACTCGTACATATCCGCTCCATTTGATGGTTGTTGATAAAGTTCAGAAACGTATTTGTAATTTGTATAGCCGAACTGTTCTTGTCTTCATCCTATCTCTCAACGTTGTGGTGTTACTAGTTTCAGTTTGATCTATATTATGACACGTGTTATTTAGGGTTGCCTGATTTATTCTATGCTTTCTTTATTCCAGCACGTTTGACTCGTTGATTTCGTGGTCTTCGTCAATTCGCTGTTTAGATACTTCATTAGAATACAGTTTGCTATTCCAGTAAGTTATCTAGAACTGCAGGTGTGTGGAAATCTCATCCTGCTGGCTGTTTTCCATACTAATTATAGGCTTGGTCATTTCAAGACTAACATCACCAATCATATCTACTTTTTGTTTTAAGCATTTTTAATTCGTTCTAGCTCCTTTTTATTAAGAGGTTTCATACATTGTCCGGAGTGAGTTCGACAAAAATCAGAGTGATTTGAATTTAAAAGAGCTTCCGCTCCACAACAGCACACACTATTACTTGAGTCAACATTAGATCAAGAACTTCCCTAAACAGAGCAGTGATGCTAACTAATTATTATTCATAATGAGTCTTAATATTTAAAAGTAATACATTCACTTAATTAGTAATAATTAACATATACATCTATGTGTCTACGGGTAACTATTTAGATTTTTGAGCAATATGGTGACAATAAAAATATGTCATCTGACTTCAACATGTGGGGAAAAGACAGAGCCAATGCAACAACACTACATCAACAACGTATATTTCTTTTACAAGTACTAATTGTTATATTGAAATTCTAAACATTTCACTTAGTTTTCCATTACTCATTTCCGAAAAGTGTGTAGCTATAATAAATGAAGCAAACACAAGAGACACAAACAATGGGTACTAACTATTTTATATTAATAAACCTCAGCCCATGTGGATCCACTCCAGCTACTCAGTTTTGGTGAGACAAGTGGATTGATCCAACTTGAACTATCTTTCAAAAATATCTGACAAACCTTTAGAGTGGTTGATGAATTCACTATAGAAATATAAAATATAAAAAAATAAATTTACTCACTCGTGCGAAAAAGCTAAAAACTGTTGATAAAAACATTAATGGCCTAAATAATGACTGGAAATGGTTTATAATTATTAAAAAGATTTACATCAAATATATGAAAACCAAATCTGCCCATCTTTATTCGCTATTAAATCTATAGTACTTTGAAATTAGCTAATAGTCGTCTATGAATGTATGGAATGTAATCATATTTGAACGTCAAGACAATTAAAAAAAGTTGATCAAGTGATATCACTTCAATTTCTAGAACAATATAACATAATCTGTTATATATTATATTTACAGACATGATTTCTTGGCGTTAATAAGGAAATGTTTGCTTTTTATATGTTAATATGCGTCCATATCGGGTATTTGTTCGTATATTACAACTTACCTAGTTAGTATGGCAACTATAAACTCACAAACTTAATATAGTAGCGGCTATAAGCGGACTTATTAAGACAAGCATAAAAGAGGTGTAAGTTTTGAAATAGACGGGGAAAAGTGGTTCCCACATGATGAGATATGATTTAAGAGCGTGTTATATCAGGTGTAAAGACAAAGTTAAAGACTGGGGAAGAGATAAGGTTATGTATGATTCGACAGAAATATAAGTAAAGGGATAAAGTATTTGACTTCATGTGTTCTATTCAAATTTCCTTGAATTTAAACAAAGCTCTTAAGTTAGTAATAATGAGTAACGAAGTTAGTGGGTATGTTACGCAACTAATCTGGCTGTTCGAGTCGTCAGTAGGGAGACTTGAGTGAGCATGCGAAATGTAGGTCTACACTTACGCCCGAATCATTTTTCTTTCCTCGTAGTTCCAGGAGGCGACGCTTTTGTTTTTTTATTAGGGTCATCACCGGAGAAGGCTTCAGTTGTTCATCCTAATCATTTTATTACATACAAATATAATCTAGATGATAACATCGTGTGTATTTACTGGGATACCGGAAATAAGGTATATTGCCACTAAAGCGTAAGTTGTTACTCTTGTAGTGACCACATTTATAGAGAACAACCGCGTAAATGTATTACACTCAATAATTCCTTACGTAAAATGAAAGGTTCAGTAATCATTTTTTAAATAAGGCAAAAAATTGGAGAATCTTTAAGGAAAATGAATTAAATGAGAAAAAATGCAGTATTGTTGCATTGCCACCGAAGACGACTTTGTGTTCTTAAATTGACATTTTACTATTCGTTTATTCTTCTAACCGAGAATTTTGAAAAGAAAAGATTTGGAATAGCCAACTAAAACGCTCACGACAAGATTGTGTAGAGACAAGTTTTTCTCCTGGTAGGGACTCGGTGGGGGTAAATGAGAGAAACACAACGAAGAAATGAAAATAAATCATTATTTTTGTTTATGTGAAAAAAAAACAAGAAATAAGACGAGCATGAATTGAAAGTTGAGAGAAAATTCAGACCATACAATGATGAAAACAGCCGAAGTACTAAGGAAAATCGTATTTGCTGAAACTCGACCAAACCAGCGAAGGCTAAGCAGGCACAACTAAGTTTAAAAGGAAATACAACAAATACATAAAATGAAAAAAACACACAGGGGTCCAAGGGAACAAATACAACGAAAACTCCCATAAATTCTCCCTCCGCGATATATCACAGACACACACACGTTGTCATCACGAAAAATACTTGTGAAAACAGAAATAAGCGTTAAAAAAGGAAAGGAGAGAAAACTGTGCAGAATTGTAACCTTGACACAATTATTGTCAACAATAAATAATTAGTAAACGGCTGTTCTGTTAGAACAAAATGATTTTAAACGGTCAGTAAAAGAAGCGGAGAATTATTATACACTGAGAGGCTTGTTGGCACTCAGATTCCATCAATTTTAAGTGAGTAATCACTGTAAATATTTTGTGTAAAATCTATGAGTAAATAAATACTAACATTTAAGTTAAGAAAAAACACAGAACAGAGCAAATAAAATCTGAAGAATAATACCATCAAGAGAAAAAATAGTGATCATAGTTATAATGATCCGATTCAATAAAAATAACATCCTTGTCTCGGTGAAAAAGTAAACATTGTTTATGATGGCTTTTGTATGTGAACAGCTGCGTAACGAATCGCGGCAACAAACTTATCGCGTAATCTCAAAACAGACACCGTATAAGGTAATGAATAATATTGCTTTCGTGTTTTCACTGAACAATACTCACAACAATCTTTATTGTGCGTAACCCGTATTGACAAAGAAAGGCTATTATATTAAACAGTAAGTGCTCTAGACAACAGCTTTAGGCGGAGGATTATTTAACAATGTCCAATATAAGCTGAGCGATCCAGGAATCGAGATAATTCCAATAAGAGAAAATGATTCCCGCTGAAAAAAAATACACAAATAAAAATAGTAGAAGCGTAGTAAGTAAGACATTTAACAGTAAATGGAAAACATTTGCGTGAAATAGACACAGCAAAGTTTAAAATGATAGAAGTAAAGATATCCAGCCATTTTTCATGTTAGTCTTCAATATTTCAGACATGTGTAAATACTGCTATACATAATAGGAATATAAATGATAACAGATGTAAAAAGGCTGCTTTTAATAATAGATTTCTTAGGGGTAATATTTTATTTGTATCTCTATTAACTTGTTTCCTAACGTGCGAAAAGTTAGACATGAAGGCGTTTTTCTATGTGGAGTGATATCACGCACCATGGAATGGATTTGGCATTTGCCTCAGTTAAAAATGATTTATCCCGCGCCGAAGGGAATAGCTATAAAAAAGAAGAGAAACACAAAGAAAAAACACTTAAATAAATTAGTTATTTACAATCGGACGTTTTTCTTGTGAAGATAATTTCCGCTTATTTAATTGTATCAAGCTGGCTCTGATTACATGGCAGAATATTTTAAATTATTTCGGATAAATGAGTTAATGAGTTGTTCAAAATAATAATAATAATAATAATAATAATAAGAAGAAGAAGAAGAAGAAGAAGACGATGAAAGAGAAGAGAACTATATCGCCGAGGTTTGCCGAAATTACGATGATTTCATTATGTTATATAAATATTTCTCCCGTAAAATAAAATGTATTTAATATATTTTTGTAAACTGTTACGGAGATTGCGTAGTATATTATCTAGATTTGATCAAAGAGAAATGTGTGTTTAGTTTTAAATGTGTCATAACATTCACTCGTGTTTTCAGTGGATATTATATCATCCCCATTTCGATTAATGGATATATATTCATACCATGCTCCTTCTTATGGCACGGTTTCCTCAATTAGAGCTGGTATCCTTCATGCCCTCCCTCATATGTAGCCTTACTCATGTACGTTTAAGTAGTCAGACTTTTTTCAGAAAAAAAACTATATGTCTTAGTAAAAAATAATCTTGACTAAATATCGGTATTCAAATAATATTATGAGCTCTGACGTAATCAATACATATGGTATATCGAGCACTTAATCTGACGTATTCCCGTTTATATTTTAGTTATTTTTCTTCAATGTTATTTCTTATTCCAACGAAGTTAATTTGAAAAGTAAACACTAGACAAATAAGCTTTATAAATAAATTGTAAATAATTTTAGTTTAGCCAATGAAGTTCATGATGTTGCAATTTATGATAATAATGATGCTGACTAATCTAGTGCATTCTGGAAATGCATTTTTGAAAATGGAAGTAAATCATCAAGATGATGCAGACTGGATCAAATATATTGAAAGGGAGGTGTCCTCTAGTCACCGTTGAGATGATGAAATAGAGGGTAAAAGAGCGTTGAAATTAGAAAGCACCTAGACCTGCTGGAATCCAGGAGTACTTGTTTAAAAACCTTCCGGCTCTTCACCCACGTCTGATAGAAATTATAAATGGCTGTTTGACGTCAGGTAGCCTCCCTGAATGGCTGACAAATAACACCACAATCTGGATAATAAAAGATAAACAAAAAGGGGATCAAGTGAAAAGCTTTAGCCTAATCACTTGCATCTAAGTTATCTAGTACAATTTAACTAGCATATTTTCTAAAAGTACGTATGGTCATTTTGAGCAGACCAATTTGCTGCCTGAGAAACAGAAAGGCTACCAAAAAAGATTACATGGCCCCAAAAGTCAGCTTCTGATCGATAAAATGATCCTAAAAAACTGCAAATGAAGAACTATAAAAATTGCCATGGGGTTGGTTGATTATAAGAAATCATTTGACATGGCCACTCAGTCATGAATACGCACATGCCTGGAGATTTTCGGAGTTATCGCCAAAATTCAAACAGCTTTAAAGAATAACACGTAAAATTGGGAAATCAATTTAACTAGTGTTTAAAGGGTTGTGTTGTATTTAAGGTGTTGCATGGTAAAGTGAAAATCAGGAGAGGGATTTTCCATGGCAGTAGAATTTCCCTTTTGATATTGACATTCGTTGGATCCCAATTACATTTCTCTTACGTAATGTTAATGCATGATATGGACTTGAGAAACGACTTCTTACAGGCAACCACTTACTATTCATCGATGACCTTAAAATTGGTGGAAATAATGACACCCAACTTGATACGCTAATACATACGGTTAACTTATTTAGTGTCGACATACGAATGGAATTTGGCATCACTAAATCTGCCATTGTTGTTGTAAAAAGAAGTACACTTGTACACTTAGATGACCTTAAACTCACAATAACAGATCTGATAAAGAATGTAGACAGTGACACTTTCTTTGGAATACTAAATACGGATTAGATTAAACACAAGGATATGAAAATCCAGGTCATAGCTGAGTAGATCATACAGGTAAGGAGTATTCATGAATCACATTTCCACAGTCGAAATACAATCTCTGCTATCAATGCCAGACCAGTAGCTATCATTCGATATAATACCGGTATACTGTACAAGAATGTAGATAAACGAAAATGTTTGGATACCAAAGGAAAACGGAAAATGCTTACTATTTATGGAACTTTTGTAAAGAAAGGTGATGCAGATCCATTGTATCTCCTTAGAAATAAATGTAGTCTAGGTCTACTTAGTGTTGAAGATGTTGTGAATATAAAAGAAAGTTGTCTATATAAATGTATTTCTGAAAGTAATAAGATTCTACTTGTTGAAGTGAAAATACAGGATATACTGGGCGAAAAAGAATTAAAGCTTACAAGAGAGAGGGTTAACATTATTTAGAAAGAATGACAGTTGGAATTGGTTGGTCAGGTGTGATCTCGAAAGATCTACTGAGAGAACATTAATGGCAGCCCAGGAACAAGCAAGTTATCTTAGGCCCTATCAAACGTAACATTGCCAAAACTGCCGGATCACCGATATGCCGATTGTGTCATGAAAGGAAAAACACCCTTAGCGCATATTGTATCTGAATGCAAAATGGTAGCACAACATCAGTATAAAAAATGGACTCACGCAAAGTCGTTTGGGTACCACACTGAAATATATGCAATCTTGATGAATGGGACCATAATGAGAAGTTGTATGATCATAAGCCAGAAGTGGTACAGGAGAACAACAATGTCAAACTTCTTTGGGACATGCGCATACAAACTGATAAGGTTCTGTAACATTCAAAACCAGACATAATATATATAAACAAAAACAGGAGAATTGCCTTAATCATATATATAGCCTGCACCTTTGAGTTCATGAGAAAGCACACGAATAAAAATATCACGATCTAAAATTGGTATTAGTTCGACTATGGAAATGTAAAAAAGTAAAGGTGATTTCCGTTGTAATTTGAACGATTGAAACCATAACGAACAACCATCATGAATGGCTTAAACAGACTGACGAGACAATTTATTTTCCAATTCTGAAAGAGCCTGCCTGTTAGTAACAGTGAAAGTAGTTAGGTACAACTTGAATGTCTAAATTCAACGGAATAGACTTGAAGTTCAAAAAAGAAAACATCCAAAAGTTGAGATTACTATAAAATAATAATAATAATAATAATAATAATAATAATAATAATAATAATAATAATAATAATAATAATATTTTCTTATTTATAATACTTGTTGTTAAAATAATAATTAATAACGTGCTGTTTTTTGTACAGGGTTTTAAAATGAAATAGACGTGGATCTATAGTACAAAAGTAACAGTCATTAACAGTTGAATAAAACCAAATGAAAATAATTGTATTTTACGTAATAAAAAGAATAATCAAATTTTAACTACTAAAAAGAGGATAGCCAATATCAGATCATTCGAAAAAGTATGAAATGGTTTTAGTTTCAATCTTTTAGAGCCCTTAAGTAAGATAGCTGTATCCCGCTACATGGTATAAACAATCTTGCCAAGACCATCTCTTTGAAAGCTTCGAAGTAAAGCAAAAGAAACAAACGGATCATGCACTGAACAGATCTTGAAGTGGACACAAAACCCTTTGGAAATATCTAAGGAAACGAACCGAAACAAGAGTTCTCAAGCAATGGTTTCTTTTAACGTGCACAATATTTGAAGTATTTTCAACGAGAAATCCCAAAAGCAGATTTTTCAGAAGGATTGAGTATGTAATCTGTCAAAAGCTGATAGGTTTTAAATATACTTTGTACTTAGATTATTTTACTTCTAGTCGGACTCTGCAAGATATGCTCCTGCTAATTTACTGTGTCGTCTAATGTGTGTATATGGTTATAATGGACACCTTAATAAATAGAACAAATGCATCTCAAGTATCTAAATTAGTGACATTGTTCACCATTATATCAGAAAGTATAAAGTTTCGACAGGGTAAATGATTTCAGTACAATATTACTTATAGCGTATACTCATTTAATAGGAGGAATAATGAAAAAAGTAACAATGCAGTAAAGTAACATTTTATTATTTAAAAAAATACATAATGTTTTAAAATCCAAGTATGGCTAAAACAATTATTATGTTTGCTACTACGAACTTCCCCAAAACAGAATTATTAGATGTTTTAAGAAGTTTTCTATTTTGCGATTTTCCCTTATAAATTTAATGATTATCCTGGTCTTTAAAATTCATGCATAGTAAGGTAGATAACGGAAGTATGAGTACATATATTAAGTATATTAGTTCATGTAGATCGAACCGAACTTTATGATTATGTAGACCCGAACATAGACAATATGATGAATCAGAAATACAGAAGATCAAGTTTAAATGTCATTACACAATCTTATAACACCAGAGATATTGGTAGATGAATGAGTACATGATGAGTATAACATGAAAACACTAAACATGTGTATGATTCATGCAGGTTTAAATGTTAATTACTCAAAAATTATTTACCATCACAAAAACTTAGTATAGTATGCAATAAATGTGCCCCTTAATGAAATGTCAATATCGATTCTTTTCATGACCGATTAATGTACAATTAGGGCCCATGATAATTCTGACCACGATTAAGTTCTTTTATTCTGTGTTACAGTTGAATCGGTATGTGTTCGTCTACAATAACCTGAAACTAGACATAAAATGTAAGATGTGAATATCTATAACTCTTGATAATCATAGGGGAAACGCGTTTCTTAACATTTTACTATACCATAAGATACAGCCTTAATAAATACTATATTGGTCGCTAAAGTGACTCTGATTGACCACGTCTGATTATTAAAGGATACATTATGAATTTAAGACATGGACTCGACATGTTATCGACATTTTCACTAATTCTCTCAACTAAATTTCAGATTTGCAAACACAGAAATTAACCAACAACTGCCTGTTTCAGCATGAAGTTCTTTCGATGCACTTTTCGCAAGATATGAACTACCACATAAATCATTTGACATTATAATCGTAATTCCATTTCTAGTAAATCAAAGTGCAACTGCTTACTTACTTGAAAAAAACAATAAACAAGTAGCCTGAAACTAAGATGTGTTTGTTATGCCACCGCAAGCAAACTTAAAAAAGCAAGGTTACAAAAAGTGATTTCTGATTTTAGGATCATTTCACAAACAGAAGCTTTGCTTCGTTTTATTTGAAATTACTTTTGAAGAAGTTGAATTGAAAATAATTTATTTGATAATCATTTTCCGAAGAAAACGTAATACAGTATGCCTTACAACGGCATAACTATGTGATGTTAGTAAATAAGAGGTATATGTTGGGTGAATATATATCATGTATATGTTAAAATGTTACTGAATAATACTCTACTGATTTCCACACATAAGCATTTCAGGACTTACACGAAATGCATTAATGAATGTATAAACCATGCTGAAAAGTAGTACATTTTGTTGGAATTATGACTTATATCTAAGTGCTGCATTCAGACGTTAAGAAATGTGTTGGCCTGTAGAAAAAGTGCTTGTTGTGAGAGGATTGTCTAAGACTGCATCAACGTCTAATAAACGTTAGTGGTTTTTAAAAACCAGGTCTCTGAGAACGGCATCTAAGTATAGTGAACTGTTTCATTGCATTAATAGATTATAATTCAACAGACCTACATGAGCCGGTAATTTTTATGAGGTAACATAATGTTATTAAGTGGCATATAAATAAACGATAATAGACATTTACAACATTGCTGGTCTTGAATAATAGGTGTACAAAACAGAAAATTAATTGTAGCAGAATGAGAACTAACTTATCATAATGAACGTCTGATATCAACTCTGTTTTTAGAAGTTACATCCCCGATTTCCGTGGTTCAAAGATTCAACATCAAAAATGTGTTATCTAATACACATACCCAGGATGTTAAGATTAAAGGTAACCCGAGTGATACTTATCTTTGCAGTATTATTTATCAATTTTATATCATTTTAATCTATTCCAGGATATTTTTAAAAAATGAACAGATTTTACGAGAAACTAAGAGATATTTTAAATATGTTCACATTGCAGCACAAATCAAGATATGAAGTTAAAATAACGAGATCAAAGACAGACATCTAGTTTAACCAACAATAGGCTCCAGAAAGTGATGCTACGAGATTTTGTGAGCAACTATACACAAAGTTAAACTTCCGAGAAATAAAACAGCAGAAAGAAGTTACCCTGTGATATAAATAGCCAAACTAGATAGAAAATGCAGGATAATTACAGCATATTCTCTTCGATGGTTTTTCTCTAATTTGACGAAGAATTGCTACTAAAAAGTACAAAACGTACATTATATTTCGGAATATTTTAGATTATGATTCTGTAATATGTTGATTATTCTTATCTTATGAAAACTGATTGCTAACCTCATCATTTGTTTCACGACGTGGCTCTGTTGGGTTTAGGATTTTACAATGTATTTGCGTTATTGCACACCAACAATGGTCAATTATTTAAGTTCACTACCAATATCGGAAGGGCTTCTCTTTCTCTAATCCCATGTGATACTAACCATGCATTTAGTAATTTGTCAGATAATAGAGTAAAAGTGATAACTTACATCAATGCAAAATACTCAATATAAAATCGTCAGTTATGGAATCGTCCTTTAACAATGATTCTTAGAATATATCCATCCTATCGAAGTTTATGAAAATTATTTCTTGTTAGTGCAAATACCTAAACATAATGTTTTACTTTATACAGTTTATGTACCAAAGTTGGTGTTGCTTACGTGTCAATATGTATGCTCTTTTCCTCATTGAATTATCTAGATCAGGTAACACAATACAATTTGGGATCAAGAGTGCAACGCTCAATATACATATTTACACATTTGAAACATTCCATACACCGGAGGATATAAGCAACAGTATTCAGTCTTCAAAAATATACTTACAGAAGTAATTAAAAAAAATTAAACTGCGAATCAATAGATTAACTTATGAACATAACATCGCGGGAAATACTAACACAATCTACTTTGTAGCACGTAATTCAAACTGAGAATGATACAATCATAGTTTACCAGAAAAAAGAGAGAGCTCATGACTATATTTTAGCATTTTTATTTTCTTATTTCAGTTTGAAAGTGAATAATTTCTAGTGAGCAATGCCACACATTTATTCTTGAAAAAACTCTCTTATGTCCCACGAATCCTATAACTTCGCCGATGTCGATTTTTTTATTTCCCGTACCTTAGCTAGTAAGTTATACCAACACAGCGACTTTGACTGTACGCATACTTGACCTATTCATTAATATCAACAGTCGAATTGTACACTTACACAAAAACACTTACTCATCGAGTCACGTGAATAAACCTTTATAAGTTTCTGAATTCGCGAACTTAGACACTGTTTTGTCTAGTTTCTTACGGTCGATCGGGCAACAACTATAAAGGAGAAGAAAAAAAAGATGAAAACATTTTCTTACCAATAAGATTGGGCTAACACGCTTCGAAGAAAACAAATTTACAAGTTAACGAACCGCTGATATGAATATGAATTTAAATATTCTGACTATTTTCTACTGTGAATGAAAACGCTGACTTTTCAATATTGAAAAAACTTAAGAAACAATTACATCGCACCCCGATAAAAATGGCGTTTACATTTTCATCTAACAATCTAGAATTAAGGCATGCTACTTAAATTCCTTTCCTGACGCAACTCATCACTGCCCTGTACTCATGGGACTCACATTTCCGTTGTTTATTTATTTCTATGCATTTTACCATCTTTCTCATATAGAGAGAAGTTAATTTAATTATGGACTCTTTAACTCTACCGTGGATTTCCGTCTGAATTGTACTGTAAGTGAAGTCCCACCTTTGTCTCATTAACTTATGTTAGTTATATGCATTTATTATTTGCTCGTCGATTACATATATTCGTTACAAACCCATTTTCCAATAGTTGAACTTTTATCACTATCCTGATTTATGTAAGTATTTTAATTTTAATTTCCAACTTGTTTGTATTATCCGATTTGGCACTTGTTTGTTAATTGGTTTTCATTTAACTTTAGACGGTTATTTGAATATGAGAACTATTCCGCTATGTACTTTTTATGATTCCTTGTCATTTAGAACACGGAGCTTCGACTTGGCATTTGTTTTATTATTGTATTGCAAAAACCTTTGTAGTGGCAGAGAAAGCTGCAGCGTAACATTAGTGACTAGCAATATGAATTTCATTTAGCGTGATCAGTATCTGTCAAGTGTACTTTCATATCACAGAAGGTAAATTAATGTATGAATGCCCTCCGTTACAAATAGTGATAGCTCTTGGTATATCAAATATCTTTTTCGACGATTAGTCGCAAAGGTTTTATCCAAAAGCTTGCTAGCTATACGACACCATGGCTTGTCTAAGAACAATCAAATGCTTTCACTTTGACAGTTATATAATATTCGTTACCCATGATCTTATAAATCAACTGTGCCCCCATCTCTGGGTGTCATATTCATGTTTATGCCTGACTTGTTCCCACACACAGAGTCGTCCATGGAAAAGATTCACAGTAAGATCTCTTCTAGCTTCCACTTCTGCAAAGAATTTTTCCTTTATTTCATCAATTAATCTAAACGCGAACGAAATGACCATGAACACATTTTATTTCCTATACATTCACATCTGTTGAACACATAACCCTGGGACAGCTTACCTTTAGACTAAAACCGAATTGTCTTCAAGTCCAATGTCAACAAATAATAATCGAGGCCTCATCTTAAGGAATCAAATTCTGCGGTTTACACTCATCGTTTCTAAATCCTCTCATCATAATTATACAACTAATAATATTAATGATACTAATAGTAATAGTAGAACAATGGAAAACAACACGATTAACGATACATTAGAAGCTACAAATAACAGAGAGTAAATTAATTGCACACAAAAGACGTAGATATCGTTGCAACAAGAAAATGCATGATAACCAGTAGATTTCGTCATCCTAACACTTAAGAAGGTAAAGCTTAATTTAATAAGACAGTCGGAACTTGCCGGAACGTTGGTTGAACTACCCAATATCAAAACCAGCGTGATAGCAATTATTGAATAGGCACTAGTAACAGTTAGTAAAAAGCTACATCTATAAGATTAAGATACGTCACCGAGTGAAGTGCCTTGCAGAACAAGATTTCTTGAATTGACGGAATAACAAAATCTACGGCGCAAATTAATCTCCTATCGACAGTTCTGTTATCTCGGAAGAAACGTTGCTAGTCTTTTTCTAATCTATCGTAATTTCCACCGTAGGTTTTCGACTGAGCTTTGTTCTTTGGTTTTTTCCAGTAAAACTATCACAGTAAGAACTAGAAACGACGACTGCAAATAATGTTCCTTTCTTCTCTAGAGTCTATCTCTAAAAACTTTCCATATGTGATTAAACATATCACGGAACCTCTAACCATATTATTAAAACATAGTCGTATCCAGGTACACTGTCAACATATACTTGTCAAGCCGTCTTCTTAAAGAATCCAATTCTGCATATTGTTTGCAATCTTCTCTTACTATTTTAATAATGGAACTGGCAATATTATTCACCCATATTCTTGAGTAGATTTAAGCCGATATATGTAGATGTATTCGTTAAAAAAATGAACAGGAAGAGAACTATGAGAAATGGGAATAAAAGTGATCATTGTCACATTGCACATAATGTTCTGGAGTGCAGAAACAAATCAACATTAGTGACTCTGTCTAACTACAGGTGAATTCAAATTAAATGACATTTTGTTAGCTATGATATCCTATCATTTGGCCTCACTCAACAAGAAAAGAATCAGTGGCGCAAAGAGGGATATATCACAGAGAGAATTGTTTTATATAGTCTGAAAGGTGGACAGAACAAGAGTGAATGTCACAAGTCAAACTGTTTGATTTCCGAGTAGGCATATTGTAACTCAAGTTCTCAAAAGAACCATCGTCTGTTATTAAGGAGAGATTAATTTAATGAAAACTGACGTGAAGACAATTATGATAAAAGGAATCAAATGAGTAAAACTATAAGGAACGCCTCTTATCCCTAGGTTTGCTGTTTGTAACATTGAAGAATCATGGCAGTGACTGGTTGAAAAACTCCTTTTGAGAAAGCATAACACTAATATTTTGTTTGTTTGATATTCTTTTTCAGAACCATTTTAAGTGTTTATGAGCGGGAAGATTCACCACAAATGTGTTTCTGTTCCTTATTAGTAGTTTTAAGAGCTGAAGGTCATAGGTGACAATATAAAAAGCGAGATATTAGAAGAACATAAACTGCATTATGGTGACGTGCAGCTGAGTACTCCTTGAAAACCCAACATAGCTGCCTGATTATTCCACCAACTTTATCAGTTTATAAATTTAACACTTTTACCTCGCCTGCTAGCATAATATAGACTATTATTTGTGGAACGCAGTTGAGAAAGACACAAACGGTGGTGTCCGCAATACCAAATACACCCTTTTTGCCAAGATAAAACTGGTATTTAGGTGTCTTTAGAAAAACACCGCGAACGACCCGGGTTCAAGTTTAATGTTTCGCCTGGAGGCTTTGCTGAAGAATTAGGATTGCTTCTTCGACACGGCCGAATTCAGCAAAAGTTTCGCTAAGAGGAGCACTTTGTGTGTTGAGAATATATCTGTTATTAGGCAATAGAACATGTTTTTTCTTTCTTTTTGGTCTTGACAAACTGTATATGAATGATCTAAAAATATTCGTATTTAATGATAATGAACGGTAGGGTTTTGCAATCCCAGTAAAATGTAAGTTAGTGTTTTGTTTCGATGCGGACGGTACCCTATAATAATCGTATCAGTATCATGACAATATCGAATCCCCCAAAATACTCTAAGAAATAAATTAAATCTGACCGTTCATGGATAGTAACCACAGATAGAACCAACAGGTTTTTCTATTTATAGTCAACTAATTGCAATGTATTATTTGAATTATTTTAGCAACCAAATATAGGTATAAATATGAAACGCTACTTCTCTAGCCACAAAGTCAAGGTGTTAGTATTTTCTTTAGTTTCCTCGATATTGAAACAAATAAAAATAGATACAAGACCATTTAGATCTTCGATGAATGAGATCCAGAAAACCATGTTCACTATGACTAAACACGCGTTAAGGAGATAATTATCAATAACATTAGCCATAGGCTGTTATAGTAAATTATTCCTAGTTTGAGGTAACTCAACCACATTCCTTTTGTCAGTAATTCAGAAATAAATAAGAATAAAAAAGACATTGTATCGACGATATTGATTGATCCAATAGTAGTAGTAACAGTAATAAAAACCGCACTATTACTATACTACTACCATTACTACTACTATTGTTAATAATAATAAAATGTTAATCAATAATTCTTATTCGTCAATCAATTACGATAAAAAGGAAGGGAAATAATACCCTCAAGAATAATCGATGGAATTCTCCAAGTTTACTGATGTTTGTTTTTGTTAGACTTCTTTTACTTAACGCTGAAAATCAGATAAAACTAATGAAATTGCGATAAAGTAAATAAGATTCCGCCTTTGTTTGTTTTGAGCGAGATTCGATCTTATAGTAAACCACTTGCTTTCTTCATTAAATGCCGACCGATTCGAGCCATATATAAATATATATATATATATATATATATATATATATATATATATATATATATATATTGTGAAATTAGTTAAGCCCAAACAAGGCCAGTATTCACTGTAGACGTAAGGGGCGACTCAGAATCAGGGTGACATTTTGGGGCTCATCCTAAATTGGGAACTGTGCAGCGAGATGCTTGTACACATAAAGTTTAAATTTCTGCATGTCGATGCAGTTGGGGAAGCAGGAAGCTGGGAGGGAGTTCTAAAGGCCGACAGCTCGAAGAAAGAAGCTATTGAAGTAGAAGACTCTCCGGCATCTGGGGACCTCCACACTGAATGGATGGAATTTTCTTTTGCATTAAAACTTACCACTTATCAAGGCCCACATGTAACTCGTGGATACGGTTTCATGTGTTTGACTCGAGGACAAGGATTAAAGAGTTTGACTCTAGGGTAGGGGTTAAAGAGTTTGACTGTAGGGTAGGGGTTAAAGAGTTTGACTGGTGGATAATGAGACACTATCGCGTTCACCGGCACGATGGTTGCAGCAGGGAAGAAACTGATTATTAAGAAGAACTTGTTTTAGATTGGACTTGAAGACAACCATGGTGTAGTCATCAGGGAAGCCGGTTCGTGGCACTAATGTTTCACATACGTCTAGTTCTAGGAAAGAACATATGGCCATGGAATGTTCGTTACGTATTGGGCACGCAGATAGAGAAAGGGAAATCATTGACAGTAGCTAGGCGGGTGCTTGTTGTGAATGTTTACACGGGGGACGATAGATTTGAGCTAAGTCGATCATATACTATGAAAGTAAGGGTAAAGCAAGGAAAGATTATCAAAATATCTTCTGTGAGAGAGTGACTGTATATTTCGAAGTTTGTATTGGACTCTGTCGATGCAGAATATAGTCCTGTGAACGGCACCTACCCATATGTTGCAGCAATACCCTATTTTAAGATGTATTTACTCCTGTACAGATAAAGGATGCCGCCAGCGCTGATGAACCTTATGAAGCAGAAAAATGATCAACCCATTTTTCCCGCGGTCTTAGGAACAAATTTGATGTAACTCTACAATTTCAAGTCGTAAGAGAAGGTCACCCTCAAGAGCTTATCAAAGCAGTATGATTTCTCAGGGGGAAGCCGTTTATTTAAACTGTGACAAAGTGGGGACAGAGCGTTAGTGGTGAAAGGAGAGGGTCTTAGTCTTTGACACATTACAAGTAACCAGTCACCTTTTCCACCATTAAACCAATTGCTCATGGTCGGAAGAGGGAGATAGAGACCCAGAAATAAACTGATCATTAATATGCTTTGATGTGCTTCCATAGATAGTTGTGTCATTAAGCTAGTTGTCAGGTTTGTCGAGTGTATTTACGTCGAGTGGTCACCAGAGCAGCAAGTTAACTGGAACACATTCGTTTGCTGAACTTTTAAAACAAGCACAAGGATGCAACATTGTGGCGATAGGACAGGCGCTTGAGTTGTGTGGATAGTTAGGGATGTGTGTATGTTAAACACAAAATCTCCAAAGCTCAGAAATGTTTACAAATCTTTACACATGGTTGCAACATATTTGCATCGAAAATGTTTGTATGGAAATGGGTAAAAAGATGGATATATATATATATATATATATATAAATATATAAGTAGATAAGCGATGAGAATAGAAATTGGAGTGAATGCAATATTTATTAAATCATCAATTGTGGAAACAAGAGTTATATCAAACACATTTTAATTTCTTTAATCTATGAATTTTCAAAGATAATGATCAGAGCATATCTTTGAAAATCCATAGATTAAGGAAAGAAAAAAGTTTTTTTTACATAACTATTGTTGAAACAACTGATGATTTAATAGATATTGAATTTCATCCAATTGTTATTCTCATCACTTATCTACTGCTATTATTGCTCCATCTCGTATATCGAGATTTGTCTATTCAAGATTAGAGTGTATTTAATAATATCTCTATTTTCTAATGTTGCACTCACACACACACACACACACACACACACACACACACACATATATATATATATATATATATATATATATATATATATATATGATATCAAATAAGGAAACAACTCGTTATGTACATCATGTTTCCTCTGGTTCGAGATTATCTAAAGATGATATATGTAAAGCGAATCATAGAAGTTAACACTTTTAATACGTGTTGTGTTTATGGCGTGGAACCCATTGCAGATGATCGGCCAAGAAACGATCATGCTTCATTGCCGGGTTAAATAACAGGATATTACTCCGATGATTTACCTCGGGAATTAAAGACTACTATATATATATATATATATATATATATATATATATATATATATATGTATTCACCTGGGTTGAAGTGAACAACTTCCCGAGGGGCATTAGTGAAAATAACGACGAACACAGTATGCCGGACCCAATACTGGTACCTTACCACTACCTCATCATCTCTTCTATACATGTATGCACATGTATGTATGTATATATATATATATATATATATATATATATATATATATATATATATACGTGTGTGTGTGTGTGTGTGTGTGTTTATATATGCATTTGTTTAATGCGAGACAGAGAGTGAGGGTAGAAGGGAATGTAACACGATTCGGGCTTTTGATGGTGTTATATTTGTTTTGAGAATTGGTTCTTATAAAGTTAGCAATGCAATACTCTCTTTCACATTTATAATCTCTTGACAATTCGAATTACAAATGAAACGACTTTAAGAAACTTGCATCGGATTAGAGATTCAGGAAATAAATCCGTGGTTGAATCCTAATCGCGACCTACTTGGAATCAGATAATCCTTCCCGTATACAAAAAGTTCTGTCTATATATATATATATATATATATATATATATATATATATATATATATACTTTACAATATATATATATATATATTATAAAGTATATATATATATATATATATATATATGGGTGTATGCGTGTTTATTTTGGGCAGCGCATCGTTATCGTTGGAAGTTTGTTTTTAAGTCTACAGAGGCTTATCTCTTTTGTATTTTTAATTGTCTTTTCGACTCTGCGGACGATCTTCTAAGTTTCATGTAGTAATTGAAGAAGTATGAACACGGGTGATGTTTTAGTCGATCTCAAGCGCTTTCAATCTTAACAAGTGTCATCATTGGTAACCTCTCTATTCCTTTTTTATATTTAGAATCTTTTATTGTTTTAGTCTATAGTTTGTGCGGGAGTAAAATTAAGTTCAATTGTACCTGTTCGTCGTACATTTTTGTATTTGTTTATTTATTCAGTTTAAGTTAGTTGTTGTTCATTGACTTTTGTGTTTTGTTTTGTTTTTCATTTGTGGTAAATTTTATATCTTAGTATCAACGTTAAATGCGATTGTGTTGTTTACTTTAAATGTAGATCACACCGAGGATTTCTATAAATCTCGTACAGTCATTGTTTTTATTAAGTTTATATTAGAGTATTTTAGCTGATTATGTTTAGCTGTGTGACAACGTGGCCTTTTATTGCGAGAGTATCAAAGTGGTAACATATAAGGCATAGTGAGAGAGTTGTGGTTGCCTGACCAATAGTATAATGTATATTTCAGTTTGTGTTTTAAAAATGATTTTCTCCTTCTTTAAATAGATAAGTGCATATATGACATTTGTTAGGCTAGCTTATGGTGAGTTTGGAGAGTCTTCGTCTTTATCATTTGTTTTGATGTTTTTTATATAGCTTAGTAGATAGTTACATTTTATTCGGTAGGTTTAGTATATATGTGTATACTTACTAATAGAGCATGGCTTGACACACATTATAATTAAACGTCTCGATAACTTCACTATTTCAACACCGACTTTTTTAAGGAATGCCTCCATACATAACACTTTATAAACATAATACACAACGTCTACAAGCATAACGCAATTACTAACCAATCAATAAAATACAAACACTTGAAAAACTCTATTAACCCTTACCACACACATCCCTGTTTACAACAATTCTCGTAAAATATGTCTACTAACTTACGAACTCCCTCTTTGGGTCTATTTTTTTCTGAATATATATATATGGCGAATATGAAAAAAATCTCTACTGAAGTAATAACTTCAGTGACGTGCCGAGCCTATCATATACGTCAGATAAGTGGACAACATATTTATAATGACCGAATCAGACGGGAACAAATAAATCCAAGCACACAGTCATAACACGTTTATTCCACAACTTTATCCACGAATTAAACATCAAACATAAAATACACACTTCGATGTATGGATATACTCTTATACTCATTAGGAATACATGACATCTGCACATAAAGAACAAATACAAATGAGTCCAGAACTCTAAACCTCATAGGGAATGCTCTCTAAAATTAAAAATGACATTACTAAAAAAGATTATCTGTAGCACATAAAACATATCTTCATTTTGAAATATATTTTTTACAAAGTCTGAACATTAATCAACAACTTCCCTAATAAATTTGTCGACCAACGACCAACCAATTAAAGACTGCATCACCTCCATACAGACAAAAAATAATACGCGTAACAAAGGAAACACATTTTACATCTACTCTATAAAATAATGTAAGTAGGATATCTGTGCAGATACCCAAATTGAAATTCGTCTTAGATATTTATATTTGATTCTGACTAACCAAATAGTTGGTTTGTTTCCTCCTCTAGATGTTATTGAAATGGGTATAATATATTTCGCTAGATTATTTTGCTGAATATATTTATTCCAACGACGACAGATGTTAGAGTTAATGGAATTAAAAGATACGCTTATATTTAGATCACCTTTTTGAATAATTAAAAAATTCTATAAAAACCCGATGCACAGAAATTACAGACTAGACGAATAAGCAATAACAAATAAAATAACTGAAGAACATTACACTATCTATTACACTTCATTTAACGCACCAAACTTTATAACAAAAAACACTTAAAACTAAACATTACTCAAAACTAAAGTACAATTAAATTCAATTTGTATATTAGGGAATTGGGTTCCTAATAAGTAAACTCAAATTAGAGTGCATACATTAGCTAAACAAGTATATCTCTTCAGACGCTTTACTAAGTATATATAAAATACTAGTGCAATTAAATGGCATATCTTCACACTTCGGTGATCTCTTGGGAATCGTTGTGTATACGTGATTGTGCCATATTATATATATATATATATATATATATATACATATATATATATATATATATATATACATACGTACATACATACATATGTATACATATATATACAAACATATATATATATATACATATATATGTACATATATATATATATATGTATATTTTGAGCTAAATCAAATGCTCCCATCGGGACATCAAAGTCTGTACTATCTTTTTTAATCCAATTATCCCCATCGTTTGGGGCCTTTGATTCAGCTCAAATAGCAGATTTGGTGGGAATCTATATAATATAAATAATCAGTCGAATGTTAACCCCCAACCAAATTGGCCTATATAGAGATGACGGACTGATCATCGTACCTAATAGCAATGGTCCTCTAATATCTAGGATGCATAAAAAACTAAATAAGGCTTTTAAATATTTAGGTTTGAGGATTGAAGTGACCCCTAATTGCAACGAGGTAAATTTTCTAGACATTACGCTAAACTTAAACAAGGGAACTTTTCAACCTTTCCATAAAGATAATCATACCCCATTATACATTAACACTTAATTCAATCATCCCAAATGCATTATAAAACAAATTCCTACAACTATTAACACCAGAATTAACAAACTTTCATCAAATAAAAATATCTTTGAGACTAGCAAACATATATATGATAACGCATTAAGTAATAGTGGGTACAACGAAAAACTAATATACACTGATAATATAAAGAACAATAAACCCCTAAACAGGGGACGCAAAATTATCTGGTTCCATCCACCATATTGACAGCTTTCTAGTCTTAATATCGGGAGAATATTTTTAAATCTAATAGATAAACCTTTTAAAACCACTAGGAAAACTGTGAAAATCTGTTATTCTTGCACCAAAAATATGGAGAACATTATTAATACACATAATAAAAAAATATTGAGCACACCGAGTAAGAAAACTAAAACGGAGGAAAAAAAAATGTAATTGTCAGATTAAAAATAACTGCCCACTTATAGGAAACTGTAACGTCGAAAGCGTTGTATATAAGTCTACGATTTATCCTAAGGAAAATACTAACAATAAGAAAGTATACATAGGAATATCCGCCGGGAAGTGGAAACAACGATTCTACGTACACAAACACTCATTTTTAAACCCGAACGTCACTAATAAAACGGAATTAACCAAACACTGGTGGTTTTTAAAAAACAACAATTTGACACCAACTGTTTCGTGGTCCATACTATGTCATTCGAACACTCCGAAAGGATTTAGACATAGATGCAATTTGTGCCTGGAGGAAAAAATTAGAATACTAAAATACGAAGACAATAACATTTTAAATAGACGAGATGAACTGATGGCTAAATGTAGACACAGGCACAGGTTTAAAATCAACAGCACGTATTAAAGTTCTTTGCAAATAACAATTCTTTTAAAGTATAGTTACAATAAGAGTTATAACTGTAAAAATAAATGTTAACAAATTAGTAAGGTTTTTTTTTGTTTACCTAATTTAGTAAAACACTAGTTTGTAAATAAATCGTGCTTAAATGTCGCCAAACATTAATTCCGTATTGACGTTATAACCAATTAAGTTTCTTATAATTTCCTATATAAATCGAAATCTTCGTCCTGAATTTTCGTCTTTTGATTTCTAATCGTAAATAATTAATTGTGAACGCTCGAATCTTTACCAATTTGTAAATAAACCGTTTTTAAATGTCGCTAAACTTTAATTCCGTAGTTTAAATCATCTCGAATCTTGACGTTATACAAATTAAATTTTTAATATGTTCTAATCTAAACCGAAATCTTCGTCCTACATTTTCGTCTTTTAATTTTTAATCGTAAATAATTAAACGTAGTTTTTAATCGTGAACGCTCGAATCTTTCATCATATGTTTTTACCCATAAAGCTCACATTCGAAATTTTAATTGAGATTATTTATTTGTTTAAATAGTAAAAACGAATTCTTTTATATATATTTTTATATTTTTATATATCTGCATATATAAAAAAAATAGTCAAATTAATCTTTTACTTCTGTCACCCCTCCTCGATTATTTTAATATTTACCTCCTTTTTTACATAGACCAATCAAAAATTTCTCTCATTATTTGGTTTTTTGACGTGGTTGTTTATACATCTGAGGAGACCTAATTAAGGGGTCGAAATAAGTTATTATGTGTACACCCTTAATGTGTGTATAGTTTTTTCTTTTTATAATTCTCTCTCTCTCTCTCTCTCTCTCTCTATATATATATATATATATATATATATATATATATATAATATACTCTATGATTGAAGCTTTCTGTTTAGGGGAATAATTTTTTCCACACCGTAGAAAAGATTGCTTTCTTTAGAGGACTCATTTCGTAAAGTAACTAAAATAATCAGTTTATTTAAATTGATGTGTCCAAATATGACACAAATAAATACTTATAATGAAACAATATGCTTCGATGTTGACCTACAAACAGTGGAAAGTACATAACTTGTATGAACATTAGTAATACTTTACCTATCAAAATCATAATACAGCTAAAATGAAATAATATTAATCTTTAGGCAGACTATTATCTCTCTCTCTCTGTCTCTCTCTGTCTCTCTCTCTCTCTATATATATATATATTTATATATATATATATATGTTTGTGCGTGTGTGTAAAAATGTAATAAGTAAGAACCGTATATATAATAAATGAAAGAAGCTTATTTTATTAATATGAAACCAGTCAAAAAATGCTTATTGCAAAAGGAGGTGACTAATTCCCTGAGCGCAGTGTCTTTATTAATATGAAAAATATATTAGCGTCGTCTGTGATGATAATATCTATAAATCTCAAATGAATTGTAAGCTACCGATTGTCAACAGACTGAATCACGAAAGAAGAAGTGTAGAGGGAAGTTGAAGAGGGAAACAGAGCTTTGAAGTAATAGAAAATCGGTAAAACGGAAAATAGGAAAAATCTATGAATATAAAGAGCCGCGGCGAGACACGTGGATGAAAATGGCCGATTTTGGTAAAAAGAAACATTAAACCGTATTTATCTATTCCTAAGAATATAAGTTCTGATTATAATTTAATTTTACACGACATTTAAGAGATGTTCTTGTGTAAACACTATTTCTTTAACGACCAATTTACTTCAGATGAATTTAAAAATAATTTACCTCTTAGTATTGGAAATCTATAACATGCGAAGAAATAAGATTAAACTTAATAAAAAAGTCCCACTCTAGTAAAACGATTGAACTGTGTCTAGTGGTGTTGAAGGGTTTACTCATAACACGATTATTGTTACAAACACTCATAAACATTGTGTGATTTGCCCATATTGTAATTGTTTGTATAATGCAATAAGTGACGCATACCGTTAGTCTAGCGATGAAGGTTGCCGCTCCATTACACTGCTGATCTTTGTTTCAATGTAAAGCTGACCATTTTTTCTTGTTTGGTTACAATATCCTTTAGCAACATCTAAACATTATTAACATGTTTAGACTATAAAATATAAATGTTTATTCGTGCAACAAAGTGACATTTTAAGAAATACGATTAGACGAGATAATCAAAAGTATTGAACTGTGTTGTAATAAAAAGTTGCATATACATTTTGCGTGTATATATATATATATATATATATATATATATATATATATATATATATATATATATATATATATATATACTTTTTTATATATTTTCAGAACTTCTTGGTGTAGTAATTACAGACACGGATTTTGCACAATGCTTGCCGGTTTAGATTATGTCGGGGCTACTACATCACTTTCAGTAATACTCTTGAGAAAAGTATGAATACATATTCCCTCCAGCTATGAATAAAAAGTATTTGTCGTTC
This sequence comes from Sepiola atlantica, assembly GCA_963556195.1. Lineage (NCBI taxonomy): Eukaryota > Metazoa > Mollusca > Cephalopoda > Sepiida > Sepiolidae > Sepiola > Sepiola atlantica. The sequence continues at coordinate 87,828,500 of OY744523.1, forward strand.
ATGTTTTAAATGAAAACTCCGAAATAGCAGTGTCTGCTTATTCGGGCATTGTTTACAGTTATACTGGAAAACTCGTTGCGACTACACATAAGCAATTCCAGCTCAAGATATGCAGTTTGAGTTCGCGCAACTATACTTTATCATAGACTGCCTCTGCAGTACACTTGTCTCTTGAGTTTGAATATATTTTTTTAATCATTCAAGGAGAATCATTTTTAAAAGTTGGAGTAAATTTTCAAAGGTTTGTTTGATTTAACGAGTATTGATCTGTATTTGTTAACAACCCCGTTGATCTTGCGTGCAATAGACACGCTCAATGACGCGGCGCTGATTATGGCTTTTACCCCAAATGAAGAGATAAACATTATTTTACAAGGACATTCGACGAATAATACCTTTTACTAAAAGAAACAATTCAATAATAGAAAACAAATTATGTTTTGTGCAAGAAGAGATGACAGTGACTATTGCGAGTAAAAGGACATATATATATATATATATATATATATATATATATATATATATATATATATATATATATACACGAATGAAACGCTGATCACGTTGTATATTATCTTGGTTTCTTGTCACAGTAAACATTCCACTTGTAAATGCTTACATATATTGTGAGGAAGGACAAATAATGTGAAAATTATTAAAGATACGGTGCGAAGAAGATGAGAGAGGATAGAGGAGAAAGAATGAGAGAGATGGAAGAGTCAAAACAAGGAAAACATATAGTGGAACAGGGAGGATATACTCTGATGTTTTGATGTGGGAAGAGAGCAGACGTCTATTTTGCCGAACAATGTGAAATACTTTAGTTTTGTGAAGCATTATGATGACATCATGTCACACGTAAGACATTACATATTTATAATATATTTAACTAATACTGACCTAACAGGTAACGCATGTTGTGACAGATGATAATGATGGACTAATAAACCATTACTGAAGAACTATTTGTATATAAGTACCAAACTATATTAAACTACCAACTAAGTTGTGCGTATTTTTTTTATTTAACCTTTCGACTTAAGAATATTTCTTGCTTTGCCATTATTTATAAACGAAGTTTTATTCAACTGTATTCAACCGCCATTCGTTTGTTTAGTATCGTATCTAAACTGTATATAAAAAATATATCACGTACAGTTTATATTCGTCCGACAATATATATTTCGAAACATCAAAGCCGATCTGCAGTAATACGATACCTTATTACCTATTTCGGGTACTTTTATTCACATCGGCCCAGCACGTAACACATTTTGAAAACAGAAGATCTAAGACGCCGCTCTGATTGTTTTCTATTATGCGTTTTGACATTTTAGTAAAATTATAATTGGGTCGATGGAAATTTTGACTCTTTCAATATAAGACCTCCAATTAGTTTCTGCTAATGGACATGCTTTTATTATACTTAATCTTAGCTATATATTTAGGAAAAAATAGTTTTATGAAAACGCTTTTCGTATAATCCATGACTGACTGAATAGCATTATCTCCTTAAGTTAGGGTTAATTTTATATCCGACTTGTTTGAGTTACTATGCATTATATAGTCAGATTGTCACCAACAATATTTGAATACCGCTTATAAAATATATAAAGTTTATGTATAACTTGTTTGACAATTCTCGAAATAAAAGTTATTTCTAATTTTCTTTTGTTGATGCTCTCGACGTAATATCAAACAGGTAAGTGAGCTTATTTGTCTTTAAGAAAAACCTCATAAGATACTATTACACAAGGTAGTAACAGATGCCTGATCTGAAGTTTTATTAGCTTCAGCTGAGGAATACTTGCGTCACTCGTTACCTCTCCTAAAACAGGAACCATATTCTTGAGTAATACAATATATTTTAAAGATTGTTGTTTAAAAAGTAATGCATTTATATAGTACAATTTGCTCTGTTTATTTCAGGTTATCCACCTTTAGATTCGAAAAATTCTCGGTAAGATTATTTTTTCTTACTTTAATTCTTGTCTCTAAGTGTCTCACGTTTGGTGTAGAATTCGTAAGTTGTAGTTGTTACTTGTCAGCTCAGGAGGGAGGCGCATGTGTTTCACGGGACTTTTTACACAGGCTGCCTGCGCTGTCTATATTATTTTATATTATTAATCGTGCCATACCGTTCGATATTTTCAAATGTTATCAGCCATAAACTGTCATAATAAAAACTCTTAATAACCTATCCCAATCCTTTTCACTCGGTTCTTTTCGAATTCTTCTCTTATTAGTAATTGATTTTTTCTTATAAATGTAAGTCGCATGTTTAATCATCGCATATAAATCTATGTTTGAATCCAAAGTGTATATCCCCATCATCACTTCTGGTTTCATATTATAAGAATGCACAATCGTTCATGACAGATAGAACAGCTATATCTGTTCTAGACATCTTTGACATATGGGATATGCTATCATGAGCATTCCAGATGTTTTTCTATGCCTAGACGAAAATGGTTAAATCAATAAACTATCAACTATGGACTTAGTATGAGATAGCTGAAATGAACTTAGGCATGGTTCTTGTCTCTTGTAATTTATACGCTATGTAGAGAATTAAATAATTTGATTATATGAGAACATATGCGTGGGATATGATATGACATAATTATAAATGTGAATATTTTATCATGTAATTATTTTATATTCATACAAACTTTGTAAATACACGTCCAAGGATGGCTGACATTTATTTCCGAATGTTTACAAAGACTACAACCAATATATAAGTATAATAGACCTCATGTCTGGGATCGTTATTCTTATTTTGATCAATATTCATTACATATATTTGATTCTAAAAATATTTAGTATTTTAGGCTTAAATTTACAGCGTCTAAAATAAGACATAGACATTCGGAATATTCTTTATTAATAGGTGTCTAATGGATTAAATGCAATGCAAAATTGATATATTGAATTTTCAAACATGGTGTTGTGATCATATTTTGCACCTGTCATTGTGTGATGTTGATATATCCTATGTCGGGTATATAGCGACTTTTCCAAACACCATGACAATGAATATAGTTACGCCTATGTGCGTTGGCAGTAATTGGTAACAGCCATATCCACAGTATCGTACGCAGACTCTCTGTAACATACTCTTCTATACTTCTGTAAATACACTTTTCTAAATATACAACCGTATCGCTTAAATTATTATCTGCCTTTCAAGGTAAAAACAGCCTATTAACCATCTTTAAAATGCTCTAAATAAATTGGAAATTCGGTAGTGTTTAGTAGTGATGTCTACTTACTATTTGTTTGGTTTAAATCCATAAACATCGGAAGTATCTGTATTTTCACGAAAAGCTTGTATCTCATTTACCTCCTTTACATAACACTAAATCAACATAAACATTGCCCACATTACAGCTGTGTTCGAAAATCCATAATGATTGATTGAGTAGTTAAGGAGTGTATCCTGTGCATAAAAATATACACATATAAACATACCTAACTTTATAAATATAGATGAGCTCTTCATTTATAGATGTACAATATACATAAGGCCTGATAACAGAGAATCTATGACTGTTATTCAAGGTAACCGGAAATCAGAGAAAGCTTTTTTTGTGATTATATATCTTTCTAAAGTAAATAATATTAAAACGTGTTACTTCCAATAATACTTTGATTTATGTTAAATGTCTTCGTTAGATAGTGTACGTTCATGACTTTCGATTGCAATACACTATGTTTTGTGCCCGCCACGTATGTACGTAGGTAACTCTATGTCTCTGTGTTGGGTTGTTTATAACGTGTCACTGATTATATTATTACAGCATTATCTGATTCATGCTGGTATAACATTGGACAGGACCGCCCTCTTTTAGACAGATACGTTTATAAGGATAAAAATAAGGTCTTTTAAAGCGTGGACAAACTATACTGGTCATGTAGTGTCTAACGATGTCAAGTAAGTTATATTCCCGGAGACAGAAGTAAATGTCATATAACATATTTAGTAATTTAACAGGCACTTTTTTCTTTAAGAATTTTGAATAATAATCATTGTAAGGTGGATTAAGTTAAACAGATGCCCCAGAGACTTCATGGAAATTATTTTAAAAATACAATAGTAACCGGGTACGTTCTAGTAAAGAGGAAAGTCTGATGCGTTAATATCCATATAAAAAAGCTTATACATATATATGTACACATTAATGGTTAATGGAATAATCTGAAACTTGAATACAAAATAAAATAGTGCCAAGAGAAAGGTGCGTTAAATTTATTGACAAATTTCCACATGTTATTGCAACATAGAAGTGTTCAATTGCATCAGATCATTGAATCGTGTTAAAATGAATGAACATTGGTGAAGAAATCATGGATTTGTAGAAAATGTCGTTGATTTCAAAAATAGCTGTGAATTTTGCTAATCAAATCCTAGATCGAATTTTGAAGTCACCATATACCGGTAAAGTCGCTGCAATACATTGAAACATCCGCTTTCAATATGAAGATGAGCGTCTCGTTTTCATTTATTACTGGACCACTTATTATTTATGGCGCTAGTAAATGAAGAGTTCTGCACTGAACTATAACTTCGCGTGCATTCAATATGTATATTTGCATGCTATTAGCGATTGTTATACTTGTATTACGAGTTAACCTGCATCACCACACATCATTACACATACACATACACACACATCTCTCTCTATCTCTCCCTCTCTCTCTCTCTCTCTCTATATATATATATATATATATATAAATATTGATATAAAAATGCATCTATAGTTATTTGTTTACGTCTATATGTCCATGTCGATCTGTCCATATTTAGGTGACCTCCATGATAGCGAATTTAGAGACAGATCGGTTCTTAAAGTGGAGATAAATCTAGTTACATGAAATAGCCTACGTTGGATCTGGACCAAGAAATTAAAAGCAGACAAGTATCGAGGAATTGCTCTTACCTGAAGAAATATTAATCTAGATACTCAACTTTAATTCTAACCCATTGGCATGAAGATACATCAATCTCTTTTACCCTCGCCCAAAAGACCGAGGAGAAATCTAAAGCGATCAGTACGAAATAAACGTTCGGGATAGTGACCTTCTCTGAATGATTAAAAAATTATGTTTGCAACAACGCACACACATGTACACTTCCTGTTTAACAAATGTAAAATTGAAGTGCACTGTGTTGAACCACTTATTACATAAGAGTAGGGATATCTAACGTTTCCCCTAGAATATGGGAGACACAAACGGCTCCAACATTACTCCAACATCTGGAAATAAGTTTAAATACTTAGGTAGCTGATAAGTTATGGAACGAATCTATGGCGACTACGTAAAAGAAAGCAGACACACCCGAACATATGAATCTATATCTGTCTATATTTTATATTTCTTTGTTTTCTAGTCAGCAACTCTACTGAAAACAACGCCTTATATAAAAATCTGACGTAAATTATCTTACATAAAGCCTGTATTGACGTAGCTCAAACCGAATGTTAGCTCGACGACGTTTCTGTGAACGCTTTTGAAATGATCCCTGCACATATAACTACCCAAAAAGTTCCCGTAAATATAATGAATGAAACATGTCTCTATTTTCACCTAATCAAAGTGTATCCGCTTAGATACAACATTGTGTTTCGTGTAATTTCGTCAAGAATACTAAATCTCGTCATGAATCATACACCTTGATACCCGGTTGCTGCTGCCAATTCGACATCTACACTTTATTAACCAATGTGTAGCTTTTCGAAGAACAGTGTCTTTGTGGCTAACCTTCTATTCTTCGCTTGTTATATTATTCGCCAACAAAACTACTCTATAAATCCTGACAAACCTCTTAAAAGAATATACGTAAATAATATTTTTTATATGACGATTCACTAAAATCAAGCATAATTTCTGCAAATCAAAAAATGAATCTATCAGAGCTAAGACAGTAGCACTATTTAAACAATTTTGTTATGAAAAAATGATATAATTCAACAAAACTATAACCTTTAACAGAGTTAATTTATAATAACAAAAACATCAATCGTCACCATAGAAACAACTATCGTACTATTTAAAAATACAGAGGCAATTCAACATTTTTACATAATTTAAAAAGGGTAAATTACTCTAGAATAATTGAAATCTGGAATTAATGAAAATAAATAAATGAAAAAAAAATTCTACATAAATTTGAATTCTACAATAAAAAATAAGTTATTGCTAAATTAATTTCTGATTAAGTCAATTCACTTGGATGAGGTTTTCTGTTTAAACTAATGTGAACTTAAAAGTGTTCTGGTGTATTTCACTTCAATTGCGAAACAGCTGTAAGGTGAACAAATAAAACATAATTTTTAAAAAAGATTTAAAATGTTAATTTATATCCTATTCTAGGTTGTAAAATTTATATTACAAATTATTATGAAAACATTTTTGGCTGCTGTTTGTTTCCTAAACATTCATAAATTGTCTAATATACGTACAAATATGGGGGGCATACATGCCTTTAGATTTCCGTTCTTGATTTATTATGTATTTCGATGTAAAATTGTGCTACAGTATATATGAATTACCGGGGTATTTATGTAGAATACGTTTTTTGTGAATACATTTTTGGTAAAACATTTTACTTGTTCTGGCTAATATATTGAAGGTATTTGTTTAGCATTGCACTTACGCTATTTCTGAAATAAATATAGATTAAAATCAGCATACTAAATGCCTTTTAATCTGATAATTTCCCTTAGAAATGAAACATAAACTTTTCTGTTTAGCGTACTTTCCATACACATATTTTCCTATACATATGTATGTATATATAGTTATAGTTGAAATACCTCAACACACAATTTCACTTTTACGTAACGTTTATTTCGCCTCAAATCAGGCCTTTCAAACCTGAAAACTGACTGATTAAAAAAATCAGAATGTGGAGATACTCATATCCGAGATATTTTTACTGTTTACATTTAGGGATTTAGTACTGATTTCAATTTCATTGATATGCTGGAATTTTATGACCGTCTTTTCAAAGTTATCTGACCAACACTTTCAATCCCTCGTTCGACTTCTATACTTACCTGCCGTAAAGCAGCTAACATAGACTACTCGTAATTAAGTTGACCAACTTGGCGATTGTATACATATAATGTCGTAATTATAATAGTTGTTTTGTATTTTTATTTAAAGGGTCAACACAAGTATATACTATAGGATAAGCCAACTAGCATTATGTATGATTATTAGTGTCCATTTTCTCTATATGATAGTGGATATAATAGATAAATACTATTACAAGAAAAACACTTTGTTTTTATGATTGATCTATTCAAGCTCTAAACTAGAATCCGGGAGAAATATACTAGGATTATGTGCCACAAACAGATCCTATCTATAGGTATAAACATACATGAATGTGTATGATGTTATATCTTATGTATATTTACAAGCTTTTCCACAATCTCAGAGTCGACATTAAGTCTGTATTACATTTAAAGATGATATATTGCAATTAGGATATAATAATAGTACGTATAAACAATTCAGTAAATATTAGGTGCAAAAACAATGGCCTTTTCTCAGATATGTTATATTTATATATATTTTCCGAATTAATTCATTGATAAATATAGCGTTGTTATATGTCATAATAAACCGCGTTTCTCGCTCTATCGAATCGTGTTATTCGTTTCCATTTGTATTATCTTCATTAATTGTTTGTGCAGGCTTTTCGACAGCATGGGCAAAATTGGAATCCGCACGATATTCTTGTTCCAGTTCAAACTAGGCCGAAAAGCTACCGAGACAGCTCGTGACATCAATGATGCGTTTGGCCCAGGAACCACTAACGAACGTACGGCACAAAGGTAGTTCAAGAAATTTCGCAATGGTGACGAGAGCCTCGAAGATGAAGACGGTCAAGGCCGGCCGACTGCGGTTTATAATGAAGATCTGAAAGCCTTAATTGAAACCGATCCTCGCAAAACCACACAATAAGTTGCTGATGAACTCGAGGTGACCACTCAACAGTCGTTTGCCATTTGAAGCAAATAGGGAAGTCAAAAAAGCTAAATAAATCGGTGCCGCACGAATTGAACGATAATAAAAAAAATCGTCGTTTTGAGGTGTGTTCTACGCTCTTGCTGCGCAACAGAAACTGCCTATTTCTCAAGCGAATTGTGACGTCTGATGAGAAATGGATCATCTATGACAATCGGCGACGTTCGGCACAGTGGTTGGATGCCGGCAAAGCTCCAAAACACTTCCCGAAGCCGGAATTGCACCAAAAACAGATTATAGTGACTATTTAGTAGTCTGCGACCGGTCTCATCAATCGCAGATTTTTGAATTCGGGCAAAACGATTACGGCAGAGAAGTACTGCCAACAAATTGACGAAATGCACCAGAAGCTCCAACGTATGCGCCCGAGATAGGTCAATATGCAGGGACCAATTCGCCTACGTGACAACGCTTGTCTGTATGTTGCACAACTGATCCTGCAGAAGCTGAACGAATTGGGCTACGGACCACTCGCCCACTGATTATCACTTTTTCAAGCATCTCGACAACTTCCTGCACGAGAAATGCTTCAAAAGCCGAGATGATGCCAAATCGGACTTTAATCACTTCATCGCTTCAAGAACTCTGGATTTTTATGACAATGGAATAAGTTAACTTGTTTCCCGTTGGCAAAAACGTGTTGATTCTAATGGTTCTTATTTTGATTAATAAGGTTTAATATAAAAGAAGTTATGATCTTTTGAAGTTGAACGTGAAAAACGCCATTGTTTTTGCACAAACTCAATAGAAAATTATAAAAAAATAATAATAATACATATGAATGACACTACACATACCAAAGGGAACTGCAACTGCAAAAAAGCGCATGAACTATAGCCACTAAACTATAAACTATAGCGCATGAACTATAGCCACAGTCAAAATACAATCTATGCTATTATGGCTAGAGCAGTAGCTATCATTCGATGTATTGTCGGTATACTTGACTTGAATATATATAAACTAAAATGTTTGGATACCAACACACGGAAAATGCTTACAATTTATGGAGCTTTTGACAACAACACCAGATGTAGATTGATTATATCTACCTAGAAATCAAAGTGGTCGGGGTCTAATTTGTTTGAAGATGCTGTTAATATACAACACGATTGTCTATATAAACATATTTCTGAGAGTAATGAGATTCTTCTTCGTAAAGTTAAAACAGAGGAAATACCAAGAACTGAGGTGAGAAGACTCAAAGGTTACAAGAGAGAAGGTTAAACTTATTTGGAAAGAAACTACACAGTGTATTAAGAATAGTGCATTTAGAGATAATAACAGCTGGAATTAGCTGGTCATGGACGATCTCAAAAGATCTACCGAGAGAACCTTAATGGCATCCCAGTAAAAAGCCAGCCGCACTAGGTCCATCTAACATTACATTGACAAAACTTCACACTCACCTGAATGTCGATTGTGTAATGAAAGAGAAGCACCGTTAGCACATATTGTGTCTGAATGCCCAATGTTAAGCAGAACACCAGTGTAAAAATAGAGAAACGACAAAGTCGGACAGGTACTACACTGGAATATATGCAAACTTTATGAATTGAACAACAATGAGAAGTAGTATGAGCAGGAGCAAGAAGTTGTACATAAGAACGACAATTTGAAACGTATTTGGGACATGCACACACAGACTGATAAGGTTCTTCGGCGTTAAAAACCGAATTAATATATCTAAACATAAACAAGAGAACTTGTCTAATCATCGATATAGCCTGTCCATTCGATACCAGAGTGCAGTAAGAAAAAAAACGAAAAAATAAATAAATATCATGATTAAAATTGGAATAAGTTAGACTATGGAAATGTAAAGAAGTAAAGGTGATTCCCGTTGTAATTGGAACGCTTGCAACCGTAACGAAAATCCACCATGAATGGCTTAAACATATTGACGAGACAACTCCATTACCAATTCTACAAAACGATTGCCTGTTAGGAACAGCGAAAGTTACGAAGAACAAGAAAACTCCTAAAAAGGAAATTATATAGCAACAATTCAGTGAAAAGAATAAACACCTGGACAGTATCACTAATAAGATACTCTGGACATTCATAGGCTGGACTTAAGGAGAACTTAGTCACCTTGACCAAAGGACTAGAAAAGTAATGATTATGCACAACGAACTACACCCAAAAGACGGTAGGGAAACACTCTAGATTAAAATAAACGAGGGGAGAGATGACTGGTAGGTATAGAAGAGTGTGTGGAAGATTTTTTTAATAATCTGGATACATACGTAACTCAAAACACTGAACAGCTAATCACCGCAGCATAAGACAGTGTTCCAACGAGCAACTTTCGAAGCACCAAAACTAGAAACAAACCGACAAGAAAGAAAAAAGTGGGAAGAAAAATAACTACATTGACGCTTCAGAAAACTGACAAGAGAAGAAACCAACGAAAATAGATTAGTATCTTAAGAAAAAGGGACTTTAATAGAGAAACAGAATTGTGCTGACTGCTTGACTGAACAATGCGATTAAGACAAATTACAGTAAAGCTAAACTTGATAAAAAAAACAAGAAAAAATAAATACAGGCTGTGTGGACACAGACACGTAACAGTAAATCATATAATGAGTGAATGTAGAAAACTAGCTCCTCAAAAATACAAGAGAATACAAGACTGTTTAGGGACAGAAGTATATTAGGAACTTTGCAAACAATTGGATTTCGAATACGCAGACAAATGGTACATAATTAAACCAGAATCACTATTGGAAAACGATAAACAAAAAATACCTTTCGGATCCGGATATACAAACTAATACAAGCAAAGAGATCGGATGTTATAATAATCGAAAAGAAGGAAACATCTGGCAAACTTGTAGATTTCGCCGTGCCATCAGCCACAGAATGTAAATCAAAGAGACGGAACAACAAAGCAAATACACGGAAACAGCCAGAGAAATAAAAGGAATATGGAGCATGAAGACAGTCAGTATAATACCAATAATCGTAGGAGCACAAGGAATCCCCCCAAACCTTGAACAAATTGGAATCAAGTCTATACAAAGTCTATACAAATAACAGCAATGATCAAAAAAGCTGCCATCTTCAGGGAAATCACCGAATGTGGAAACCAACCCGCATACACTACAAAAGGTAACCAGTCACATGGAATTTAGAACAGAAAGAAAACAAAACTACACAAAGACCACCGCATAACCAACTAAGGCTATTTTCGATGGTTATCGAAAAGAGGTGAAGAGTACTTGAAATCTAGTGAGGCTTGTAACTTAGACTACAGGGAACACCACCAGTTATTGTCGGTGAGCAATCACTGGCGATGCTCTGTGTGAATACTGTTAGTGAGTAATAATAATAATAATAATAATAATAATAATAATAATAATACAAATAATAATAATAATAATAATAATAATAATAATTATGATTATCATTATTATTATAATAATTAGAATTAGAGTTAAAAGTTAACATTAAAAACTAAATTAAAATACTAAGAAATATGGCCTCAGTGTAAGATAATTTCGTTTTCATTGATTCGGGACAAAAAAATCTTAGACGGTGAAAAAGCTGTTTGTGAGTTACCATATACCCTGCATATATCTACTTGAGAACTAAGCCAAATCCTAATAATGATCCCACAGTCTCCCAATGTCAATATTAGACCACAACTATTCCCCGGCGATAATATCTACTAATCGGCTAATAGCTAAGTACCTATACCTTTATGTAAGAATTAGCAAGGTTGCCCATGGCCACCGCAACCTTGTTCATGCCAAGCGACATCCCTGTATAAGTATATACATCTGAATGCACATGATTAATACCGTCTCTCCTCTATTAATATAATTTCGCTAATCAGATTCATTTCAAATTTGTAAGATTTCTCATCCGTCTATACGCACTCTCTAATGGGCTTACACCCTATAGTTAATATAAAGAAACCTCTCTCCTCTGCCCTCCCCCCATAATCCCATAATCTCTAGCTGTCTAATAATGTTTATATTCCGTTAACCCCAAACCCCACAACTCGGGGGCTGGCGTTAGATATATTCATACTACTTTCTTCAATGGTTTAGTATGTTTAAGCTTCATTATAACTATCTAAGATCCATGAAAGTCTCTCCTATGATGGAGAATTAAAAATCTTTTTCTATAAATTTCCACCCACCAATTATTATTATTATTAATCCCAACCTAAATAGGATATATTCCTTGCCCTTTTACCAACTCTAATTTCTCCTATCCTAGAGAGAACAAATTGAATTATATGCTACTACTGACCTTAGGGAGTACGCTGGGGTCCTGGTTTGCCCCATTTAGCTTTGTATGTAAGATGAATGCCTGTGTTTCAGACTATAAATAATGAAGATATTGAGGACCTTATATATGGGTAAGTTCATTCTTATGATAATACTACTTTTTTTTCATTATTATTATTATTATCATTATTATTATTATTATTATTATTATTATTATTAATAATAATAATGATACTATTACTACTGGTACGATTGCCCTTTTTATCATAGCTTCTTCAATTATTATTATGTTTTTTTAAATTTATTATTATTATGTTGTACTCACTAGGAGTTCTCGCACAGGCCATCTTTGATTGCTCACCGACAGCCTGTGGTATTCCCTGGAGTTTGTGTGACAACAAGTCTTCCCAGATTTCCAGTATTCTCTACCTCTTTTCGATAGCCACCGCAAATAAACTTGCCGTATCGCAACCTACATTTACCATTGATTTCTCGCCGGTAAGGACCATTGGTCTTCTCTGGGATTAGGGGGGCAATACGCCTCCCCAAGCCCCCAGCAAAATTATTATTATTATTATTATTATTATTATTATTATTATTATTATTATTATTATTATTATTATTATTATAACTAAATTATCTTTATTGATATTATTAATATCTCAGATAGCTATGTCTTTGTAGTAATTGTACTTACCTTTGCCCCTGACATCGTTTATAACTAACACGTTACCCCTTGTCTCCATTATTATTATAATATAGGTAGTAATTACTTTCATAATTATTGCAATTACCATTTTATTTTTGGAGCCGAATAACTACTAAAAATCTACTAAATGAAATCATCCCCTCTATAATATTAACGGATTTGGTCGGTTTTAGTAAATACTTAAAAATAACCCCAAATGTACCTATTACACATTTCCTGAGTTGATTTAGCCATACACAAAGGCTGTACGTCTGTGTGTGTGTGTGTGTTTGTAACTGTAACGAGCGAATATCGCCAAAATCAGCTCTCCTATTCACCGTGGAAGGCAGTACTCTATAACCTTAGTAGAAAAAACATATTTACAAGTATCAGTCATCTAACCTCAACGACTGAAGCCTAAAAATATCCCAACATATGACTGTATTTAACAGGTGTAATCAGTCTGCCTACGGCCCTGCTGGATTGAATATATTACCACCCTTAGATTAAATGTTCAACTGTCCATATTTAATTCTCAGCCCTTACCCGCATCTCTATTAACTTAATCGTCCCCTGGAATACTTCCCTCTGCCACGAACTTGAGGCACACTCCTCTTTTCATTACTTAAGGAGAGCCATTCAGTTGATTTCCAAGATAATTTCTACAATGGAATGAAAAATTGTGTTACCGCACAGGCTCTTCAAACCTACTGGGTTATATAAAAGACATATAGGTTTGGATTCATAAGTTGAAGAAACTCGAGGCTCGTTGATATGAATACCAACTTTTCCGATAAAATGAAGGTTATGAAAATATGTTTATCTCCTCTTGTCCTATCTGACCTCCTCCATATGATCCTAGAATATATACTCTCTTATCGAAACTCAGATTCGGATGCTTCTATTTTTTTCCAAATACGCATTTAGCGGCCGGACTCTGATTAAAATATTTTCTTAAAATAGACCTCTCTCCTACCTCAAATGCCATTTCGATTCGGGAATCTGCTTTGAATGCGGCGTTAGCCTAATAACATAATTGCTTCTCTCTTCCTTACGCATCAGTATGATTAATAGGAACTTTTCAACATCCTCTTGTCATATCTATTTTGACACCTTCCAGTGCGGTAGTTCTATTCTTTGCTATATATTTGTTGTTATACTACACTCCCTATTATCTTATAATTCTTGTTTTTCTCGATAGATGTTTTTTTTATAAAGATGTTATCTTCCTCCTAAATAGTTATTGTACTTATCTTCCTCTATAACTTTCCTCTTACTTTCTTACTCTCCACATCCTCTTTCAAGATGTTTTTTTTTAAACAATCTGTAAAAAAACTCTTAACCTTCTTGGACTTTTTTTTCTAATTTTATTTTTATTTCTATTTTAATTTTTTTATTTTATTTGTGTTGTTATTTAATTTTTAAATTTTATTTTTATTTTTATTTTTAATTTTGTATTTATTTATTTGTTATTTCAGGTTTTTTTATTTCGTTATATTTATGTTTTTACTTTTTAAAAATTTAATTAAATTTTATCGTATTTAATTCTTATATTTTTCTTTAAACAAAAAGATCTTTAAAAAGTTTGTGTTATATATTTTTACCCACATAACTCCAAAAATATAGTTGTTTCCATTTATTCCTGAGCAAGGCGGAGTTCTTTTATTCCCCCTCACTCTTAATAATATAATGAAACTTATATGTATGTTTGTATATTCGCGGGAATACTGAGTTTGATATCTTCCCCTTCTACATCCAGCATATACTATGTTATTTCACACAATTGGTCTATCTAGAATATTAAGCACTGACTATCAAGCGACGCAAAATTCTTTTTTGGGGTATACAATAGTATAATAAAATACAGTGAAAATCTTTATTCCGGGCAATGCGGCGTCTAAACACTTCTTCTTTCTTAATGATTGATCTTTCTACGATATCGATGATCTCCGTCCTGCTCTATATAGGTTATGGGACAAGTTGGGCTAACTTAGACTACTTAATAATTATAATACCGTATTATAACTATGAAGGTTCCCGGGCAAAACCAAGTAGAAAAGACAGATAATTTAAACGCTGTGTTTAAAACACATCAGCTCTATCTAGGATTTTGAACACTTTTAGATAACTATTTACAACTTTATTAATGTAATCTATCATTTATTACACCTGTTTAGAGCAATACTGAAACTACACAAATAAAATTAGGATGCATTCAGAGCACTACTGAAATAACCCTTTCCGAGTTCCTTACCCACTTCCTCTCTATCCATAAGACCAGCTTCAGAAACGTAAAATAATGTTGAAACAAATTGAAATTGGGGTGTTTTCTTTTCAAATTATTGCTGAAAAATTCGACCAATACCAAGGTTATCTGCGTGCAAATAGAGATTCGAGAAACACTTTCATTATGTTCCCCGATGACCTTTACAAAAGAATACACTTTAAGATTTTATGTTGATTTTCTGACTTTTCTATATAGAACACACGAAAACACCCAGACATTGAGTTTCATATATTGAGATTAAAATTCATAAATCAAATCAAATAAATGAATAAAACACTAAAAAAACTAAATTTCTACAGAAGCAACGAATACCAAACTAATAGCAGTGTTCACTGCTACTCGTTGTCTAAATCCCGCGCGTGCTAAAATAAGATCACTTATTTTTGGACATCTTTAAAAACGAGGTGGGCCGTGAAAAGATACGTAAACTAAAGAATAAGGTGTCAATAAATGTTTTTATTGTCGGTACTGATGATAACATTATAAATATTTATTGTTTTTAAACTACCGGTAAAACTAAAATCAATATATTGTAATTACGAACTAAAGTAAGAAATTGGTGCAGGAAAAATGGTCCGGTGTAAATAGCACGAGTAAAAATAGCAGAAATAGATAGATATGAAAAACAGGCACAAGTGAAAATACAGATGAAAATCTAACTATGAATTTATCAAAATCTTGGATACAATACATAAAGGGAAAACATTAATGGATTTGTGAGAAAAAAGAAAGGTATGCGTTATCTGAGCGTCACCTCCGGAAATGTCGTAATAGTACTCAATCTTAGGGCGTATTTTACTCTTATACAAAGAAGGGATTGCTTTCTAGGGCGGTAGAATGATACAATCATTTTTCCAGCGACTTGTATGATGTGCAGAAGAGTATCTGGATCTTATCAAAACAGTGGTCTTCCGCCATTCATTTCGATTATAGCAAGTGAGGAACGAGCGCTAGTTGTGAAAGGACAAGAAGCTTGGTTTAAGACAAATGAAAAATAATCATCTACCTTTTTCTTCATTGCACAACGCGCAGGTTAAACAAGAGATAATCAGAAATATCTTAGTCATGAATGCTCTTCAAAGTGTTGTAATATTTGGTACTGTCATATGTCTAAATACAAACGAATCATCTTAGAATGTAAATCAGATTATTGATGAAGATCATAAAGAGGGTTGGGTCCAAAATAGATCCTTGAGTCAAGTCGAAATATAGACCTATGTGGTTCCGACTTCTTCCCATCAACAACTTGTGTATACACTTATCGGAGAGAAAGTATTTCATTGTTTAAAATACATTTCCAGATATTCAATAAATAGCAAGCTTATGAAGTAGACCTCACGCTAAGCCCTACCCAAGGTATTTGCTATTTCCAATGCTATTGTTCTACAAGCGAAGCGACTATTTATAGATTTACTGGTTATTGATGATTTCACTATCAGCACATCAGCCAGAGCTCTTGTAGAACGAAAGCTATATTGCTTGGGAAGGCTAATTTTGCTGAAGGGATTGCCAACTGCGTAATTTATCATAGATTCCAGCAACTTCATTATGACGCCAGGAGACTTATTGGTCTGTACTTAGATGCGGAAAACCGATTTCAAGTATTTTAAAATACTGGTCGGACTGATGAAGTTTTACAGGGTGATGGAAAACATTTCTCTTTACGTAACGATTAAACAGCTAGTTAAGAATAAGAGCTAGTTCGAGTTGCAGTTTTTAAGCACAATGCATGGAATGTTGTCATAACCATATGCAAGCATATGGGTTCTTGATAAGTTTGGCAACATCTCGGACAGATAGATAGATGTCGCTCACAGTGTTTTAAGTCAAATGAAACAAATCAGGTGGTAGGGGGCATTCATCGCAAAGGGTAAAATTTATGCAAAGCTTTTTGTAAATAGTTAGGCTTCATCGGATGTTGAGGGAATCACCTCCTGTCATTAATGACAGCTGGAATAGAAACCAAGAATTTATTCCGGGTCTTGTATGTTATTCCTCCAAACCTCGTGGGAACCAATACTCGACTCAGTCACTGTGAATTTAACGGATTGGCCACATGATTCTCTTACGTTTCTATTACTGTTTTTCAGTAGTTGCGGACAGGTCAATAGGCGGCTTTCGTTTCAGAAACATCCATTTCCTGAAAACATTTTAAATAGTGATTTATGTGAGCACTGGCGACTGAACATTATAGAGTGTACCACGACTAGATGTTTTGTTTCTTAGGTTTTAATTTATTACTAGCATGTAATAAATTAAAACCTAAGAAACCAAACATCTAGCTCTCAACACTAACGGTTACATGATTAGTAAAATTAGATGTGATATATGACGCATTCTTTTCAAACATTGAATGCAGAGAATTTTCTGATATGAAAGAGTGTAGGCTGTCCCAATCAGCCATCGAGTATCTATCAATATATTAGTGTACAGGAGAAACCTCTAAATGAATAAACCGACCATAATAAATTTGGAACAGGACTGCTAGGCGAAAGGATGGATAATATTGTCTATATTTCGTTTTTTTTCATGCAAGTGGAAATAGGGGTGAACACCCTTTGTGAAAATTCAGTAACCTCTTATTTTTGTGAAATTTTAACAGTGCTTATTTGTACATAATTTATTTAATATTCCCCAAATATTTGTTTCTTTTGAGAATTTAAAACAAATTTAAAGGAAGATAATATAAATACAACCTTCGATTAGAAAATTCATTATTTTAAGATTTACTTGATCAATATTTATTGGCCAGAAATTAAGTGAGATTTCCTGAATTTCAATTACTTATTAAAGCCCCCTTCAACTGGATGCTTACATTTTAAACATTATCTAAAATCAAAATCAATTATCTGATCAAAATAAGAATGAGGATTCTAGACATTAATGGTTATAATTATATATTGATTTACTGTTCGTAACGGGACATAAAATAGCTGCAAACCTGTTCTGCTCGGAAAATTAATTTTACCCGTTTTTTGACGTGTATTCTTCTGGTATATATATATATATATATATATATATATATATATATATATACCAACATTTGTTAACATATATTTTTTATAATTACCTATGTTTAATGCTTATACCATCTTCAATGTAGGAGAATTCTAATTTTGCCGATCGGATGACACAACCCCGGTTTCTAAGTCACCACTGACTCGTAGGAAGGTATTCTACCCCTCGGCCACATCCGATTCGCACAGAACTTAAGAGAAATTAAACTCGAAATACGCCAAATCGGCGATCAAAATAGTAAGCAGTCGAACAGTGTTCAAAAACAACATTCTTATATGTATATATATACATATATATATATATATATATATATATATATATATATATATATATATATATATATATATATATATAACTGACTACGTATATTCCACGCACGTGACAATTTTAAATCTGAAAGTGTTCCATCTTTCCAACGGACAATATTTTGAAATTCCTGGCGGTTGTTCTCACTCATTAAGCTATACGACTCCGCTGATGAAGGTCCGATTTTCTCGGATCTGAAACCTTTGTCCGGATGTTGTTGTAACACTTTATTTAATATTAATAAATATCATGCTCTTATTAATTATCTAGTTAATTTTACTTTTGCATTAATAATTGAGCCCTCTGCTGGGAAACTCTCCCAATTAAGAAATACGGTATATATATATATATATATATATATATATATATATATATATATATATATATATAGTAAGCAGTGAAAATATATATGGCAATCAAACTACACAGAGGCTCCCGTGTTTCATCCCCTGTCGGGGGTGAAACACGGGAGCCTCTGTGTAGCTTGATTGCTATATATATTTTCACTGCTTACTACTTAGCTCTACTTACGTATCGAGCACTGTTGAAGTAAATACTGAAAACTGATACATAAAAAATTATATCTCTTTATAATATTTTATGTGGATACATGAAGTACTAATATATATATATATATATATATATATATATATATATATATATACACAGAGAAAAAGAAGGGGTTGTAAACTCGTAATCAATTATGCTGAAGTTTTTCATTCCCACCATTTTTGTTCTAACATTAATCGTATAACATATCGAATAAACGGACTCAATTTAATATTTTGCACAGAACTAACGATTCGTAAATATTGTAATTTCTACATCTTTTAAATGTGTGCATCTAGTATATGATAGCATCACGAGATATCTGTCTGTTTTTAATCAGATTTGAAAAGGTTTATCGGCCCAGCTTAATATTAAGTAGAATAAGATCATATGGTTTTATTGTTTTTGTTTTCTATTTTTATACTTGATATTCATTAAAATGTATAATTAATCTATTGTCAATATCGCAATTTATTTATATATGCAACACATGATATCGATTCATCTTTAGAGATGAGTTTGATTCGTGATATATTAAATGAATTGTGATTGTTGTACATATTAACCTCATCAAGAAAGCTACAACACTTATGCTTGAAACGTTTCCTTTTACCGGTTTCCACCCACGAATCAAAGTGTAGTATTTGTTCTGCTCTCGGACAGTCGATAAGGAATTATTCTCGTTAAGGTAAATTTATATTTTTGTCATACAATGCACATTTCGGGTGAACTGGTTATACACGCCTATTAAATCGACCTTGTGCCTTACTTCCTTACCCAAATTGATAAGTAGCCCTTGCTTTCTTTTCCACCGATTTCTGTTCTTTCATATTTTCATGTTTATATCTCCTGAAGATGTCGATGTATTTTTGTATTTTTTCAAAGAAACCATGCCTTTTTGTAGCCATTTTCAATTCATTTTTTTTCAAGTTCTGAGTAACATTTTTCGAATCAAAACGGGCTTATTATCGATTAATTAGATATATTTCAACGTTACTTTTCACGTCTAAAATATAAAATACTAATAAGAAACATAAATAAAAAGAGTCCATCCAGAAATCCTATGCTTCGGCTTTAAGAACTCTGTTTCCTTTAAATTGTTGGTTAGACTACGATGCGGTCGACAACGATATATCATGCCTACACTAAAATTATAAGCAAACCGTTCTATCTCTTCCACGGATTCCTTTTTGTTTTTGTCATTTTACATTGACACTCTTAAAGATATAGATGTCGTTTGTGATTTTCTCACAAACATCTATGCCTTTTCGTTGCTATTTTTCTTTTTAGTTGTTGTGAAGATTTATCGAAACCTTTTTCTCAACAGATTATAAAACGACATATTTAAAGAAAATGTAAGTTTTCGTAGAATAAAAATAGCAATACAGAATAAAAGACAACGATGAGTAAACAATCCACCTGCATTTCTTATTTTATTTTTATTTTATTTATTTTATTTTACAAATATTATCTGCTGACTAATTCTTTCCTCAGTTTTATCTTTAAACTCATTCACTGATCTCTTCCACAAACTTATACACTCCCAATGTGAAATGTTCTGAAGCAAAAACGAAGCTTAAACCAGTTCCCTAAATTATAACGTAGATCACTACTATCAGGTCTTTCATTGCAACTTAATGTTCTTCGTTCCAACCTTCCATGTGTTTAAATCAACTTAAAAGATGCCAATCCGGACGTATTCCCTTCTCTGGTAAACTAATATTAGCTCGTCAGCATTTACCGATTAGTTAATGATTAAAGACTATTCGAACATGCTATCCGAACCCGCCCCTCATTGTCACAATAAACATAATTTTTATGGATGCGTACTGAATGGCTTTTCGATGTAGTGAGATATGTATAAAGAAGACTCTAAATTGCCCTTGATGGGTTTTCGTGTAGCATTTCCTCAAAGCAATGTATTTATATTTGCCTTCTATCGTTCGGACAATAACGGAGTTACTATGGTTGAGAGTATCTCATAAAATTGACCACCTCTTGCTGTTTACCATTCTGCCATAATCCATTCATTCAACAAACTGCTGGAAATCATAAAAAGAGGAATAAAGATGAAAAGCCATTCAGTGGCGAACTGTTAGCCCTTTGTTTAATGTTCTTTACCAGTTAGATCGAAAGACAGTCAGTTTTGTCCAGATTCACTTAATTGAATCATGAGAGTCCAAGTGAATGGATATCAGAATAGTTTACCATACCACCCCAAGATTGAATGGTGCAATGCATGCCTTTATATACACACTTCAGATGAATGCATGCTAATATGTGTGTTCCTAATGTTTATGTGGCGATTTAAAATTACAAAACATTTATAATACAAGGTAGAGTTTTAACTATAATTCATATGTATCATAATATAACATTTCTTTGTTCCTACGATATGTATTGATAGATCCTTTGTGTTTTAGGCGTCAGTTTCGATTAATACATATAAGGTTATATGTATGTGAAGTGTAAAAAAATCGTCATATAAAAATGCATGTAACGCATACAATCTTTATATATATAGATATACGTATAGACCATTATCAATCTAATACAACTGGGATATTGTATTTCATGATACATAATATTTGTCATGTCATTAGCATGTCAAAGTATTCATTTGATTTCAGAGCCAATAACTAATTTGTAAATGCATATTAATATTGGTAATTACGTAACTATTTCAATGCTTTGGTTTTACGCTTATACGTATACACTTACATACACTTAGTTATACTAACAGGAGAACCTGCTGCTGTTCGCGATTAAATAACTCATTATCTATTCTCCTTGCTTAATCAATACCACTACATATTTTTACATTGATATGTCACAACTTACCAAGGTGAAACGTGACTTTAGCATACATGTTATAGAGATTGTCAGTTGAATGATGAAAGGGCTCTACAAGAAGATTAAGAATAAGGTACGAAATGGCTAATATTTGATAACTTAAGAGGAGGTCTCGAAATGTAGACGTATATGTTGTAAATTTATTATTCTAATTGTTTTTTGTTAAATCTAATAATATGAAATCTGTGGCGTGACCAAAATATTTACTCATAATTTATTGGGTGGGATCGGGTGTTAGTGCAATAACATTTATCGGAATGACTGTAAATATATATGCTTTCATCCCTTGAGACATATAATGCCTTACCGCGAATCAATGGGGACACATGTGCTTTCTGGTATCCAGCTGTGAACACTTAAGGAATATTACTAGTTATAAAATGTGTTAATATAATTAGCAAGCCATGAATAAAACATAAAGAAAGACGTCGCATTTCATTAGTTTATGGAGGAAAAGCGTGGATGATGACTCTACAATAATAATCTATTTATTTAATCAAAATTAAATATACCTATCTAAGTGCCCTGCTAAATGCAGTTTCAGAAAATACATGTCTAAAGGGTGTTATATATAAAGTCCTGAACAAACACACAGAAAAGCACTACAACTTTATATATAACGAGATTTCAATAATTGAGGGGATGAACGAAAATGGTTAATGTGCTTGAAATCAGTACTCCATAACTTGTTGAGTTCACATACATTTAAGCGTATCTCAATTTAGTTGTCAACAAAAGAACTTGTCTAGCTATGGCCATTTCAACATTTAAAAAAAATTATTTTGTTTATTTTAGATGACTTTGCAAAAAAACGGCCAATACGTTTATGCATAACAAAGATTAAAAATTTACGACCTCACCCATGTATATATTTTCTAAATTATCCTGTTTTATGCCAATCTTAAGTAAGAATTTATTTTCTTCTTACAATTATAGTCCCTGTAATTGGTAAAACTTTCTTCATAATGTGCAAATCCATGCTAACTGAATGGTTTAATTATTTTATATATAGCTAGTAACATATGTTTTGTACTTAATCCTATCGTTATACATGGTGGCATAGCGAGTACAGAAAGAGATCTGGGAAATTTAAAGGTTTCCCTTTAGTAACAAAAAACAATGGATACTCACTGTATGGGTGTCTATGAGGGGAGTCTATGATGAAGCATGTGATGTGCCCCCTTACACGCGCCTGTCTTAATCAACATTGTTTTTGTACATGGAAAGCCGCCCAGGGCGACAGGAAGAAATACTAGTGAGAATATTATCTACCCTATGTTTAATCTATAGTTACATCAATAAGTATGCTGACATTTTCGATTGCATATCGATATTAATTTTTGTCGTCATTGTTGACGGCACTCGCATACTCGTAATATATAATAGACGCGTGGAATACATTAGCATTAACCGTGCATATATTATGTTATAGGTGTAAGTATATTTATCTGTAAATTTAGACGTTGTTTGCGTTATATTCACACGTACAGTTTCAATGGATCTCATCTGTTCAAAAGGTAGGAGTTAACTACAGAAAAAACTTAGCTAATACCATATAACTAATCCAATTTAATGATGCTGTAAAAGAATAACAGAGAAGTAATTACCGGATAGTGAAAAACTACAACAAATTACAGCCTAGACTATGGTCGAAATATATTGAGAATAGCAACAACAAATATCATTTGCATCAAACACATAAATGTAACTACAAACATGAATTACGATGAATTACGGTGGAATATTCAAATCGCTTCCTTTCCCATGAATAATTAAGAATACGACTCAATGATGAAACCCTTGAACATAATTATATAGTCGATGTCTTTAACAGTGACGCTGCACAGGCAAGTGTGTGTAAATCCACCTATGCAAATTACTATATAGTACGTCTACGTCTATAACTAAACGTATAATAAACGTCTAGTTGAAACATTGATACATTTATTTTTGCTGTTTATCAACTAGTATTGACCGACTGTGTTTGTTGAACACGCGTCAGTTTCATTCCAAAATTTTGCCGACAGGATATATGTGATTTTTGCACTATCAGAACTGACCAGAGCGAAAATAATGGACATAAGTACAAGTTTTTAAAATGAAAAAAAAAATGTATGCAATCATTTTTCCCCCTTTCGCAAAACAATAACTTAGGTCCTGTAAAGACACTTATATCGGCTATAGACATCTGTAGAGACGAAGTACAGGCGTAGCAGCGAAATTCACAGTCAAGTTCACAGACTGGCACGAAAAGTGCTCCAGCCGCTAAAAAATCAATAACGGAAAATTAGGTAATGCAAACTTACACATAAGAAAAATAAAACATACAAATAAAACCCACACGTATATATATATATATATATATATATATATATATATATATATATATATATATATATATATATATATATATATATTATAGTAATTTTACTTCGAGTTCGCATGTGTGTGCTGTGAAATTATCAAAACAAATGCATTGAAACACAACATATTTACATTGTATATATATATATATATATATATATATATATATATATATATGTATATATATACTGCATGCGGTATGTATATCTATCAATCTATCTCTATATAATAAAGATTACATCATTTATGTTTGCACGCAAAGTGTAATCGCTAATGATATGGATGCACTCTTGCGTGAAAACTTTTGCAAAAAAGCACACATTAACACGCATACACATACCAAAAGAAACACACACACATATATACATAGTTTTCCTGTTTTCAAAACATACAATCATTAGTTAGAAAATTTGATACAAATATTTATATCTATTAACATTTATATTAACATGTAATATATATATATACACAGACATATATATATATATATATATATATATATATATATATATGTATATATATACTTGTAATACAATATATTTATATAAGGATAGGGGAGATGGGAAGCAAGGTACAAGGTACATTGTGTTACGTACGAAGGAAACGATGGTAAAAACAATAAACGTATACATGTATAAATATATATATATATATATATATATATATATATACAGAAAATGAAATATTGGAAATAAAAATTGTATATGTACACTATTTATTAAGACATGAGAAGTTCATGGCAAGAAGTGTCACTGTTCTTACTCCATGAATCTCCAAAGACACACTTTTTTCATCGGAGTAAATACCTCAGTAATATGACTACCTTTACTTTACGTTTTTCTCAGCCAAAAGTTTTGTTTTGTTGTCTTTGTTTTCTTTGTATATATAAGTGTATTATTTTTTCAAATAAAATGTTATCCGTAATATAAACATTCAAACTACTGAGTTTTATCCTCTGATGAAAAAAGTTTTTTCTTTAAAAACTCATGGGTTAAGGATAATTAAACTCCTTGCCTTGAACTTATGATGTCTTACTACATATTGTATTCATACAATGTTTAATTCTCACATTTTATATTCTTAATTTATCGCGATATTGAATATATTAAGCTTTATAGTATCACGATATATTATTATTTAAGGATACATCGTTTATCTTTTATATAACAACAATATTCATATGTATATATATATATATATATATATATATATATATATATATATATAATTCTTTTAAAAACTATATGTGAGATATTTCAGAAACGTACCGCAGTTTCATTCATATGGACTGACTTATTGGATGTTTAAAAACATCTCCATACCCAGTGGAATCTTCGGCATTCTTAATGAGATTAAACTACGTGATTTCACTGGGCAGATAATTTTTTTAAAATGTAAAACGTCAGCCCATTTGCGTGAAACCGCGGTACCTTTCTGAAATATGTAGGATATAGTTTTCAAATAAATTATATTCACTCTGATTCCTCTGCAATCGAGCACTTTTATGATTTATTTTCAACATAATCTGACACACACACTATATATATATATATATATATATATATATATATATATATATATATATATATATAGTCTTGGAAGTTTCTCAACCATTAAAACTATATATAAAAAAATAAAATTAAAAAACACCTTAAGCCCCAAGTCGTTCAGTAGAAAAACACTCATGTAAGTCAATTTAACCTTTACAGTTATTATATTAGTTTGCTTATAACATTATTTAAGGGATCATCAGTTGTTTACAGTATTTAATTTCATGGCTTCCCAGCAGAGTTGGCAGACCCCACTTCACTTAAAAGACAACAACATAAACGTACCGTATACTAAACCTATGTTTTGTTCCGTATAAATGTTTTGCTAACTTATATTACTTATTAAACAAAAAAGTCCTCCTTGCCTGTGTTCTTCGTCTGTCTAATAAAATGTATCCGTTACTTACAAAAATGTTGCTGCATTTTAAAGTGTGTAGACGAATCCATTACCCTACTTTTTAGGTGATTAATGTATTTTTAGTTTTAGTTTTATATGAAAAATATCAAAAATATCAACATAGCAAAATATTAAAAAAAAAAAAAAATTAATTATATATATATATATATATATACTTTTAGTCCTTTTTCTCCCCCCTTCTCCTTCTCCGCCTCCTCCTCCTTTGCTGTTCAACTCACAGCGTTCATAAGCTTAACTGCCGATTTGTTCTCTTTCTTCTTCTTTTTTAACTCACAGCGCCTCTAACCGGCGTTCATAAGCCAACTGCCTATCCTTTCTCTTTCTTCTTCTTCTTCTTCTCCTTATTTTAAACTCACAGCGTTTCCAATCGGCGTTATAAGCTTACTGTCGATTGTTCCTTTTCTTTTTCTTCTTGTTTAACTTTTTCAACATTTCTTTCCTTCTTCATCCCTTTCTACTGTCTATTATACGTAACTATCTTTTATATAATTAGTATATGTGTTATATATACGATTATACATATTCTACATTATTTTTTATTTATATTTAGATAGCTTTGGATTTGCTATACTAATTTATTTTGATTAATTTGATGAGACCTCAAAACATCGGGATGGCGAGTAATTGCCTTATTTAATTGTCTAAATATTTTATTCTGATCGCCACCTTGTTTAATCATTCTTATTATTTGGTCAGAAATTGGGGGCATAAAATCTACCAATTTTAAGGTAACACGAGCAATCCTCAGAAATTCGGACATAATAATCCCGTAAAATACACAGGGCAGGTACTATTTTTATGTGGCATCCGCACGATACGAAACGGAAATGAATTTCTTTCATCAAACAGTTTATAGATAAATATTTTATCTTCAATTTTTATATCAAAATAAAGAAAAATTTCTTGTGTTCCCTTATGTTCACAGTTTAATTTTAACTCTCATATATATATATATATATATATATATATATATATATATATATATTAACAGCATTTTACGTTAATACAGCTCATATGACGGACAACTTATGTGTGTACATTGTAGTGTGGATCCTTTCCTATTTGCCGAATCAGTGTTATTGTTTAGGTGGACAATTTACTGATGAATCTGTCATAACTGTTGGTGCCCTAAGTAGTTTCAGGCCCATCCAGGTCTATTGTATGAGGAATCAGTTAAAAACAATACTGCTACCTGATTTCTTATTTCTTTTTACGCTACATCATTTCTGCCCCCGCTCCCAATTTGAAAAACTGTTAGTATAAAACACCACAATATTAGAACATACCAATGATAAACAAACACTCTACATAATTGATAGATTATACATCAAAACAAATAACAAGTTTTTTACAAAATAAACTTTGACTATAGTGATATCATCCTGAAGTATGCATAGTACTAACTTTAGTTCAGTATAACTAATATAATTCCCGCCAAAAGTATATATTACTATTTACATTAGCGGTATGGTTTTTACCTGATTTCCCTGAAGATGGACCTATATTGGCCGTAAAGTACTACCTTTTAAATGGTGTATTTAGGATTTATAGTACACACACACAGATATACATATACACATTTATATATATATATATATATATATATATATATAATATATATATGCAGAATTTGTTAGGCTAACAAATACTATTAAGCGTACTGCCATTATTATTGTTTGTTGAGTTTTGTTGTTTTTGTTTTTTAATCATGTAGTAGTTTTTTTTTAATCGTTTTTTTTTAATCATTTAAATTTAGAATCACGAGACGGAGAACAAAAAAAGAATCACTTCGAATTTTGTTCTCAAAAACTTTTTAAAACCAAGTATAAGAAAAAATGGGACAGAAAATGAAACGTTCTTTTTCAATAGAATGATCGTCATCAGGTGTTGTGTCTTCTTTTTCTTTTTCGTGCTGTTATCTTTTTTCTAGATAGGGCGTTAGTGCCAGTATTAACTTATATTTTGTTTATGTTGGGTTGCCGTTTTTTAATGCATAGGTCTTCGGGGTTTTTTTGTGTGTACAATGATTTGTATGGATTATGTAAGTGGTAGTAGTAGTTAGTATTTTCCTTATTTCGGCTGATTAAATATGTTTTTTTAGTGTGAGATTATATGTTGTACAGTAGTGCTTGTATCGTTTAGTCAGGAGAGCGTTGTTGTCGTGTGGCTTATATAGATTCTGTATTTGGCCGTTTGAGTATTAGGAAAAATCTCTTGAATGGGCATTGGAACACATATACCACATTTGCCTTAGTTTGGGGTAGTTAGAGGTGTTATTGTGTTTGATTATTAAGTTAGAGGTTTTGTTAATTTGCTATTTTTGTTGTTGTTCGTGGTTTAGTGTATCGGATTATCATGTAAGTTATAGATATTTCATCAAGTTTGTAGCTAAGGTACATTTCGTTTTGTAGTATAGGTGGAAAGTGTATTTTTTATTGTGTCATTTATTTTGATTCTGTAGGTGTATATAGTCTTGGTAGTTGGTCAACAATTCTATTAGGGGAGATTGTTATTTATTAGGGTATGTTTTACGTTTACAAGTGCTTTGTAGAAATATTTTTGGATGACGATATTGTGTGCGCGCGATTGACAAGTTTTTTTATTAAACGATTTTATATTTTGTTTATTAACTATAGTAGTTGAGCAGATTAGAGTTATTTTCATTGGTTTTTGTATGTGGATGTTGTGCATTGCTCGAGAATGTTAGAGTCGATAATTACATCTTGGAAAGGGATCTTTTTCTTAGTATTTAGTAATGTGTGAAAGTAAGTACTGAGTAGGTGTCTAGGGTTTGTTGGAGTTTTATTATATTGTCTAGAAATTCGGTGGCGATGATAGCGTCTTCGACATATCTAGTTTATGAAGGAGGTATGTTTTTAAATTTTATTTTCGATGTGTAACAAGTATTTGGCAAAGGTCTGACCGATGTGTGATCCCATCGAGACGCCGTCGATTGGATGTATATTTTACCGGATGGGTCAGTGAATGGAATTGTGTAGTGCACTTTAGGAGATGCTTTTCGAGGTATTTGGGTTTTTATGTCTGCGGGTATAGTATTGTGCTTATAGATATCGCTAAGGATGGTTTTATAGTATTGCGTATCGGTACGTTTGTGAATAGATTTTCGATTCGAGCGAGAGGATTATGTATTTTATGGGGAAGTTTGTTTTTACTAAGTACATGAAGTCAATTGTAGATTTTATACTATATTAGTTTGTTATGTATGGTTGGATAATGTGTTTCATAGATTAGCGATATTCTATACTGGTGTCGGAATTTAGGAGATTATGGGTCGTAGGGGTTATCCTTTTTTGTGTTTTCATTTTACCATATATATAACCAGGTTTGTAGTCGCCTATAAATTTACTGACTTCCATTGTTACTATTTAGGCATTGTTCGCTGTAATCATTTGGTTTATTTGTTTTTTTTAATTGTTCAGTGGGGTTTTTAATTTTATTTTATTTCATAGGATGTTATATGTTTAAGTGTTATAATCTGGTTTATTTAAGATAGTTTACATGTTGCATTTTTGGGCCATGCATATAGTCATGTCCTTGTTATAATGTAGTTCGTTAGCGGCTTGTTTAAGTTTTGGAGTTTGGAAGGAAGTACGTTGTCGACGATTGTATCCGTTTTTAATGCCTTTAGCTTTCATGAGATCTTTGAGGTTCAGATGCGTATCGATTTTGTCGTGTTTTTAACCCCTGAACCCTGAACATGTTGGTAAATAATTTCTATTACGCTTTTTTTAATAAGTTATTTGTATTTTCTACAGAAGTGACAATTAACACATAGGTTGAGAGATTGCTATTGATGGTCTATTAGAGAGATTTAAGTATTTTTCGCTGTTCTTGTGGTGATAGATGTGTTCTTTGTAAAATTGATTCAATTTTTTTATTTAGTTTTTGTTTTTGTTTGAGTTGTTTAGGATATAGAGTATAAGAGATTTGACTTTCTATGGTGTAGAGAAGGATTTCGGCTTGTTTAAGTTGTTTTTTTAGTAGTTTGGAGTTCTTGTTAAAGGGTTTTTATGTTTGCTTTAGCATATGTTATTTGCCGTTTTATAAGTTCTTTTTTGAAGTCGTTGGTGAGTTTTTTTTCCGTTTGCGCTGCTTGGTCGTACAGTTTGATAGATATAGATTTCGGCAACAAACAATTATTTATAAAGGCTTCGTTGACGCAGCGAGCGAGTTTTCTGGTTTCGAGTTGTTGTATCGCTCCGAAGGTTGTTTTCTTCGGCCACCACTTAAGCGATTTTAGTCTCACAATCGTAATCAGAGGTCGTGTCTTATTTTTCCTCACCGTGCTGTTATCTTCTTTGTAGTGTTTTCTTTCTTTGTTGTTTTCTTTTCAATTTGTCATTTTATTTTGATTATGTAAGACGGATAAGGCGTACGTGCCAGTATTAAATGATTGCAGTTTAGCTTAGATTAGACAGTTTATATAATTTATTTTAAATTGGGTGGTCTAATGGGAGCTATACATACTTATTTAATTAGAGTAAATTCAAACTTCCACGAGAAATCAGAAAACTCGCTCGCCGCATTGTGAAGATCACAAAAAAGATTGTATAAAGGGAAAACTATGTAGTATTCAACGAAGCCTGTATAAATAATGATTTTCTGCTTCAATATATATATACATATTTATATATATATATATATATATATATATATATTTATGTACCTATAAATATATGTATATGTACTTATAAATATAATATATATATATATATATATATATATATATATATATATATATATATATATATATTAGTAGTGAGTTTTTGAAAGGTTGTGGGCAATGCAAGTTCCGGGTAAGATGCAAGTTGTAAGGAACAAAAACAATAACAATAAATCGAATACGAAATATGACTTACTATTTATTTTTCCTTTTTTTCTAACATCTTACATAACAGCAAGAGTGTTTTTAGCTGTGCGTCTGATGTCCGGGTGATTAAAAATCACTATTTGATATTTCGGGAAAAAGCCATCCCTTTGTTAAAAATAATTAAACCAGAAGAAAATATTTTTTTCTTCTCCGACTGTGTAGAGAATACTAAAAAACAAAATGGCTGCCAGATGTAGACCGCAGCGAAAACTATAGCAGTGTCGCAGGGAATGTAAATTAAATTACATTTTATTTTAAGCTTATGTTAAATATATGATTTGGTGATCAAAAATATTTGTGTAATGTTGGTTAAGTGTATGGTGTTCGATAAACTGTTAGTTTTAATAATATATATATATATTTATTTTTTCTTCAAAAACGTACTACTACTATACCCAGCAATGCTTCAAGCAAACTACCATTCTCTACTATATATATATATATATATATATATATATATATATATATATATATATATATATATATATATGTTATGTGTGTCGGTGCGTGTGAGTTATTATTTTCTGATAATTTTTCTATAATTTCAGGTTTATTTAAACAATGTTACTTCAATTATTTATGAGGAAAATAAATCATATGTCACTATATCTGTCCCAATGAGACAATCATTTTCACACACGATCCTAATCGTGTGTTGTTCAGTTTCAAAACAAAAAACAGTAGAAATTACACCCGACGTAGAAGCGGAAACTATTTGGGTTCTAAAAATGATTGATCTATATGTGACATGATTGATCTGTATCCGCCATTTGCGCTGATTAATGTCGGTACCGCATGAAAATCTGTCAAATTAATGGGAGAAAAATTTGACAGTTGAAAACCTGGTGTCGACTTCTGTGGCACACGACACAGATGCGAAATAAGGACACAGTTTGTAATGACGACGAATATTTCAATATAAATCTCCAGACTTATTAAATTATATGATACAGTAGTATTGAGGTTTGCACTTGATTAGAAGATTGTTTATTTAGTAGGTTTTTGCTTGACATCCATATCTAATTCGTAATATATAGGGTCAATAGCAGACAAAATAAAGCCTATCTATATCATTGTTCATGGCGGGTTTTTTTTCAGCATATTCGTCCTTCAGACTTACAAGTATGCACGGGTGATAGTCGATTCCGCACTCTGATGTGGACGGATTCTCGCGTGATTGAAATAATAGTAGCCCCGGACTTAAATATTACATGGTTTTCCTTAAAGGTCACCCTCCTGTTCGAGGGCTTTTCACGTGAAGGTGGAAGCGATATATCGAGTTAAGAATATTATGATCTTCCAAAGAGTTTATCCTATATTTATTAAAGTTTGACCACACGTAAATGGACTCCTCTTGACGTTTTGTGTTAATCTAACTATAAGTGACCTGTCGTTTCATATTTCTTTATTAATAATTTTCTGATGACTTTCCTTTGTTTTTTATTGTTTTGCTTTTATATATTGTATGTTCAAATATATAATTTTTTATATATGTAGATATAGAGATAATTGATTGTCCTCTATATAAAATCATTTGTTTTTACTGCTACATATATGTTGTGTGTATATATGTATATGTCGAGCTGCCCATGTGTATCTAAAACATAGTTTTTCTTTTTCTAATTCATATTATTGTTATTTCTTCATTTTCTCTAATAACTATTCTTTATTATTACTGTCATTCCTTTCATCACCGTTTTTCGAATTATTATTGTGTAATTTTGCTAATTATTATATTTAAAAAATGTATAATGATAAGGTGTCTAATGATTTAAATTAGAATCACTCTCTCTCTTTCTCTCTCTCTCTATATATATATACATATATATATATATATATATATATATATATATATTCTTTATTTTCATTTTTATATTTTGTTGTAGTGTATCTTTCTTTATTTTACTTACATTGTTTTATAGTTCCTTTCTTAATAATCCGGATTCACGTTTATATCCCAAACTTGTCTTAAATTTTAAATTTCTAAAATTTCTTGTTTTTCTCCAGTATTATTTATATATGAATAAATACTACCCGATCAACATCATTTCTAGCTTAAATATACCTTATTATGATACGTGTTCTTCTTAAAGATAGAATTGGATTTGCTGAGCTATATCTTTACTACTAGGAATATCTAGATATACTCTCTTATATACTTTTTGTCTTCTAATGTTTTTTAGTCCTATTACTAAAATGTACACTATATTTTTTAAATAAAATTAATTTATACTTTGTTTATTTTTCATCTAGTTTTTTAACTGATATTTTGTTATTTATTTATATTATTTTAATTTATTATTATTCTTTTTATTTAGCAACATTATCTAAATAATGATGTTTTTCCTTTTTTCATTTCCCATCAAATTGGAATATTATTTCCGTAATTATCATATATATATATATATATATATATATATATATATATATATATATATATATATATATATATATATATATATATATATATATATATATATGTGTGTGTGGATGTGGGGGTAATTATCGTTAAATAGATTTGATAATAAAGACCAATGTGTATGTATTAATATATTCCTGTGTAGAAAAGTATATGTGCCTACATACTGTCACGAAAATTAAATAATGTTCCGAACGAAAGCATTGTATGTGTTAAATACAGATTCAACGGTGTATGTGTTGTCTTTAGGTCGTCAGAAATGATAATAATCATTAATATATGAATAATTAAATTGTTTCCGTTATTCTAGTATTGAATATACATATTATTGCGAACAATAGCGAATCATATTTTTATCCATCAATTTAAACGGAGCGTGTACACAAGTATATGAAATCATCTAATTCAACTTATTGTGTACGAAACGTCCGGTTTATATATACTTCTATACTCTCCGGAATCAAAAACTTTCGACCCATTAAAACATTGAAACAGCTGCACTATTAGGTAAGTCATAATAGTGAATTTGCAATCTCGCTAACCTGGCACAACTTCTTTACAGAAAGCTGGTGTTTCTAGCATGGAAATAAATGTCGTGTATCATCAGATGCACTGGACCTGTCACTTTGCATTAATGGAAGACTACAAACTTCCCAAACGAGTGGTATATGATGAACTGTAGCATTCTAAACTTTCAAGAGCACAATATTAAGAGACGTTTCTAAAAGACTGTAAAAGACAACCTTAGCATGCATGTCGAGAACAGGGAGACAACTGTCTCGGAGCGATTGGTTTGAGGGTATGATATTTGTGTGCGATTTAAGGTAATGTGACAAGTGTGTTTCATACTATAACGTTCTTTTCCGTAAGTGGCACGTGTCAAATATCCCAGACATATTTCAGCCGATGTGTAGTTTGCGTTGCTTCCAGCAGATAATGTTTCTGTAACGTTTCTGTACTTACCAAACTAGACATGTGTATCGGCTGGCATGAGCATATTCTCGATTACAAAAGAATCAATGTGAATATATACACTTTAAAAGTAAAGAAGCAGTTAATTTGGTATGTTGGACTACACTATACAATAAAACAATATATATTTAATTTGTAAATCAGTTGATTACTAGCTCTGCTGGATTATAAAAAAACACTTAAAATCATTAAAACACTTAACAGACAGCGAATCTGCATATTGAGTAAGTGCGGCAGATGAAACGGTAAACACACACTCTCTATGATTCGAAGTAATATATATATATATATATATAGGTAAATAAAAGGATAACACACTCTGACGGGATGAAATTAAAAATAGAACAGTGTAAGACCTATAAGCTCAACGTTTCGCCCGATGTGATGTGGGCTTTTTCAGGAGCGGACGAAAAGTGTGCTAAAAAAGATATATATATATATATATATACAATTAGGTAGTTTACAAGACAGTCAAATATTAATAAATGAATATTATAGGTTTATCAATATATACATTGTATGAGATAACATTCAATGAACTAAACAGGTAAACCCTCTATAGGTCTAAGGGGTATCAGTATATACACATGATATTAATTAAAATACACATGTATTAACACCATCATATATCACTAGTTAATAACAGTTTCTCTGTACAAAGCACAATTAACAAAAAAATAATGATATGTGTGTTTCATACGTTTAACTAAATATAACGTGCTTACATGACGAAATTAAGAGACTTAACAATTAAAGGCTGTATCTAAAAACAAATGAGTCGGTATATATTTATCCGAGGATGTTTACAAGAATAAATACATAGAATATTTCTATTGCAAATTTGTAGCATAAGACCAATAACTCTTTATTCCATCCCTTACTTGGCGTATACCGAGATATACGAGATTA
Source organism: Sepiola atlantica (assembly GCA_963556195.1). Classification (NCBI taxonomy): domain Eukaryota; kingdom Metazoa; phylum Mollusca; class Cephalopoda; order Sepiida; family Sepiolidae; genus Sepiola; species Sepiola atlantica. The sequence goes on from OY744523.1 coordinate 87,864,011, forward strand.
AAATAGAAACACACACACGCATATATATATATACACCCACACACACACATATATATATATATATATATATATATATATATATTGATTTTTGGTACAGAACATTAGTACACCATCAGTACCGTCGGTTTCCAGCTCAAAAAGAATTAACTATCCGACTATCTTAAACTTATGGTGTCACCTGTTACAGAAATGTGAATTCACATATAACTCTCGTTTGAAAACGTTAATATTTTTGGAGTGTATATTAGTTGGAAGTTTGTGTTAGGGACAGATGTTGAAAAATGTGAATTCACGTATCACTCTCGTGTGGATACATTTTTGTAACATCTGACCACATAAGCTAAAAAGAGCCTGATGTTTGATTCTTTCCAAGCTTGAAATCGACGGTACTGATGTTGTATTAATTATCTGTTAAATTAAATAGATGAATATGACACTCTTAATTTTGATTATTAATTAATCCAGCTCTCTACTGGGATTTTTCCTACCATCTAACAATATATATATATATATATATATATATATATATATATATATATATATGTATATATATATATATGTATATATATACAATTAAAATAATAGTTAGCAAACAAAACAGCGAACGCTGAAATCACCAATACAAATAATTACATAAAAATACATTACATGTTTAAGTGATAAACATCGTACTTATTTCTAAACATTGCGTCCTGTTACCAATGGCAAAGACGCTGGAATCTAAATATCAATATCGAAGGTTTTATCCTTGTCCAATATGAACAAACATTTCACTGCACAACTTCCAACTTACGATGCTCCTGTGGGAATTCCCTCCTAATTTACAGTGTCTCCTTAAGTCTAAGTAGCAAATGTGCTTTGTTTAGAGTCAATTACAGTAAGATGAAATATTTATAAAAATAATATTAATGTTTTTTCGTATGTAAATATATATATATATAGAGAGAGAGAGAGAAAGAGAGAGTGAGAGAGAGATGAAAAGGTAAGTAGATTGTCCTGAAATGGATATTACACTTTTTTACTGTGAAAGGCTGTCTATATTAAGACCTTTGCTTATTGTATGCTATAGCTTGTGTGTGCACACACGTATGTATTGTTGTGAGTTTTCCTTTATCCGCCCTATGTGTGCTGGATGATCTGTGCGCCACTTTTGAATGGTGTATATGAAGTATTTTTCATTGTTTGCTTATTCGCAAGTGTGTGTTTGCAGTCTTCACGTATATGTGTGTATGTGTCACACCGGTGGACAATCTTGGCAACTCTATCTCCCACCAGATCGACTTCTCGCCCAATTCGAAAGAGAGTCCAGTTACTAAAGAAGAGCCACTAGGCCATTGGCATTACTCCAACCAATGGCCAGGACAAATAAGATTCATTTGTCCCCATGCCAAGAACAGACTGTGACTGCCTTCTCGAAGCCAGTGAATCTTACTGCGCAGAGGAAAAACGTAAAAGAGATAGAATTAAATGAAGTACAACAAAAAATTAAAGCCGAACCTGAATAAAAACACCATCCGCTCTTAAACGAAGGTCTTCCACCTAAAAGATGAAATGTCAGCAGCCAGTGAGGCCAACACTTGACGTATATCCAAAACGAATGTAACACTGCACATGCGTGAACAACGTGGTTAATGATATTGGCTTGTTTATATGTTGTTAACTTAGTTCTTTTTATACGACAGGGGTAATCAAAAATGCTAGTTTTCTCTTGGTGTAAGAATACAAGTAGATAATGATACTTGATTATTTTTCCTTAAAACTTTAATTTTAATCACATCTGAATCTAATCTCAAATTTCGCATGATAACGAAGTAAACAATATGCCACTTTAAAAAAATTTAAATGTTCGATGTGTTGTTTATTCTGTTACGTTTGAAAACTCGGGAGACATGTTATTAGAAAGTAATTTTGCTTGAATTTCACTTCGAAAGGACACGTCATGCATTCTTTGTATTTTTTCACAAAACGAAATCATTAATTTACGAACCTAATGATGTCGTATCAAATAATTGTTACCTTACACTATAAGAATGCTTGTACGCTACTATTGTTTTCTGAGAAACAGTCTGCTTGAATTTAGTCTATCAATGAGTAAATTTTAACGGACGTTATTTCCTTACGTATGAGATGTTCATAATATATACACGCATGCGTGATTTATCTTCATTAGGTAGGCTTACAGAAATATCGTGTAAATTTAGATTGCATCAACATTACTCTCGCTGCGTGTTTATGAATCAATGTAATATTTCCTCGCGTAATTATCTTACATAATTAATCATACACCAAGAAGAAGTAAATATAAATACACAATAATATTACTTTTTGCGCGCTTGCATGTCTCCCTCTCCTCTATTTCGTATATCATTTTCCTTTTTCTTTATATGTTTCTCACAGTCTGTCTATTTTATCACCGATATGAGCATTACTCATTACGCTATCAATATAGTGAAAAGTAAATGCTTATATTAAATATTTTCAGCTCTATTCGTTTTACGTTGCTTCATTTTTTAATTCAGGATACTATAAGGCTATACTACTTTGTAGCAGATTAGAGAAACACCCAACACCAAGTGGGGAGACAACACCTTGGCGGATCAAAGAGCAACCTAAACTCCATGGATGTCATACTCCACGGTCGATTATATAAATATATTATACCTATTTTATACTCTACGTTTTGGCATATCAAGGAACTACCATGCTATTTGACCGACGGAACAACCTCACAGTGAGTGTATTGCTTACTCTTTGGCCGATCAGAAAATTATTCCGTCCTAGTTGGTTACGATAATGGAACCATCCCACATCCATTGGGTAAACTAATCTTTAGCCAGTCAGTAAACAATCTCCTTTTCAATAGCTACTTTCTATCCTTGACCTATCAGATAACCATCTTACCTTCAATGGGGGGGGGGAGTAAGCGTTGGGCGACAATTTCAGAAAATCATGACTTTGAGCCAGTGTTTAGGGTGCTCTTTGACAAACAGGAAAAATACCCTAATCAAAGTAGCATGTATTCAACACCCGCCGCAATCAGAGAAGCGTCCTGTCACAGGTTTACTTGTCAAGTGTTTAGAGCAGTACACAATTGATTCGTCAAATTGACTGATCGGTTTCTATCTTGAAAGACAATTAATACCCTCTGAAAATGCTTCTGCGTAATGAGGAATGTATTGTCAAGCGATAGTTTTACAATGTTATACTGCAGCCCACCTTACCTTGCATGGGTCAAGCTCAATAGTCATGATGAATAAAATAGACCTGAATCAATGCAGTGCTGAATAGAGATTAAATTATCCATAAAGACCTGTTCAACACGGACATTAATATATAGTACGTACTGCTAGTTTAGCATCCCAATACATCAATATAAAGTACGCACTGCAACTTTAGCATCCCACCAACTAAATATAAACTACGCACTGCGAGTTTAGCATCCCACGAATCGATATGAAGTACGCACTGCGTGTTTAGCATCCCAAGGTATTAATATAAAGTACGCATTGCTAGTTTAGAATTCCAAGACATTAATATAAAGTACGCACTGTAAGTTTAGCATCCCAATACATTATTATAAAGTACACACTGCTAGTTCAACATCCCAAGACATTAATATAAAGTGCGCACTGCTAGTTTAGCATCCACAGACATTAATATAAAGTACGGACTACTAGTTTGGCATCGCAATACATTAATATAAAGTACGCACTGCTAGTTTAGCATAACAAGGAATTTATATGACGTACGCACTGCTAGTTTAGCATCCCAATACATTAATACAAAGTACGCACTGGTAGTTTAGCATCCCAATACATTAAGATAAATACTCTCTGCAAGTTTAACATCCCAATACATAAATATAAAGTACGCACTGCAAGTTTCGCATCACAAGTAATTAATATGAAGTACGCACTGCTAGTTTAGCATCCCAATACATTAATATAAAGTACGCACTGCAAGTTAAGAATCACAAGGCATTAATGTAAAGTACGCACTGCTAGTTCAACATATCAAGACATTAATATAAAGTACGCAGTGCGAGTTTAGCATCTCAAGACATTACTATAAAGAATCTACTGCTAGTTTCGCATCCCGAGGCATTAATATAAAGAACGCTCTGCAAGTTTAGCATCCCAAGACATTGATATAAAGACTCCACTGCTAGTTTAGCATCACAAGGAATTAATATGAAGTACGCACTGCTAGTTTAGCATCCGAAACATTAATATAAAGTACGCACTGCTAGTTTCGCATCCATAGACCTCAATATAAAGAACCCACTGCTAGTTTAGCATCACAATACATTAATATGAAGTACGCACTGCTAGTTTAGCCTCAACATACATTAATATAAAGTACGCACTGCTAGTTTAGCATCTAAAGGCATTAATATAAAGAACGCCCTGCTAGCTTAACACCCCAAGACATTAATATTAAGTACGCACTGCTAGTTTGGCATCACAAGCCATTAATATAAATTACGCACTGCTTGTTCAACATCCCAAGACATAAATATAAAGAACGCACGGCAGGTTTAGCATCCCAATAAATAAATATAAAGTACGTACTGCAAGCTTAGCATCCCAAGACATTGATATAAAGTACGCAGTGCTAGTTTTGCATCCAAAGACATTAATATGAAGTACGCACAGCTAGTGTAGCATCACAAGCCATTTATATAAAGTACGCACTGCTAGTTCTAAATTCAACGACATTAATATAAAGTACGACCCGCGAGTTTCGCATCCCAATACATTAATATAATATACCCACTGCTAGTTTAGCATCACAAGGAATTAATATGAAGTACGCACTGCTAGTTTAGCATCCCAATACATTACTATAAAGTACGCACTGCATGCTTAGCATCCAAAGACATTAATATAAAGAACGCACTGCTAGCTTAGCATCCAAAGACATTAATATAAAGAACGCACTGTTAGCTTAGCATCCCAAGAAATACATATAAATAACGCACTGCTAGCTTAGCATCCCAAGACATTAATATAAATACACACTGCTAGTTTAGCATCCCAAGACATTAATATAAATTACGCACTGCTAGTTTGGCATCCCAATACATTAAAATAAAGTACGCACTGTTAGTTTAGCATCACAAGGAATTAATATAAAGTACGCCCTGCCAGTTAAGCATCCCAATACATTAATATAAAGTACGCACCGCTACTTAAGAATCTCAAGACATTTATATAAAGTACGCACTGCTAGTTTAGCATCACAAAGAATAAATATGAAGTACGCACTGCTAGTTTAGCATCCCAATAAATTAATATAAAGCACGCACTGCTAGTTTAGCATCCACAGACATTAATATAAAGAACGCACTGCTAGTTTAGCATCACAAGCAATTAAAATGAAGTACGCACTGCTAGTTCAACATCCCAAGACATTAATATAAAGTACGCACTGCAAGTTTAGCATCAAGAGAAAGAAATATACAGTACGCCCTGCTTGCTTAGCATCCCAAGACATTAATATAAAGTACGCACTGCTAGTTTAGAATCCCAAGACCTTAATATAAAGTACGCACTTCTAGTTTAGCATCGCAAGACATTAATATAAAGTAGGAACTGTTAGTTTAGCATCACTAAGAAATTAATATAATTTACGCTCTGCAAGTTCACCATTCCAAGACATGAATATAAGGTACGCACTGGTAGTTTAGTATCCCAATAAATGAATATAAAATACTCACTGCTAGTGTAACATCCCAATACCTAAACATAAAATACGCACTGCTAGTTTAACATCCTAATACATTAATATAAAGTACGCACGGCTAGTTTCGAATCCGAAGGCATTAATATAAAGTACGCACTGCTAGCTTAGCATCCCAATACATTAATTGGAAGTACGCACTGCTAGTGTAGCATCACAAGCCAGTAATATGAAGTACGAACTCCTTGTTCAACATATCAAGACATTACTATAAAGTAAGCACTGCATGTTAAGCATCCTAAGACATTACTATAAAGTACGCACGGCTAGTTTAACATCACAAGACATTAACATGAAGTACGCACTGTTAATTTAGCATCACAAGGAATGAATATAAAGTACGCACTGCTAGTTTAGCATCCCAATACATCAATATAATGTACGCACTTATAGTTTAGCATCCCAATACACTAATATAAACTACGTACTACTAGTTTAACATCCCAATACATTAATTTAAAAAAGAAATCAACATAAAGTACGCACTGATAGCTAAGTATCCCAAGACATTAATATAAAGTACGCACTGCTAGTTTAGCATCACAAGCCATTAATTTAAAGTACACACTGCTAGTTCAACATATCTAGCCATTAATATAAAGTACGCACTGCTAGTTTAGCATCTCAAGATATTTATATAAAGAATCCACTGAATGTTTCGCATCCCAAGGCATAATTATAAAGTACGTACTCCTAGCTTTGCATCCCAAGACATTATATGAAGTACGCACTGCTAGTTTAGCATCACAAGCCATTAATATAAAATACGCACTGCTAGTTAAACATCCCAAGACATTAATATAAAGTACGCACTGCTTACTTAGCATCCCAAGACATTAATACGAAGTACGCAATGCTAGTTCTGCATCACAAGCCATTAATATAAAGTACACACTGCTAGTTAAGCATCTCAATACTTTAATATAAAGTACGCACAGCTTGTTTAGCATCCACAGACATTAATATAAAGACCGCACTGCTAGTTCAGCATCCCAAGACATTACTATGAAGTACGCACTGCTAGTTTAGCATCACAAGCCATTAATACTAAGTACGACCTGCTAGGTCAACATTCCAAGACATTAATATAAAGTACACACTGCTAGTTTAGCATCCCATAACATTAATATAAAGAACCCACTGTTAGTTTAGCATCACAAGGAATTAAGTACGAACTGCTAGTTAAGCATCCCAATACATTTATATAAAGTACGAACTGCTAGTGTCGCATCCCAAGGTATTAATATAAAGTACGCACGTCTAGTTTGGCATCTACAGGCATTAATATAAAGTACGCACTGCTAGTTTAGTATCCCAAGACATTAATATAAAGAACGCACTGCTAGTTTAGCATCCTAAGACATTAATATAAAGTACGCACGGCTAGTTTAGCATCCCAAGACATTAATATAAAGTACGCACGGCTAGTTTAGCATCCCAATACATCAATATAATGTACGCACTACTAGTTAACATCCCAATGCATTAATATAAAGTACGCAGTGCTAGTTTAGCATCTCAAGACATTACTATAAAGAATCTACTGCTAGTTTCGCATCCCAAGGCATTAATATAAAGAACGCTCTGCAAGGTTAGCATCCCAAGACATTAATATAAAAACTCCACTGCTAGTTTAGCATCACAAGGAATTAATATGAAGTACGCACTGCTAGTTAAGCATCACAAGGAATAAATATGTAGTACGCACTGCTAGTTTAGCATCCCAATACATTAATATAAAGTACGACCTGCTAGTTTTACATCCACAGACATTAATATAAAGAACGCACTGCTAGCTTAGCATCCTAAGACATTGATATGAAGAATCCACTGCTAGTTTAGCATCACAAGCCATTAATATAAAGTACGCACTGCTAGTTCAACATCCCAAGACATTAATATAAAGTACGCACTGCTTGCTTAGCATCCCAAGACATTAATATAAAGAACGCACTGCTAGTTTTGCATCCTAAAACATTAATATAAAGTACGCACTGCTAGTTTAGCATCACTAGCAATTAATATACAGTACGCACTGCTAGTTTAGCATCCAAAGACATTAATATAAAGTACGCACTGGTAGTTTAGCATCCAAATACATTAAGATAAAATACTCACTGTTTGTTAGACATCCCAATACATTCATAAAAAGTACGCACTGCTTGTTTAGCATCACAAGAGATTAATATGAAGTACGCACTTCTAGTTTAGCATCCCAATACATTAATATAAAGTACGCACTGCTAGTGTAGAATCCACAGGCATCAATATAAAGTACGCACTGCTAGTTTAGCATCCTAATACATTAATATGAAGTACGCACTGCTATTGTAGCATCACAAGCCATTAATATAAAGTACGCACTGCTAGTTCAACATCCCAATACATTAATATAAAGTACGCACTGCTAGTTTAGCATCCCAATACATTAATATGAAGTACGCACTGCTAGTTTAGCATCACAAGCCATTAATATAAAGTACGCACTGCTAGTTACACATCCCAATACATTAATATAAAGTACGCACTTATAGTTTAGCATCCCAAAGAATTAATATAAAGAACGCACTGCTAGCTTAGCATCCCAAGACATTAATATAAAGTACGCACTGCTAGTTCAACATCCCAAGACATTAATATGAAGTACGCACTGCTAGTTTAGCATCCAAAGAAATCAACATAAAGTACGCACTGCTGGTTTAGCATCCCAAGACATTAATATAAAGTAGGCACTGTTAGTTAAGCATCACAAGGAATTAATATTAAGTACGCACTGCTAGTTTGGCATCCTAAATCATTAATATAAAGTACGCACTGTTAGTTTAGCATCCCAAGACATTAATATAAAATACGCACTGCTAGTTTAACATCCCAATACATTAATATAAAGTACGCACTGCTAGTTTCTCATCCCAAGACATTAATATAAAGCACGCACTGCTAGCTTAGCATCCCAATACATTAATATAAAGTACGCACTGCAAGTGTAGCATCACAAGCCATTAATATAAAGTACGCACTGATAATTCAACATATCAAGACATTAATATAAAGTACGCACTGCTAGTTTATCATCTCAATACATTAATATAAAGTACGCACTGCTAGTTCAACATCCCTAGACATTAATATAAAGTACGTACTGCTAGTTAAGCATCTCAAGAAATTAATATAAAGTACGCACTGCTAGTTTAGCATCACAAGGAATTAATATGAAGTACGCACTTCTAGTTTTGCATCCCAATACATAAATATAAAGTACGCACTGCTAGTTACACATCCCAATACATTAATATATTTTAGCATCCCAAGGCATTAATATAAAGAACGCACTGCTGGCTTAGCATCCCAAGACATTAATATGAAGTACGCACTGGTAGTTTTGCATCACAAGCAATTAATTTAAAGTACACACTGCTAGTTCAACATCCCCAGACATTAATATAAAGTACGCACTGCTAGTGTAGCATCCAAAGAAATCAACATAAATTACGCACTGCTTGCTTAGAATCCCAAGACATTAATATAAAGTACGCACTGCTAGCTTAGCATCCCAAGACATAAATATAAAGTACGCACTGTTAGTTTAGCATCACAAGGAATTAATATAAAGTACGCACTGCTAGTTTGACATCTCAAGACATTAATATAACGTACGCACTGCTAGTTTTGCATCCCAAGACATTAATATAAAGTACGCACTGCTAGTGTAGCATCCAAAAAAATCAACATAAAGTACGCACTGATAGCTTAGTATCCCAAGACATTAATATAAAGTACGCACTGCTAGTTTAGCATCACAAGCCATTAATTTAAAGTACACACTGCTAGTTCAACATATCTAGCCATTAATATAAAGTACGCACTGCTAGTGTAGCATCTCAAGATATTTATATAAAGAATCCACTGAATGTTTCGCATCCCAAGGCATAATTATAAAGTACGTACTCCTAGCTTAGCATCCCCAGACATTATATGCAGTACGCACTGCTAGTTTAGCATCACAAGCCATTAATATAAAATATGCACTGCTAGTTCAACATCCCAAGACATTAATATAAAGTACGCACTGCTAGCTTAGCATCCCAAGACATTAATACGAAGTACGCAATGCTAATTCTGCATAACAAGCTATTAATATAAAGTACACACTGCTAGTTAAGCATCCCAATACATTAATATAAAGTACGCACAGCTTGTTTAGCATCCACAGACATTAATATAAAGACCGCACTGCTAGTTCAGCATCCCAAGACATTACTATGAAGTACGCACTGCTAGTTTAGCATCACAAGCCATTAATACTAAGTACGACCTGCTAGGTCAACATTCCAAGACATTAATATAAAGTACACACTGCTAGTTTAGCATCCCATAACATTAATATAAAGAACCCACTGTTAGTTTAGCATCACAAGGAATTAATATGAAGTACGAACTGCTAGTTAAGCATCCCAATACATTTATATAAAGTACGAACTGCTAGTGTCGCATCCCAAGGTATTAATATGAAGTACGCACGTCTAGTTTTGCATCTACAGGCATTAATATAAAGTACGCACTGCTAGTTTAGTATCCTAAGACATTAATATAAAGTACGCACGGCTAGTTTAGCATCCCAAGACATTAATATAAAGTACGCACGGCTAGTTTAGCATCCCAAGACATTAATATAAAGTACGCACTGTTAGTTTAGCATCCCAATACATTAATACAAAGTACGCACTGCTAGATTAACATCCCAATACATTAATATAAAGTACGCACTGTTAGTTTAGCATCCCAATACATTAATAAAACGTACGCACTTCTAGTTAAGCATCTCAAGACAGTAATATAAAGTTCGCACTGCCAATTTAGCATCCAAAGACATTAATATAAAGTACGCACTGCTAGTTTTGTATCCCAAGACATTAATATAACGTACGCACTGGTAGTTTAGCATCACAAGACATTAATATAAAGTAAACACTGCTAGTTAAGCATCCCAAGACATTGATAGGAAGTAGGCACTGCTAGTTTAGCATAACAAGCCATTAATATAAAGTACGCACTGCTAGTTCAACATCCCAATACATTAATATAAAGTACGCACTGCTAGTTTAGCCTCCACAGACATTAATATAAAGACGCACTGCTGGCTTAGCATCCCAATATATTAATATAAAGTACGCACTGCTAGTGTAGCATCACAAGCGACTAATATAAAGTACGCACTGCTAGTTTAACATTCCAATACATTAATATAAAGTACGCAGTGCTAGTTTAGCATCCCAAGACATTAATATAAAGAACCCACTGCTAGTGTTGCATCACAAGGAATTAATATTAAGTACGCACTGCTTGTTTAGCATCACAATACATTAATATTAAGTACGCACTGCTTGTTTAGCATCACAATACATTAATATAAAGAATGCACTGCTAGCTTAGCATCTCAAGACATAAATATGAAGTACGCACTGCTAGTTTTGCATCACAAGCAAGTAATATAAAAGACGCACTGCTAGTTCAACATCCCAAGACATTAATATAAAGTACGCACTGCTAGTTCAACATCCCAAGACATTAATATATAGTACGCACTGCTAGTTTAGCATCCCAGACATTAATATAAACCACCCACTGCTAGTTTAGCATCACAAGGAATTAATATGAAGTACGCACTGCTAGTTTCGCATCCCAAGGCATTAATATAAAGTACGCACTGCTAGTTCAACATCTGAAGATATTAATATAAAGTACGCACTGCTAGTTTAGCATCCCAATACATTAATATAAAGTACGCACTGCTAGTTTTGCATCCCAAGACAGTAATATAAAGTACGCACTGCTTGTTTAGCATTGCAAGGCATTTGTATTATTTTCCGTGTAATTAATCCAAACCGTAGACTGCACCTCTAGTACATAACAGTATTACATAAGCAAATGAAGTTCCATCGACTTAATATACAACTAACAGTTCTTATTTAATTTTAAATGTTTTAAATGATCAATCTGGTTAATGTGTAGTGTCTGATATAGTTCAAATTTTATGTAGTAAAATGTAATTCCGATTATACACATGAAAGTAAGTAGATTTTAAGAATGCATATTTTATCAGTCAACGTAAAATATGTTATAGCAAAACATAATGGTTATTCTTACATTTTTGTGATAGTGACTAAAACAGTAAGTAGCACCACATTTTTATAAAACGTAAACAGTTAATTCAAACGTTGGTATATATATATATATATGGATATATATATATATATATATATATATATATATACATATATATATATATATATATATATATATATATATATATATATATTCCGTACTGTTTCGCAATTGTTACAAAATACGACATAGTATCTGTTATGGTGGGACGGGTGCATGTTTCCATAATAAAATGTGTATGCTCTGTGCTATACTATAATCTTAAAACGGGAAGTTTGCAAAGGCGTAGGCATATTTGCATATTTTCAAAACTTGAGTACTGTTCCACAAACATACACAAATTTGCAACCGGTTTAAGCGGAAATGGCTAAGTCGTATGTTCAACATCAAGTGGCAGAACAAAACAGAACTAATTTACGTGTTAAAGGAAAATGACCAAGTATTAAGTAACTTGCTTTCTAAATGCGATGCGTGTGTAGTATTCCAGGAAATTGATGGAGCCAAATTTAAAAATAATTTCAGACCGTGGCAATCCGAAAATTAGATTAAGAATATGATAAAACTGTGCAAAACAGTGTTTAAGAAAAAAATATATAGATATATTTTGTCTATCTTTGTCGACACTAGAAAATTATACTCCTTTTAATCTAACATCGTCGAACAGTGTGTGGACTCTACAGATCACAATGGACGGTACATTATTTTTCGTTGTGATAGAACATTGGTAGTCAGCCCACGCTTGGAAATTTACTGAGGCCTTATTTAATGTGAGAACCTGCTATTAAAAACGGGTGACTATCTCTTAATTTTACTGATTTTACGGAAATCGCCGTTGCCCGTTATATTATTTTACAAATTACAATATTTATTTAGCACACATTTTGTTATTTAAATACTTGATATCTATTAGTTTGTATATTTATTTAACCAACCCATACTCTAAATTAAAACACAGCTTCGTAACAGAATATTTCCATATCCTAACATCTATAACATAATAAAATGCTAAGCTTGTCAAACAGTTTTATCTGCTTCGAATTCGAAACTCTCTGATGTTCAATCTAGAGGAAGTGTACCGTATTTGAACCAATACCAACCTAATGTACACATATATGAAAGAGTTTGTATTATTTCTCATAACGCATGCGCTCCGACTTAGTTACTTCAACTTTTAATATGTTTTCATTTTGCTTATGCCCACTGTTTCATGTCATATTCGTATCACGTATAAAAATAACATTTTGTTGTGTAATAAATACATAACAATCAGGCAACAAAGTCGACAAAAATAAAATCTCTATTATAATTTACATTGTAAAATCGAACCTGATTAAGGGTTTGCATTTCGGTGAGTGTTTTAGGTATGAATATATATATATATATCTATATTTATTTATTTTAGACTTGTATAAATGTTTTTTATATCGTTTTCAGTATATAATCATTGTTTGTCGATACAATTGCTTATTACATATTTACTAGTGTTTGTTAGCCGTACATATAAGCAACAAGTGATGTCAAATCTAAATATGTTGACGATGAGCTGCGTGATATAATTTATAGTAGCGAGTTCGTATCATTTTATAATCGTTACATAATTATTATTATTACAATTATGTGCAAGCATATCGACCATTTACACATCAATAATATAAGAGGGCAGACAAACGCGTTCGCAGCTGCTTCTACTTGTTTGGTCTTTCACCTTTCAGAATCACCGTCAATGATAAATTATGCCACTTGCTTCCGGTTGGATTTTTTCACCTTATTATCCTATATTTTCATTACGTTGTTAAGACAAGGTGTTTTGTTGTAAATTGAATTTAAGAAAGGCATATCACAGCCATTACTAAATGGGTGACTATTTTGGAAGAACTACCTCCTTACTCATCCTTCCGGAAGTGACGTCATTGTGAGATGATTTTTTTCACATTATTATTCTATTTTTTCATTACGTTGTTAAGACAAGGTGTTTTGTTGTAAATTAAAGTTAAGCAAGGCATATCACGGCTATTACTAAATGGGTGACCATTTTAGAAAAATAATACAAGTGGCTCTTTGATATGACGAAGGGATTTAAATAGCATATTTAAACATGAGTATACAAAACGGGTTCTTTGATATTTCCGAGGCGCCTCCAATATTTTTCTCCGGGTAGGTTAGGGATGGTGAGAGTTGGAGTCGAATTTTCTTTTTTTAAATAAAAATATTTCTACGTATGAGAGAAGTTTAAAAAAAGATTTGGGGGGGGGGTTAACATTTTTTTTGTAACTAAAAATATTTCTATGTATGGGTAAAAAAAAATTAGGAGACGTCAAACATTTTTTTTAGTCAAAAAAAATTAACTTAAAATATTTCTATGTAATGGGAGAAGGGAAAATTAGGAGGGGGGTCCAACATGTTTTCTTTGTTTCACGTATTGGTCAGGGTAAAAAAAATTGGAGGGGCGGTAATTTTTTTTTCTTTTTAACTAAAAATATAATTCTGTATAACGGTAGGGTAATTTTTTTATTCTTAGGGGGTATCAATATATATATATATATATATATATATATATTTTAAATAAAAATATTTTCATGTATGGGGAAGGTTAAAAAAAATTTAGGGAGGTGTGCAACATTTTTTTTAACTTAAAATATTACTATGTATAGTGAGAGTAAAAATAAATTGGGGGGGGGGGTGAAATATATATTTTTTTAACCAAAACATTTCTTTGAGTAGGGTGAGGGTAAAAAAGAAATTATGGGTGAGGGCGGTTCGGAATTTTAATTTTTTTCTCACTAAAATAATTCTTTGGTCCGAAACAAAGAAAATCCATGTCTCACCACCCAAGAAATATGACTGAGGCTCCATCTGTTTACGGGTGACCGTTCATTTCTGACGCAGCAGCCTAGCGAAAATAGACAACCTTAGGTAGTCTACTTATAATATAACGAATAGCTTCTTTGCCTTTCTGTCGGTCGGCGAGAATTTTTGTAAACGTAAGATTGGGGGCTAGATACTATGTACTTAATTCCTTAGTCAGACACATAAGAAATACATTAGGGCACATCTTAACAACTAAATAAACAATAAATAATTGCGATGACGTGGTCGTAATTTGAACTAGCAAACTTAACTCTACAAGTAAGTTGGACGAATTTGTCCGACACGCTGCCAACTGAGCAAACGCCACAAAGTTAAAAGCTATCGGGAAGCAAGATTCAGCTAGGCATTTATTGTAGATTTTAGAGAGGACAAGGCCCAGTTCAGCAAAACATTTCTTCATTACTATTACATGTATAAGATCAGGCCCACAAGCTTTGGAGGTGTCAAGGTTTTTTATGATGTCTCTGACCTGGTGATGCCCAGGTTATCAAATGTGGCTTCGGTCTACAATGAGAATGTTGGGAGGGAGTGGGTTTCTGAGTCCAAAGTAGTTTAGCCTTATCAGTTGCTGTGCAAACGACATGATTGTAGTTTGATAGTGGGGGAATCGTTGATTGACCATTGTTCACCACACTATTGTAGATTTTCCAGCACCTAGTTCTGTGACTGAATGCGTTTTTTGTTAACTCAGTATACCTTTTCTTTGCTTAACCTATCACGGACTTACAATTATTTTGTTACTCTATAAATGTATGCTTATTAGTAGCTGAATTATGGCGGTCGAATTTACGGAATGATTGCTACCTCCCAGCAATGGCAGCAGAACATGCCGAGGGGAAACATTGGGGAGACTGGGGCTTGCTAAATAATTTTCGCATAGGGACATAAGCTTCAATGCCTGCTTTGACACATTCAGTTAACTCATTTGCACACTGGCCATCAGGAGGTGAGAAGGTTACCCTCCATGGGGCGTCGCTTATGTGATCTCTGATTGACACACAATCAGCCTGCTCGTAGTATCTCGTAATTTCGAGCACCGACTCATCAGCTTTTGGACGACTTTTTAGGGTGATATTAATCATTAGCACAATGTGATTAGCATTCCTGAGTATTAATTTACTCCTCCCCAGGAGTTAGGCACAAAGCCAGTTTTTATCTTACTCCCACAAGTAAGATGTGACCCAAGGTCGGGTCGGGAAAGTGGGGTTTAAAAATTGCCTGGGCAGCCCCGTCGGCATTCCCCGGTAGGGGCGCCTCAGGCAGTAAGCAATAAACTTACTCCTCCCCAAAGAGGGGAGGCGAAGCCTGGGAGGGTGAACCTCCTAGAACTGCACAGGACAGACCCATAGACCGGCGTAAATCAAGACCAGAAGGCCAAGACAATACCAGTCTATGGGGTGCAGTATCCATCGCAACATATACTACATTTTGTATCTTAGCTAAAAGGCCAAGCACACAAGCCTCGGGCATTGAGGTCAAAAAAATATCTAGAAGTGAGTTTGGCTGGTCTACTTGATCGGGGATGCGGGTCAAGAAATCGACAGTCTGAGAGACGGAGAAATTATACGTAGAGTTGCCGGCTACGTCAGTAAGGCTGGAGAATCCCAACCAGTCACGACGGTGTACATTACAATACCAAAATACATGTATGTGAGCATTCTAGTCAAAAGGGAGTGGTCTATCTATGCTGGGTCGAAGGGGAACGATATAAGAAATATAAGTAACTAACGCTGTGATGTAAAGTCAATCTAAAGCACATGTTGTCTTGGTCATCCGATTCTAACATATTTTCTATAGTCAGGGGGAAGGGTGTTCCGAACATAAACTCCGAGCCCGTGCATATGTTTGATAGAGTCTTGACGGTAAAGTGGGAGGTAGTCAAACGGTAAAGTGGGAGGTGAGAGGAGATTGAAGATTGAAGGTTTGTTTCACTGAGTGCTAGGATATCCGGGGAGTTTGTCAGGAGAAAGTTTTCTACGTCGTTGATGTTGGTTCTAAGACCCCGAATATTTGTGAATGCGAGCGTGAAGGGCGGAGGCGAAGGTGTTTTTTTGTTGGGTTATTGGTTTAAGTTTGATTTTGTTTTGTAATGACATGTATGTTTTGATATAGATGGGTTGGGCAAGGTGGGGACTTGTTAGGTGCCAATAAGCTCACACAACCAGTCCATTAGTCGCGACCTGGCCCATGGGGGTTGTGGCCTCAGCAAAGCCAACCGAGGATAACTGCAGGGGGGGTCGACATTTTTTTCCATTTTCTTTAATTAAAAATATTCTTGGTCCGAAACAAAGAAAATCAATGTCTAACCACCCAACAAATATGACTGGGACTCCATCGGTTTACGGGTGAGCGTTCATTTCTAACCCGGCAGCTTATTATATAATAGTTACAACGCAAAACGGGATAACTCCAATGCATTTAAATTAAGCCCTTAACCAATAAGAACACGAATATATTAAATCTGGAGTTCGAATGAAAGCTGATTTTAATTGAAATCAAAAAGAAATTATATCGGTATCATTTTATATAACACATAGTTTTGAGGTGTTGTCAAGTGTGTAAACCCAACACTTTTAGGGACAGTTTCATGATTTAAAAAATTACGTTTATCGCGTTTTGCAATGTAACTTCATATATATATATGTATATATATATATATATATATATATATATATATATATATATATATATATATATACATATATTTATATATATATATATAAATTTATATAGAAATATATTTATATACTTATGTATATATATATATATATATATAGATAGATAAATAGATATATAGATAGATAGAGAGAGAGAGATAGAGAGAGAGAGAGAGAGAGAGAAATATATCAACGTGTTTAGTTCAATAACTATAACTTTAGTTATTTCACAAGAGTGTTACATGACACCGCTGGTTGAAAAAATATAATATTAGAATTCTTCAGGATACGAATAAATACGAGAGATAATATTTTGCTAAAGTGTCACCATTTAAAATCAAACAGAGCCTATATATTAAAAGTCAGTAAAATATTAGATTTATAACAGAATAAATATTTTGAAATCGTATCCCGAAAAATTATAATTATTGAATTCATTTATAATTAAATCACTAATTAAGTCATTGAACTAGTTCAATAACTATAATATTTCAGACTATGATTATGACATACGTTTTTTATTCTACTGAGTGATACTATTTATATATGAACCAATAATACACACACACTATATATATAGTCTAGCCGAATTTGTATGACACAAAAAATAGTGTTGCGTGCGTGTGTGATCGTAGGATGCGTATATATGTGTGTGTGTGTAGAGACGTATATACGTGTTTATATCACCAAGTCGTAAGGGTTAAAAGCATATGTGTTTTTAACTCAGACGTTATTTAAAAAAAAAACAATAGGATTCATTTAGATCGCCTTAGTTAAATATAAGTTTTAATTCCTCCTCGCCCTGTAAGGGGTGTTCAGATTGGTTGCAATCACCACTCTCTATGGTTGTATTTGAATTGTTGAAGATGAATTGAATTTTCTGTCAGTCTCAAAAATGTAATTGTCTCGTTAGATGCCCGAGGAAACCACAAGGTTGAAATAAATTATTGCATCGACAATTATGTATTTTCATGTTATTATATGTTATGTTATATATATATATATATATATATATATATATATATATATATATATATATATATATATATATATATATATAAATATATATATACAGAGTGAGAGAGAGTGAGATAAAAGAATGGCCCTAATTATGTTATTATTTTTGTAAACTATGCTTATTGAAACTGTTATGAATTACCATTGACATACGCTTTTAGTTCTATAGTTACCGCTTCTCTTTGTTCAGTCCACATGGAATAGATTTTCTTCGTGAATTCATTCAGACAAATTTATCGAATTTGAATATGCACAGCGGTTCATTTGCACTTCTTGTAAACCTTTGACCTGAACATTGTTTGTTTTTTAAAGTATTTCATCGGTATTCTACACGAAGAAAGAAAATAACATCAACATTTAAATGCACGTGTTTGTTTATCTCTTTTTTACTACTTTATTTTTCACTTATCTTTTCGTTGCAAATTGCTTAGCAGACTAGAATATCATGAATATTTTAAAAGAGATACCAGACGATATTAAAATTTAAAAAAAAAATTTTTTTTAGTGACTCAGTACTTGTTAGCAAAGAGAGAATCGGCAATTAGGCTCTATCACTTGAAATTGACTGATTAATATTTCATCCAATATGGAATAATTTAATGGAACAAAAATGTGCGTCTTAGACTCCGCTTATCTAAATGTATGACTAAAATATATTCTTTATGATAAAAAGATGATTGATATATCGCTGTTTATTAAATGTTTAATATCTAATTCTTTTTACCCTTTTTTTAATAAAAGAAGCATTTCCTGCGTGTAAATATATCGTTTATACATAAAGAGATGAGTTTGTATATTAATGAGTTAGGCTGTTGTGAAATACTATATGTCAACAGTTATTCTATCTGTTGAATAAAATACCACGGGACTGCTTCCTAACAGACAGCAAAATGATCTTCTTCAGGTCTAAAGTAAACACATATATGTTGAGCCGCCCTCTTGGATAGTGTAATTCTGCCTATTTCACTCGTTGGTTACTTCTCATAGTATTGTTTATGATCCAGAAACTATCTCTTTAACCGTTATCCTCGAGTCGCGCCCGGGTCTTGCTGAGCGGTGACGCATTAATGAAACAAGAACAATCAAATTAGTTTCACTAAGTGTTATCTGGTGTGGTGTAAATGAGGAAAAAAAGAAGAGAAAACAAGAACGACCGACCACGTTTTTGCGTGGCTTACCTCGTGTGAAGAAGAAGGAAACAAGAATGGCCGACTTGTTTCTTTAAATGCCTACAGGGTGACTACGAGGTATGCGAATGAGATGCTCCTGATTGGAAATGAAAGAGATAAAAGAAGAGTGATTGGGGGAGGAGGCAGAGGGAAGTTAGATTGCGAACAGAGAAGTTTGATCATAGGAGAAAAGTCGGATTCGTAGAGAGTGAAGAAAAAACGTTGCAGAAATTCGTTTCGGAGTGGATAGAACGCGGAAGTACGGCCAGCAGTGTCACGTATACCACATCTGGTTTAAGAAATTTGGTGAATCCTTAACTGTTTTTCCATTATTTAAGTTGGTGTCAGTGGGGTCCAAATACATCGCGGTTTTCTGCCTCTAATTTATAGCATAGTTAACGTAGAAGCACGCTATACAAAATTTGTTTATATTTGGAAATGTTAAGTCAGTTTCTGATTAAGCACATACACATGCAAGTTTGCACACTCACATACATCTTCATGTAAATGCCTACCCCAACATATATAGACGCACACACACGTGCGAATCCTTAAATACATCAATATTTTTTCGCCTCTGTGCATATGCATACACATGTAAACAAATCCGAATTATCGATCATATAGATGCTGCCGAATATTATTCTTGGGGGTTGACAACATTACTTAATACGAAAGAATACGCTTCATTTACGGACCTGCAATTAATCGGCCTATCCTTCTATCCTTGCAAATCGACGATGTATATGATGTGTTGACGCCTAAAAATGTAATGTTATGTAAAACGATAACGCAAACATGGTGAATGGCTTTAAACAATGCTTAAAAAATAAAATAAAATAGCCGAAGCTACAATTTTAACAGTCCAAAAGTGTAGACCCCTTTCCAGTCAGGAATTTAAGGGGGTAGAGTGCGCTGGACCTGTGTCGAGTGACGTGTATGCCGATCGCTCAATACGCCGTTACTTTTGAGAGATTGCCCCAGGTATATGCAAAGAAATGTTTTGAAAAAATCCCAACCCACGTATTTTTGACACTGCCATTTTCCACATATTAAAAAAAAATCGGCGGTGTGTCAGTTATTCATGTCGCTGTGAAGGTTTCCCTTGGATTTCACCTATATGATTTACCGAACAATTTTCCACCTTATTTTTATTCCCAACGCATTCAGTCGAACAATCGCTTATAATATTTATTAACAATAAAAATGTAGTGGTTGTACATTTCCCAACATGCTCCATTCTTAAAACTCAGAAAATATTTCACCATTCTTATTAGTAAAACAGAGAAATGCAAACATAAGAACATTTCCCTTTTTATACAGTTGTATTTACTTCTTTATCTGTTTTCATGATACATTTAGTTCCATTTAATTTCATTCGATATCTGTCTTTATCTAATTATTTATCTGTGTTTATCATACATTCAATTTGTCAAAATCAATCACGAACGATATTTTACTATTCATAATAAAATCGCATAGTGAAACCGATATTTCCTATTAAACAATGTTTGATTAAAATGTAAAACACTTTTGCTACTAATTTTTGCATTGATTTATTCAGATCTTTTTTATCTCAGGGTTGAATTTATTCATAAAAGAGAACCCCTGTAAGAATCAAGCACATTAGATTCCAATCGACATCATCGTTATATTATTAAAATAACTAATCAAACTAGATTCTTATAAGATTTGTTCAGTCTTAAAAGTCTACAGCAGCCATATTGACGTAAAAATTAAGAAATCTTTTATGTTGTTAGAAATGTAAAAATTAGGTATCAGAGAACAATAATTATTGTAATGTTTCTTTAAATTTAAGTTGTATTTTACTATGTTGTATATAGTTTGGCTCTCCCCACGCTTACTTTATAGATTTCTATAATAATCTATATAATTATCGCTTCAGTTTCGCTTTCTCCTCCCTCTCACTCTCACTCTCTGCATTGGAATATACCGAGATAGAGAACGTGATTAAGTGAGAGATATAGTAAAGAAAAAGAAGGATTCAGAAACTTTCTTTTTAAACTTTACTGTGTTTGCAAACTTACTTTCTTATATTTTACTCGTTCCAAAATAAGCAAGATCAAAAGGAAATCTTGCAATCGGTATTCAAAAAGAATGAATCTCTATACTGTATTAAGAAAATAAACCGTACTAGTATATATATATATATATATATATATATATATATATATATATATATATATATATATATATATATATATATATATATGTTAATGTAATTTTGTAGGGTGATACTTTAGGCGCTGAAAATTACTTCCAGACGAGGATCAATATAAAACTATCGAACGGAGAAGTGGAGACAGAGCGTCTAATATTTATTTTCTATTTGTTATTTACAAACTGAATAAAATGGAATTTTTGCTGCAATTTTAAGAAAACGAATGATGCTGAATGAATTTCAATCAGTTTATTCGTAATCGTTTGAAAACAAACATAACTATGTGCTCGAAAGTTCATGAGACATCGATAACTAATGACATTGATTTCTCGTATTTTGTTAGCTTTTTTTCAGTGAACACAAACATTGAGATAGCGATCGTCTTATATACCATCTTCGATTTCTTTTAGTTTTAACGTTTTCCATAACACATATAAAGATAATTAAGCATGTGTAACGTTTGGCTGATTATGATATTGGATAACGTCAAAGCGCGATTGCCAAATAGATAACAGTTTGTTTTGATAGACATAAAAGAGAAATTACATTTCTTAAATACTCAGAGAGTGTAGAACGTAGTAAGATATGTAAGGTAAATGCAGGGATAAAATTGAATGTATGTAATTCTAAGCACACTAATGTAAGTTGAAAGTCGACAAAATCCGAAATATGAACAGATTCGTATACCGAAGGTAACAGGAAAAAAATGAGCAAATGGACACGAAGCCGAATTATTCGAACGAAAAAATAAAAATAACAATACATATATAAATCACTCCAAAAGATATGAAGAAAATATGTATAAAGAGAGAATAAATAAAAGTAAACAGTGATACTATTGCTTGGGTGTATATATCCTCACAGACCCATACACACACAACATTTAGAAATATGATCTTAGATATATATTTATGACTCTATTTTATTTTATATTAAACTAAATTTGTCTATTTTGATAGAACATGTAAGTAAAAATTATGTCCAGACATATAAAGTAAATACACACCTATAGATACTGTACACACACATTTAACGTTACTGCATTTTTCGGGGACAAGCGGCACTCATCACCGTACAGAGCAAGAGTACACGTTTGAAACATCGATATATTATATTAATAAACACTTACTGCTCTTTATATATATATATATATATATATATATATATATATATATATATATATATATATGAATATTTAAACCTGAAACCGTTTTTTTAGATCTATGGATGCCCCGAAGGGGACCGTTTAAGTTAGAAAAATTATTGTCACTATGTGTTACGATTTTACGCATGTTTTTCTCCGAAATATATTTTGCGTTGCACGTTAAATGCAGTAAACTCCCAATATATATATATATATATATATATATATATATATATATATATATATATATATATATATATATATATATAAAGTTAAAGGAAGTAAGAGAGATAAAGATGTACGAATGACAATTATATTTCAACTTCCATTGTTCAGTGGAAGGTGTACTCGATGAAAACATGTTTATGTGCCTTTCTTTAAGCCAAGGCTTTTCAAAGATAAACATCTTATTATCAGAGGAATTACATAGATGGAATGCAGTGGAAAAGAAAAAAATTAAAATTTAAGAATATATAAAGTAATGGAGAGTAAGAGTATGCGTGTAAAAAATATGGAGTCTGTCCAGTTGTCAATGTCTGTTGATAAGGTGTCTCGTAAATTCAGATTTAAGATGGAAAAAAGGATTTTATGAAGGCTGACAATGTTCAAAATGAAGTAAATCTAATAGAAATATGTTTAGTTTAATCGTAGATGGAACGCCCTCATTCGGATGTAATTTTGAGAATTAGGGCCATCTTAAAATACTTCCGTGGATCGAGAATGAAAGTAATTTTTCAGAAGTTGAGTTTGAAATGTGTATATTTAACGCAGGCAATCGGGAATTAAAGTAGTGACTTCGATCGAATCTAAGAAAAGCGAGGGCTCTGGTCGGAGACGAGGCTGAGTAAAGAAGATGGGGAAGGGATAGAGATAAAGGAAGTGGGTGATAGGGTTAGTTAAATGAACTATGGCTGATGTTGGGAGAAGAGAAGGGGAAATAAGTTGTTTGGTTACTGCTCATTGCTAGTAAGCAATACACCAGGTGCGAGTTGGGGTGGGGTTATCATAAGCTAAACACAAAAGTGAATTCAGGTCAGTAAGTAAATAATTCTGAAAGGGAAGGTCCCGTAATTAAAAGGAATTTCTATACAAACTTTTATATAATTCAGAAAGTTAAAAAGGGTAAAATCGGGAAATTAGGGTTCAGACGATTGGATATCTGGAATGTATGGGTTTAATATGTAATACTTTGGACAAAAACTAGTATTTCAAAGTTTAATGTTTAAATACTTTAAATAATTCCCTGTTAGTTAAATATAAAATACATGACTAAATAAGATACTTTAATGTATAACTGAAGTTAGGATTGGGAACAGCGTTAGTTTGCTTGCAACAATTGAGTTTAAGTATAAAGATTATGGGGTAAGATTGGGTTGAATTATGTAACCTAAGTGATGGACTAGTGTGTTGAAATCATATATAGATTTTAAGGAGAAAAAATGACCCTCATAGGAGTAACTAGGGAGCGTAGTTTAAAGGTTAGAGTAATGGCATCTAAGAGAAAAATATTGTCGGTAGAGCGAAGTGTATACAGAGTCGATGGATCGAATACAAGGGAGATAAAAAATCAACTGATGAGTGTGTACGAGGGTTGGCCAATAATTGAAAAAAAAGGGAATAGGAATTAGAGTGTTGAAGTAGAAACGGTGAATGATTAGTAGAGTGAATGAGCATAACATTAGTTCTCTATTTACATTTATTTATTAGTTATATATTTATTAATTTACATATGTATATGTATACATGTGTAAATTAATAGATATATAACTACTAATAACACTATAAATACGGCTCTTACTAAAAATAACACACAGCCTCTTGAAGACGGCCGAGAGACCAAAAGCGATGGAAGAATAGCCCACGATACAACGTTAGGTGCCATACTCAACCAATAAACATTAGAAAAGCGTCAAATCGCTCGCCGCCTCGAGAAATTAACAAGAAAGATAATGAAGAGAGAAAACCCCGTGGTCTTCAACGACGCGTGTATAAGAAGTGGCTTGCTGCCGAAATATATATATATATATATATATATATATGTGTGTGTGTGTCTGTGTGTGTGTGTGTATTGCATAGCCCCTTAAATAATTCATACCTTCGTGTCTTCTCGGTTTGCTCTGTCGTCTAGTGGTTTAGCACCTTCGTCACCTCTGCACTGTAGTGGCAATCTCCGTGAGCTGTCTGTAACAAAATACCTTTCTCGCTTCATAAGACAACAATCTTTTCATTTTAATTATTTTTTTTATTGTGCGACAGTTTCTATTGCCATGGAGGTGTTTTGCCATCGTTGAGAGAGAGAGAGAGAGAGAGAGAGAGAGAGAGAGAGAGAGAGAGAGAGAGATAGGGAGAGATATTCGAATATCGTAGTTAGATTATTAATGTTTTCCTAACTATTCCTAGAGAGAGTGGGGAAGGATTCTTACGCTTATCTTCCCATTAGGGAAATCTTCCGTATTCCTACATTGGAATCAGTTCGCCCTCTGTAACCAGACTGAATCAAATTCGCTTCTCGCGAAGGCGAGTGACGTCACAGGACCCTTCGTTTCCCACGCAGGGGCAGGCCTTCACAGCTGCAGACTGACTCTTCTGAACTCAGGTCTCATAACTCAGTAACCCTGTCATGTCTGGCAGCTCCTACGGTGAGAACCAGCCTTGTTCTGCACTCGACTGCCCCGCGTTAATTCGCGCAAGTAAAACCCGACTTCCACAGATGCGTCCATCTCTCCAGGGCCATTATCTAACACTCTCATAAAGGTTTTTATAACCCCACAAGTTACGTCCGTCATCATATAACATGTGTGTATATATATAAATTATTCATTAAAAACGTTACGTTACATACATGTCATAGTTTCATTGAGATAGGCTGACCATTTATTAAAAAAAAGTTGTTAGAGCCACATTCAAATCATCAGCGAGTCACGATTTGAATTGTACGCTTACAACTTTTCAAAGAGAAATAAAAGGTCAGCCTATCTCAATGAAACCATGCCAAGTATTTAACGTCTAGTTTTTAAATAAATAATATATATATATATATATATATATATATATATGTACATATATATATATATATATATATATATATATATATATATATATATATATATATATATATATATATATATATATATTGAGGTCCTGGGTATTACCTTAAAAGGCATCCAGTAGTGTGCCCTCAATTTGGGAGCTGTGGGGAATGTGAGTTGCTTCTAAGTTTCCATATCTTCCATGTCAACTCTGGTCCGGATCATTAGTAACTTTAAGGCCTCTATCTGTTGGTCAAAATAAAACCAAATCAGGCTGTTGTAAGTTATTGACTTCATGACTCAAAATGCACAAAAAAAATGGTGTTTAATTGTTTTCTTTTTATTTGCAAAACTCAATCATCTTCTTAAAAACCAAAACCAAATAACACCCTCCCCTTTCTCCCTCTATCTTCCCCTCTCTCCCCTATATCTATTTTCACTCAACCAAACACCATGAACTTAAACATATAAAGTACTTGAAGGATAAAAACCTTCACCAAAATTAATGCATTACGTATTACATAACCTGAAAATGCTTGATATGTCATGAAGCAAAATTACCTGATTATGCATTAAATAACCCAAAAAAGAGTTGATATGCAGTTAAATAAAACTATCTACCAAAACACCATGAATAAACATTTGAAGATATAAAGAATAAAGCATAAACACTTTTACCAAACTGACGAGATTCGGCATTAAATAACCCGGAAAGAGTCAAAATAAAACAACCAAACCAACTAATATATATATGCTTATAAATGATGTACCATCCCGTTGAGAGAAATTATCTTTTTAACTTGGCACAGAAGCACTACTTTTCACTTAAGGGATTGGGTAATTTCAAAAAATTGAAAACAATGAAACATTTGATTTAATAGGACAACGTCTTGTAATTTTGTAAAAACAAAGCTGCTATTCTTATTTATAATAATTTCTAGATATTATCTTGCAACATTTTATAAGGCAATAAAGAATTATTTACTAATTAAAAATTGTTCTTTGTATATTGCTCTCGATATGCTATGATTTTGCTGAATAAATATATTTGAAAGCATCATCTAATCATTCCATCCATATTTATTTTAGAGAAATTATTCTCTATCTTTGAAATTCATTATGCAATATTTTGTTACTGTGACTTAGGCGAGCACGTATATACTAGTTAAATTATTTTTTCGATATTATTATATCATACATAATCCTACAATCTGAAGGATAGATACAGAGGAGTAGGCTAAAGGAAACCATCAACAATGTTTTCCTTGCGACTTTGCTTAACGCTTACGGCATGGCTGATGTAATCTAATCAACATTAGCGCTAAGTACGACCCAAGAGACAAATCTAATAAAGAATTTATTGTTGGCATAAACATGTATTATGTTAATTCTTTTAATACACGATCACAGCGGGCATTGAACTTATGTCGGAACCGAACATCAAAGATGTCGGGAGTTGAGGGCCCAAATCATCAAGTTTTCTATGTTGCGTCACAGACCTTCTGATCTAATTGATGGTAGTCGAATCAATGCATCCGCGCGATTATTTCATAATATCAAATGTTGATGATGAAAACTATACAGCTATAAATATATACTGCAATTTTAAAACGGTTGTATATATTGTTTTAATTTAAACACAAGTAGTATTAAATAAAGTTTATTAAACAAACGAAGAATCATAAAATACTAACAGGAACGTGTGTCTCGATGTAGGGCCGGAGAGATTGAGGAAACTACAACACTTACACCCCTGAACCCCATATGCGTTTTTCTTAGACGGTGTAGGGGGATTCATTAAATACTTTATATGTAAAAGACTGGATGAAAAGTGGTACTTTATTGGAGTATTATACTTTAAATAAAATAAATTTTCTAAGGTAGATTTTAATAAGGTAAACTTTATTCCCTGATAGATTTCTGTTTAACATTTTACCCGTGATGTGGGCCTTTCTCTGCACAGCGACTTATTTTTCATAAACTAAAACTTTCCGAATTTTTCTCAGGAGAAGTTGTATATATTTTGTAATTTATTAGATTAGTATACATTTCTATAAAAGTTTGTTTGCATATTGTTGTGGGGTACAAATTACCCCTATTGAAGAACTAATGGAAGCAACCATCTATAATAAATACCATGGTTGCAAAGACTCAAACAGAGCACACTCCTATCATGTGAGTGTCCACGTGTGGTATCTGTTCCGATGGATACTACACCCTATAGACCGGTGTTGTCTTGGCCTTCGGGGCATGATTCTGCCGGTCTATGAGTCTGTCCTGTGCAGTTCTAGGAGGTCCACCCTCCCAGGCTTTGCCTCTCCTCTTTGGGGAGGAGTAAGTTGATAGCTTACTGCCTGAGGCGCCCCTACCGGGGAATGCAGACGGGGCTGTAAAGGCAATTTTTAATGGCTAAAGCGCTCACGTTCTCGGGCGCTGGCTTTTCAAATCCCACTTTCCGACCTTGTGTCACATACTCCTATAGTGGGTAGGTGTTAAATATCGAGGACACTCCTATCATGTGAGAGTCCTCGTACCACGTGTGGTATCTGTTCCGATGGATACTACAACCTATAGACCGGTGTTGTCTTGGCCTTCGGGGCATGATTCCGCCGGTCTATGGGTCTGTCCTGTGCAGTTCTAGGAGGTCCACCCTCCCAGGCTTTGCCTCTCCTCTTTGGGGAGGAGTAAGTTTATAGCTTACTGCCTGAGGCGCCCCTACCGGGGAATGCCGACGGGGCTGTCCAGGCAATTTTTAATGGCTAAAGCGCTCACGTTCTCGGGCGCTGGCTTTTCAAATCCCACTTTCCGACTTTGTGTCACATACTCCTATAGTGGGTAGGTGTTAAATATCGAGGACACTCCTATCATGTGAGTGTCCACGTGTGGTATCTGTTCCGATGGATACTACACCCTATAGACCGGTGTTGTCTTGGCCTTCGGGGCATGATTCCGCCGGTTTATGGGTCTGTCCTGTGCAGTTCTAGGAGGTCCACCCTCCCAGGCTTTGCCTCTCCTCTTTAGGGAGGAGTATGTTGATAGCTTACTGCCTGAGGCGCCCCTACCGGGGAATGCCGACGGGGCTGTCCAGGAAATTTTTAATGGCTAAAGCGCTCACGTTCTCAGGGCGCTGGCTTTTCAAATCCCACTTTCCGACCTTGTGTCACATACTCCTATAGTGGGTAGGTGTTAAATATCGAGGACACTCCTATCATGTGAGTGTCCACGTGTGGTATCTGTTCCGATGGATACTACACCCTATAGACCGGTGTTGTCTTGGCCTTCGGGGCATGATTCCGCCGGTCTATGGGTCTGTCCTGTGCAGTTCTAGGAGGTCCAACCCCCCAGGCTTTGCCTCTCCTCTTTGGGGAGGAGTAAGTTGATAGCTTACTGCCTGAGGCGCCCCTACCGGGGAATGCCGACGTGGCTGTCCAGGCAATTTTTAATGGCTAAAGCGCTCACGTTCTCGGGCGCTGGCTTTTCAAATCCCACTTTCCGACCTTGTGTCACATACTCCTATAGTGGGTAGGTGTTAAATATCGACGACATTCCTATTTTGTGAGTGTCCACGTGTGGTATCTGTTCCGATGGATACTATCCCCCATTAGACCGGTGTTGTCTTGGCCTTCGGGGCATGATTCCGCCGGTCTATGGGTCTGTCCTGTGCAGTTCTAGGAGGTCCACCCTCCCAGGATTTGCCTCTCCTCTTTGGGGAGGAGTAAGTTGATAGCTTACTGCCTGAGGCGCCCCTACTGGGGAATACCGACGGGGCTGTCCAGGCAATTTTTAATGGCTAAAGCGCTCACGTTCTCGGGCGCTGGCTTTTCAAATCCCACTTTCCGACCTTGTGTCACATACTCCTATAGTGGGTAGGTGTTAAATATCGAGGACACTCCTATCATGTGAGTGTCCATGTGTGGTATCTGTTCCGATGGATACTACACCCTATAGACCGGTGTTGTCTTGGCCTTCGGGGCATAATTCTGCCGGTCTATAGGTCTGTCCTGTGCAGTTCTAGGAGGTCCACCCTCCCAGGCTTTGCCTCTCCTTTTTGGGGAGGAGTAAGTGGATAGCTTACTGCCTGAGGCGCCCCTACCGGGGAATGCCGACGGGGCTGTCTAGGCAATTTTTAATGGCTAAAGCACTCACGTCCTCGGGCGCTGGCTTTTCAAATCCCACTTTCCGACCTTGTGTCACATACTCCTATAGTGGGTAGGTGTTAAATATCGAGGACACTCCTATTATGTAGGAGTCCACGTGTGGTATCTGTTCCGATGGATACTACACCCTATAGACCGGTGTTGTCTTGGCCTTCGGGGCATGATTCCGCCGGTCTATGAGTCTGTCCTGTGCAGTTCTAGGAGGTCCACTTTCCCAGGCTTTGCCTCTCCTCTTTGGGGAGGAGTAAGTTGATAGCTTACTGCCTGAGGCGCCCCTACCGGGGAATGCCGACGGGGCTGTCCAGGCAATTTTTAATGGCTAAAGCGCTCACGTTCTCGGGCGCTGGCTTTTCAAATCCCACTTTCCGACCTTGTGTCACATACTCCTATAGTGGGTAGGTGTTAAATATCGAGGACACTCCTATTATGTGAGAGTCCACGTGTGGTATCTGTTCCGATGGATACTACACCCTATAGACCGGTGTTGTCTTGGCCTTCGGGGAATGATTCCGCCGGTCTATGGGTCTGTCCTGTGCAGTTCTAGGAGGTCCACCCTCCCAGGCTTTGCCTCTCCTCTTTGGGGAGAAGTATGTTTATAGCTTACTGCCTGAGGCGCCCCTACCGGGGAATGCCGACGGGGCTGTCCAGGCAATTTTTAATGGCAAAAGCGCTCACGTTCTCGGGCGCTGGCTTTTCAAATCCCACTTTCCGACCTTGTGTCACATACTCCTATAGTGGGTAGGTGTTAAATATCGAGGACACTCCTATTATGTGAGAGTCCACGTGTGGTATCTGTTCCGATGGATACTACACCCTATAGACCGGTGTTGTCTTGGCCTTCGGGGCATGATTCCGCCGGTCTATGGGTCTGTCCTGTGCAGTTCTAGGAGGTCCACCCTCCCAGGCTTTGCCTCTTCTCTTTGGGGAGGAGTAAGTTGATAGCTTACTGCCTGAGGCGCCCCTAACGGGGAATGCCGACGGGGCTGTCCAGGCAATTTTTAATGGCTAAAGCGCTCACGTTCTCGGGCGCTGGCTTTTCGAATCCAACTTTCCGACCTTGTGTCACATACTCCTATAGTGGGTAGGTGTTAAATATCGAGGACACTCCTATCATGTGAGAGTCCACGTGTGGTATCTGTTCCGATGGATACTACACCCTATAGACCGGTGTTGTCTTGGCCTTCGGGGAATGATTCCGCCGGTCTATGGGTCTGTCCTGTGCAGTTCTAGGAGGTCCACCCTCCAAGGCTTTGCATCCCCTCTTTGGGGAAGAGTAAGTTTATAGCTTACTGCCTGAGGCGCCCATACCGGGGAATGCCGACGGGGCTGCCCAGGCAATTTTAGTGGCTAAAGCGCTCACCTCTCGGGCGCTGGCTTTTCAAATCCCACTTTCCGACCTTGTGTCACATACTCCTATAGTGGGTAGGTGTTAAATATAGAGGACATTCCTATTCATGTTTTTCCGCATAGTAGGAATCCGGTCATCTCCTACCACATTTAGTGGCGTTACTGTATTGCTATGAATAAATACATTGTATATTTTAACCTGTCACAATTTGTGGTTGGTATGTTTGTGACCCCTAGTACGGGTCTACAACACTGGCGACGAGAAATTTAGTAAAGAACAAACGTGAGGATTTTGATTTTATACCAGTCACGAATACTGGCTACCAGGATTACTCAAGAAAGTTACGGGATCATCTGACAAACAAAACCTTGAATAACGAAGATTCGGGCAAGGATTTACTTGAAAAAAAAAAAAAACCTCAAACAACAAAAGACGTCGTCAAAAAAGTCTTATCTTGCTGTTGGAAAAAAAAAACACTTTCGACAAGCAGGTACGGCATAACACTTTGTGTTAATGAGAAAATATGATATTCTGTTACGCACTTAAAGCGGAAATTATGGCCAATATTTAAATAAATGCTATGAACTCGTTTTTTTTTCACAAAAAAAAACAACTAAATTTTTGTAAAACAAAAAAGAAAAATGGAGGATTTTTCAAAACAGATTTTGGAAATTATAAAACTTCAACGAAATCAACGATTAGAACTTGAAAAAATGTTTCGAGAAGAACAATTGATAGTACAGAAACAAAATGACGAGAAGCAGTTAAGTTTAATGAAATACTTCGAGGGAAAACAGGGAGGAGAAAAAAAAGAAATGATGAAATACGCCGCGGAAGAAAAGAAAGAAATCAACGAACAAATATTGGAATTGAAAAAATTAGATTTAGAGCATCAAAACCAATCAGATAAAAAAATGGATTTGTTAACGCAAGTTTTAATGAATAAGGACAACGGACAGGAAAACAGTACGGCTTTTTCGCAAAATGCGATCTGGTCAGCCATTGATACATTTCGCTATGCTCCTGAGGAAGACCAAACTCTGGCCTTTTGGCTAAGATCAAAGTGTAGTATCTGTTCCGATGGATACTGCACGCCTGTCCTGTGCAGTTCTAGGAGGTCCACCCTCCCAGGCTTTGCCTCCCCTCTTTGGGGAGGAGTAAGTTTATTGCTTACTGTCTGAGGCGCCCCTACCGCGGAATGCCGACGGGGCTGCCCAAGCAATTTTTAAATTGCCAGAGTGCTCACCTCTCGAGCGCTGGCTTTTCAAACCCCACTTTCTCGACCCGATCTTGGGTCACATCTTACTTGTGGGAGTAAGATAAAACTGGCCTTGTGCCTAACTCCTGGAGAGGAGTAAATAAAACTCTGGCCTTTTGGCTAAGATCAAAGTGTAGTATCTGTTTCGATGGATACTGCACCCCATAGACTGGTATTGTCTTGGCCTTCGGGGCTTGATTTACGCCGCTCTATGGGTCTGTCCTGTGCAGTTCTAGGAGGTCCACCGTCCCAGGCTTTGCCTCCCCTCTTTAGGGAGGAGTAAGTTTATTGCTTACTGCCTGAGGCGCCCCTACCGGGAATGCCGACGGGGCTGCCCAGGCAATTTTTAAACCCTACTTTCCAGACCCGACCTTGGGTCACATCTTACTTGTGGGAGTAAGATAAAAACTGGCCTTGTGCCTAACTCCTGGAGAGGAGTAAATCAAAACTCTGGCCTTTTGGCTAAGATCAAAGTGTAGTATCTGTTCCGATGGATACTGCACGCCTGTCCTGTGCAGTTCTAGGAGGTCCACCCTCCCAGGCTTCGCCTCCCCTCTTTGGGGAGGAGTAAGTTTATTGCTTACTGTCTGAGGCGCCCCTACCGGGGAATGCCGACGGGGCTGCCCAGGCAATTTTTAAATGGCCAGAGTGCTCACCTCTCGAGCACTGGCTTTTAACCCCACTTGCTCGACCCGATCTTGGGTCACATCTTACCTGAAGGAGTAAGATAAAACTGGCCTTGTGCCTAACTCCGGGAGGAGTAAATAAATATTCTACTGTTAATGGATTGATTTCTTATGTATTCGCACTTTTAGAAGGACGGTAGCTCATTATTATTATTGCGTGTTATTCACTAATAATCCATCTTTGAATTTAGTAATCGACGAAAAAAGTAGTTTTCGAATACATTATAAGAATGAACCAATTATAATCTAACATTTTTTTTATTTCTAAAAACGCGAATCAATAATTGGACTTTATTGCTGACGCAGGAGGTACGTATATGTAATTTTCCTTATACATCTATACTAATCAGAGTTACATGAGGTAATCTCACTATACTTTACACCCCCCCCACACACATATATATATATATATATATATATATATATATATATACAAAAGAAATGAAAGTGTTGTAACATACATTTTGTTCACACTTTACACACAATTGTTAACATGCGGAATATACTGGCTAACAAGTGCAAAGATGATGATGACATGCATATTGTTTTGTTGTTGATATGATGCACTAGTATTTGTGTAATGCTATTCAGCACAATAAGCGAGGCAATACCGCTTAAATAACAGCGTTTATCTTGAAACGAAGGCGTCCATTGCTAGCATTTCATCAATGATGTTTCTTAGTGTATCCATGAAAGTTTCTATCAATGAACGATATAATTACTTTCCGAATAGCGTAATATAATGTCTACTTTAATTGGATCTCTCTTCAACCGAATATTTCCATCACGATTATAACTGAAACCAATTTAAAAACACACCGAGAAACAATCTATCGAAATTCATTATGTTTTGTTTATAATCGGTTTATAGCAATAATTTCCAATAGAAACGTATATTAAATACAATTAGATCTCCTTTCATCTCAAGATTATTGATTTTCCCATCGCGGAAATTGCCTGCAGCCGTGTGCGTTCATTTATTGCACGCTTTTGCACATTCTGTATATGAATATTTCTCAACAATTATTTTTGTAACACGTTTAATACTGCTTTTACTCTTTATTCACATCACTATTCAATCACTGTGGTGTTACTGGAAGCGTTCTCTCTTCACCGAAACACATGTATATTATAAGACAAATAGATTAATGGAATATAAATGTATGTTTAGTATGACGAAAAGAAACGTACACTATATATATATTCTGTAGCCAAATAAAATAAACACGTTCACATCGATTAGATAGATGAGATTTACGCATCGATTTCTTAAACAAATACTTTTTTAAACTTTGATAAACTTATAAATGTGATTTAAAAATTTAACCTAATTCCTAAATTGTGTGTGAGTTTTCTTTGAAAGTAACCCTAAATATGTATAAAGAATGCCGGTCACCTACAAAATTTTGAATTCAAAATATTTCCTAAGAAACCTGTTTCTAAATTTGTTCATATATAATACATTTGTATAACGTAGAAGTATGAACATTTTTTTGTTGACTTGCATCGTCAAGTTGTAAATACGGTCGTTTACCAGGTATCTTCGAATGTTGGCAAGGTTAACAGAACGAGAATGCAGTTGGTATCAGTGATCCGTTTGGTTGTACCAGATGCTATGAGATTGACCTCGTCTTCACTCAGTTTACTTTCGGGTGTTGTCCTTCTTCCCTTTCTTTGTTTACTAATTTTTATAAATAAGGCGAATACCATAATACGATATGTTCTCTTTATATTTTAATTATCCCATAATTAAGCTATTTGTTACTCAACTAACGCAAGCCAAATCTCAAGTAACCTATATTCGGATCAACCGAATTTGTAACAAAGCCATTAAATAATTTCCATATAACCCTCTAAAAATTAAAACGTACATTTTCGACGTTGTTGACTATGTTTGTTTTATTATGAATTCTTCGAGTGAGTTTCATTTAATTTATCTTATATGTTACTTTGTTTACTTTTAACAACTTAGTTGTCTAATATATAAAGTAAAGTGAGATTTATCTCAATTTTATTGACCAGAATAGTTTCAAAAACGAAAGCCGCAGCAAATCGTCTTCATATAACGTGTATGTTTTTAATATGTCGTTCGTTGATCTGTAATTTTCATGTTTGCAAATACTATATCCGTTGAGAGCTAACACAAAGACTTAATATATATTTACGTAGATCTGTGACGTTTAAGTTTGAAATATAATTGCAGCTGCTTTGTCACGCTTAAGTTTGAAATATAATTGTCGCTGCTTTGTCACGCTTAAGCTTGAAATGTAATTATCGTTAGTCTCTCAGGTTTACGTTTGAAATATAATTGCCGTTGCTTTGTCACGTTTAAGCTTGAAATGTAATTATCGTTAGTCTCTCAGGTTTACGTTTGAAATATAATTGCCGCTGCTTTGTCACGCTTAAGTTTGAAATATAATTGCCGTTGCTTTGTCACGTTTAAGTATGACATGTAATTATCGTTAGTCTCTCAGGTTTACGTTTGAAATATAATTGCCGCTGCTTTGTCACGCTTAAGTTTGAAATATAATTGCCGTTGCTTTGTCACGGTTAAGCTTGAAATGTAATTATCGTTAGTCTCTCAGGTTTACGTTTGAAATATAATTGCCGCTGCTTTGTCACGTTTAAGCTTGAAATGTAATTATCGTTAGTCTTTCAGGTTTACGTTTTAAATATAATTGCCGATGCTTTGTCACGCTTAAGCTTGAAATGTAATTATCGTTAGTCTCTCAGGTTTACGTTTTAAATATAATTGCCGCTGCTTTGTCACGTTTAAGCTTGACATGTAATTATCGTTAGTCTCTCAGGTTTACGTTTGAAATATAATTGCCGATGCTCTGTCACGCTTAAGCTTGAAATGTAATTATCGTTAGTCTCTCAGGTTTACGTTTTAAATATAATTTCCGCTGCTTTGTCACGTTTAAGCTTGAAATGTAATTATCGTTAGTCTCTCAGGTTTAAGTTTGAAATATAATTTCCGCTGCTTTGTCACGTTTAAGTATGACATGTAATTATCGTTAGTCTCTCAGGTTTACGTTTGAAATATAATAGTCGCTGGTCTGTAACGTTTAAGTTTGAAACATAATTATCGCTGGCCTGCACGTGTAAGTTTGAAATATGATTATCGTTGCTGTCTCTGGTTTATATTCTAAATAGCATTGTTTTTCATATGTCGAGTCTGCGTTTACAATGCCACGTGGTTCTGTGATATTAACATTTGTAACAGTGGTTTCGTCAGTTTGTCAGTTTTCATTTCAAAATTTAAATTTGTCATGTTGAACATATCATTATTTTTGCATGTCCCGTTAAGGTTCAACATGTTTTAGTTGGTGTGTCTCGTTACAAGTTACAAATGTAATTTACATTAAGTTTCAAATATATATTTCGTTGTTTTGCCACGTTTGAGTTAGCAATATAATTTTAGCTGATCTATCACAGTTATGTTTCAAATAGAATGCACGTAGATCTGTCACGTTTAAGTTTTAAATATAATTTTATTTCGTCTGAAACGTTTAAATTTGTACTAAACATTTCGTTATTTTCTCACATTTTAGTAGGACTTATAATTTTCATTGTTCAGTCACTTTTGTTCGAAATATACTTTTCTTTGGTTTGTCACATGTAACTTGCAAATACTGTGTTCGTTCGTCTGTCACTTTTAACCTTTTTAATATCATTTCCATCGTAAAACGTGCAGATTGACGTGACGTATCTTAACAATATCTGTTTTTATATACAGTATTTCTTATTTTTATACAGTTATTTCTTTATTTTGTATCTTATATTTTCATTCCCTTTTCTTTGTCCGATATTAAACAACACTTAGCAAAACTTATAGACTGAAAATAGCGTCATCTAACCTCCAACCTTCCAAACTAATCAGATTAAAGGATCCGAGCCTTTTCCCAAGTCTATGACGTCGTTCGGTTCGATTACCTTCAACTGAAAATGTAGCAACAACTAATTAAAATAATTATTATACAACTAGAATTTGTGAGCGCCGCTATTTTAGCCCCCTTTCGCT
This sequence comes from Sepiola atlantica, assembly GCA_963556195.1. NCBI lineage: Eukaryota > Metazoa > Mollusca > Cephalopoda > Sepiida > Sepiolidae > Sepiola > Sepiola atlantica. Next base: position 87,901,457 of record OY744523.1, read on the forward strand.
GCCTCTCTTCTGGCACCGTCGTTTTATGAGCTCACAAACAAAATGAATATTTTAATAAGATCAGTCGACGGCAAATGAGGGTAATGCCTCCGCGAATACATTATAAACCACGTTTGATTAATAGCAACGAATTGATCAAAGTTAATCAGATTCCAATTTCTAAAATATTCAATCAACTCGGGCAGACCTAATCTACACGGCGGCAATATAATTTACTCGGAAATTTCTATGATGATCGATTACAGGATGTTGATCAATAATTAATACCTTCAATAATAGTAAAAGACGAAAGAGAAAAAAACAATAAATTACATTAATAACAATTATTGAACTCGTGTGCTCACTTTCACTATTTTGCTCTGATCATGTGACAATAACAGTGGTCTATACTAAATCTGTGATAACACATAATAAAATATTCGATAGAAATAGATAGAGCTTTTTTTGTATTAAACGTAAAAAAATATCGTTAGTTTAAGGAGAATTAAAACTAAATGAATTTATATTGAAGCTTCGTAGAATTAAAAATAAGCTTTCAGATTTGTCAAGGAGGTGGCGGTGGGATAATGGATACCAACGCGTACTCACACCGTGCGCATGCCAAGTTCGAATCATGTCGGTGCAATGTCATCACTTTCAATATAGATGTTTGTAATAGTTATAAAGTTCTTTCTGTAAGTACTTGATGTTACAATGAACTGGGTAAACAAATGATAACAATAGTACGAAAATGATCAATGTGTCGTACAATGCCGATGCCTACGAACTAATGTACGTTTACAGAAATGTTATAGGATCACTAAACCAGTGTATCCTTCAACATATCGATTACTCTTTTTTTAGAAAAGTATTTTGTCTGCCCGCCACGCTTAATATTGAAATACCCTTTTTTATTTTGTTAGTGAACAGTATATTACAACCGTATTTCGTTGCAAAATAAAGTTAAAGTTTGCAATATGAATTCATAATCCGTCCTCGAATCTCTATAATATTGTTTATCCATCTATCTGCAAATTATCGGTTTTCACGTTTTTGCCGTGAAACATATTTTTGTCAGATTGTCAGTTTAAACAAAATACAACAATCTCCATACTTTTTTGAGAAGCCTTATCATGATCAAGACGTATATATATGAATGATAGAAAATGGTTATTTGCTTGAAGCATTGCTAGGAATAGTAGCAGCATGTTAAGAAATTTGAGGACAATGCAGAGTGCGGTGTAGGTTGTAAGCTGGAGGAAACAAAAATAGTAATTCGAAGTGGAACTTACTATTTATTTTTTCTTTAAATCTTACATAACAGCTGTTTGTGTGTCGTCGGGATGACTATTAAAAATCATTTATTTAATATTTCGCTAACATCTTCCATTTGTCAAAAATAATAAACCCCAAATGAAAAATCCGTCTGTGTAGAGAATTCACCAAAATTGATGCCATCCAATATATCTCCGATTGTACAAAGCTGGACTATATACATCAATATCAAAAGTTCGATCCTTGTCTAAGTTAGCCATGGTGATGACGGATGTGAGCCAGAAACACGGGTCGATGGATTACTTTTATGTACGTATGAAAGTAACAAGTACTATATATTAATGAAAAATACGTTCTATGAAATTAAGGGCGACTAATAATGTAATTTTCTGCATCTTAACCACATAAGTAGTGAGGCAATCGAAGTAGTAGTAAGCAAAAAACAACGAACGCTGCAATCTCTAATAACAATCATTACTGTTCTTAAGTTTCGGGCAGTAGGAAGCAACCCAAAATAAAAATAAATTTCTCTTTCTCACCTTCTTCTTCTTCCCTTCGTTCTCTCTCTTCTTCCTTCTATCACTTTAGACGACGGCACTACATGTTTCTCAGGCAACTGCCCCGCCACTCTTACCCACACATTGATTGCTCTTATAGTGCAGCCTCCTTCCCACAATCCGTCTCCGCCGGAAGCACTTCCGTTTCCGCCGGAAGTACTTACTTCCCATAAAAACGCATTGCTCTTTCTCTTTCGTTTCTTTCGTTGTGCCCGGCTCCCCACACGAGGTAAGTTGTACGTTTGTCGTCGTCTCATTCAAATATACAACATCACCCCCTGATCTCTGATCACATTACATAGTCTGAAGTCTACACTGGAGGTCGCCGGCTTCGCTGTGATCTCCGTGGTGACCCTTCACGCACACCTCCATTCAGATCGGTCGCTGTTGGCCTATCTCGTAACTCCGTCTCATGCCTCTCCACACGTCTTAGGTCCAGAACGTGTCTCGGCACGCCATCGACAGACACATTACTGTTCGAATTCCTTGCTGTGACTGTTCCTCGCGCCATTTGTGTTGTACATCTCGCACCAGGCGGCTTTACCCACACTTCATCTTCTAGTCGCACTGTGCTCCTGGTTGCTCGACTCTGTTCCGGTGGCGGAACGCTTGGATGCCGCCAGACATATCGATATATCTGTTCTTGTGGCACCGTCTCCCTCACCTGCCCTGATCTGGGAGTAATGTTGTACCAGAACAGGGCTTCTCCTGGTGCGGTTCCCCCTCTCTCAGCCAACGCTTTTATGGTCCTGTGGTTCATTTCCATATGCCGTTTCCTTCCGGCCTGTACGCGGCTCTGAAGTATTGTCTGATGTTCCATCTCTCCAGCATCTCTCTGACTGTTCCTGATCGGAAAGTCGCCCCATTGTCAATCAAGACTTCGTCTACGGGTCCACGTTCCAGAAACACTGTATTCATTGTGCTTGCCACCTCACTATCCGTTTCACTCCTCAACTCCCTCCAAATCGCGAACCTACTTGGTCCACAGTCAATCATGGTTAGATATTGAGCCCCTCGATAGTGGGTGACATCAACGGCGAGTCTCTTTCAATTTTCACCCACCTGGAGCTCTCCCTGATGATGTGACGCCGGTGCCGGATCTATCGATTGACACCGCGCGCATTGCTGGACTACTTTCTGCACGACCTCCCTCGCAACACTGGGATCCACCTTGCAGGCTAGATGCAAAGTCCTGTCAACTCCCATGTGGTGCATAGAGTGTTGGTCCTTTACTTCCTCATGGGTAATGCAGCATGTTTCATCAGCACTCTCTGTCGTTTCGTCCAAGGCTTCCATCCACCCTATTCTCACCCTCGTTAGGCTGTCTGCCTTATTCTTGGCGGAAGGTATGAACGAAACACTGACTTTCAATCCAAATTCGGCGATCAACTCTCGTGGGATCCCGACTCTACGCATGATGATCATTTCCGAAGCACTTTTTTTCTTTACTCTACGCTGTTCTGTCACAGCCGCCTGCACCCAGTTCAGCACGGTCGCTGAATCTGGACGTAGCTCCACCTCTTTCAGTCCCCACCTTAATGCCAGGTTTATGCCCTTGATAGTTGCGTCCAACTCGGCTACGTTGATGTGGGAGAAGTCTGTCGCTTTCCTAAGCCAGGCCGCGTCCTCCACCACCTCACCTCCAATCTCAACTGCGACGCCAGTGGCAATGCTACTTGCATCACACCATACGCCCCCTTTTGTGTCTTAGGGACTCTCCACCTTCCTCTCACTGGGTCCTCCTTATCCACCTCCTTTAGGACATCTCACATCACAGCCACCACATTTTCGCCAACGCTGTCCTCACATTTCACTCCTCCTGCTTTTCTCTTCACATAACTGCAGGTTGCTCTGAGCCACCCAGCTACAGGGTAATTGCCCACCAACTTCCCGCTAACCGAGAACAATTGTCGCCTGCTCATTCTGTCCGTAGCCTCTGGAATAGCGTTCCCTCTCGTGAATCGCAGCTCTCCCATTGAATCTTTCTCTAAGTGGAGTCCCAAAGCCGCACCACCATTTAACAGCTCAGGGGCCTTTTGCTGTTAGACCAAACCTCCTGAGCATTTCCACTACTCTTGGTGCTGGCACCACTGTCTCATCCAGCAGTATGTCATCTACATAGGAGTCGGTTTCTTTATTTACGCCCTCCTCTTCTTTCAACACCCGCTTTAGTATTGCAGTCATGATTTTGGGCGCGACATTCAACCCAAAACCCAAACGCGTCAAGCAGTACGTCTTCTCCTTGAATTGTACCAGCTGATATTTCCAGAGATCTTGCTCGACATGGATTTGCAGATACGCCGACTTCAGATCAACAATTGTGGACGCCCAAACCTTCTGTCTCGATCTTCGCATGGTTTCTGCACCAACTTCCATGACGTCACCCCCTGTGTGACAAGACACATGTTTGTTCAGTTCCCGGTTAGCAAACACGGGGCGGACCTTATCCTTGGTCGGCTGGATCACCGCCATGAGAGGTAACAGACCTCCTTTAAGTTCCTCTTTCCATGGCACGAGAATACCTTCCTTGATCCACCTCTCCACTTCGTCCTACAAAAGACGCCTCCTGTGACTCCGTTAATTTGGTGTCATACCTCCCGACTCGATTCTGCAGGCACGGATGCCCCGTGGTCAACTTCCATCTGGCAGTCCACCTAACATCGCGAAATGTTGCGATGAAGTCGTGATCGCTGATCTCGCACTCAGCCACTCCACCTCCATCACATGGCGAGGCTTCCGGGTTCGCACCCGCCGCACAGTGGTCGTCACCGAACTCAACGCGTCCATTTGTGTCAACCGTGACGCCCCCCCCCCATCCGGCAGAGTACGTCCATGCTGAGGATTGCCTCTACCCCAGGCACCAGACGATCGACTACCAATACTTCTATAGTCAGTCGTCGTCCTCTTATGTCGATGCGAACAGTGCTGGTCCCACGACATTTCACCTCCGTGCCGTCGAATGCCTTTATGCTGCTACCCCACTCCATCTGTTCACCAGGCCCTTTCGAACCATGGTAGTTGAGCAGCCAGTGTCAACCAGTGCCTCGATCTCTCTCCTCCCCACTGCGACCACGATCCGTGGGGCTATCCCTGCCGTATTTGCGCCGGGGTATCGGCCGGCATGATGATACCCAATTAAGCGTTTCCCGGACAGTCCCTGGCTAGGGGGCAACTCTACTGGCACCGGTAACATATGAGTCTTTCCGGAGGTGCGGCCCACCACATTCAAAACATTTGATTGCCACCTTAACTTGGCCTCGTGCTCCGCTCTGTGCAACTGCCGATTCGTCCTTAACCCGCGTGGATCGCTTGGACGTCAGCACCTTTGCCCTGGGGATTAATGCATGGACATCGGCATTGTCAAATCCGGGCACCTGTTGCAATTCTTTGCAACATCTTCTTGGAATCCAGGAGTGAAGAATAGCTTTACCGTTGTCTCAAACCCTCGCCCCACATATCCTGCCAGTCCGGCCAATCGCTTCACTTTCTTGGCGTAAACATCGACGGACCCACCTACCCACCGTAGATTTTTCAGCATCTCTGTCGCTTCACATGGGCTTTCTGCGAACGCTCTTTTCAAACGCATTCTGTTGTTCGTCTTCGCTAAGCTCGAGATATAAGGCAAGGGCGTCTCCTTCCAAGAATAACGGCAAGAAAGATGCTAGGTCCGTAACGTTTTTCAGTTTCGCGACCAGCTCAACCTTCCTTATCCACTGACAAACGTCGGTACTTCCGTCGAATGACTTCACCATCGTGGTTACACCCGCGTCTGTCATTTTTCCGTGCTGAAGAAGGAAAAGAAAGAGAAGCCGGGGATGTTGCTTGTTCTTAAGTTTCGGGCAGTAGGAAGCAACCCGAAATAAAAATAAATTCCTCTTTCTCTCCTTCTTCTTCTTCCCTTCGTTCTCTCTCTTCTTCCTTCTATCACTTTAGACGACGGCACTACGTGTTTCTCAGGCAACTGCCCCGCCGCTCTTACCCAACATTGATTGCTCTTATAGTGCAGCCTCCTTCCCACAATCCGTCTCCGCCGGAAGTACATCCGTTTCCGCCGGAAGTACTTACTTCCCATAAAAACGCATTGCTCTTTCTCTTTCTTTTCTTTCGTTGTGCCCGGCTCCCAACACGAGGTAAGTTGTACGTTTGTCGTCGTCTCATTCAAATATACAACAATTACATCGTCATTAAATATTAAGGTAATAAAACTCGTACATATTTCTGGACAGGGCGTCTTCGTCCGATGCTAAAATTCTGGACTATGGACATAGTTATCGAAGGTTCAATCTGTGTCTTATTTAGCCATGATGATTCCGGCTGAGATCCAGAAACACGTGTCTATAGATTGCTTTTATGTACGTATGAAATTAATAATATATATATATATATATATATATATATATATATATATATATATATATATTTATACTTATATATATATATATATATATATATATATATTATTATCATTATTATTATCATACTAAAGCTGATTGAATAAAATTTTTAACACCCTAAGGCTTTCCCCTATAATGAGAAAAAAATCATGTAAACTACTCCATTGTTTTAAGGCTTTTAATTATCTCTAGTTTGCAATTTACACATCAAGTTACCCATTTTTTTTACTAACGGTCTGTCTATTACTGTTCGCCTTCTAATCGTTGTCGTATGACCAGCGATCTTATTTATCACAGTCATTATCCCTTTTTGTCTATTTTATTATTTATCTTTCTCACATTCTTTGTTTGTCTCTCTGTCCATGACAAACCAACGGTTATAAAACTAACTATAACACCGAAGATTATAATAGCAATTTTTTAGGAAATATTACCGCATGTATTAATAGTGTGTGTGAGAGAGGGGAGATATTGGTCTAAAAATAATAATGTTCTATTTGTTCCTATTTAAATCCAAAAGACTTTGTAAATTCACTTTCTTCGTTACGGTTTACGTTTTCTACTAAGACAACATTAACATAAATGCTTACAATTACTCACTTGATCCCATTGACGTTTGCAAAAGAACATACAACAACAACACAAAAAGCGTAACAGACAAGGAAAATCATCTTCCAAAGTTAACGTTTAGTGTGACAGACATATAGGTGTCGGCCCAATCTCTTCGTTGGCTGATTAACATGCTAACGTGACAAAAAACTTACCTACAGGATTGCCCTACCAAAAGACACATCCTATTATAATCATTCGATGACCTATCGAAGAACCATGATTGAGATTGTTATCGTGAATCGTGATCGCAGAATAATAACTTGTTAAACTCTTTTATATGTGTTAATATGAAAATAACAATAACATTAATGACCTAAATACATTATCTCGCTATCAGCTATGTAATATAACATACGACATGCATACACTATATGTGTATACATATGCAAATTAGTTAATCAAATCAGACTAGAAGCAGACACTCAAAAAGAGATATGTGGATGCTTCTACCAGATTTAACGCGCAATATCAGACATAAATTAGGGACAGATGAGTATATTTGTATTGAGGGAATTGGATTATATTTGTTTTCATTTTCGAGCTTCGCCCACACATATCGAAAGGTATATTAACCTATTAATGAATATTGACCTATAAATGTATATTAACTGATAGATGTATATTGACCTTGTGTTATATAATCAATGAGGGGAGTATTCGATTTACACGTTACCAGTCAATTATAATACATTTCATTTTTTTATTGAAAAACACACCTTGTGATCCTCGGACGGTGTATCAGTGTCTAAATGAATTGTAGCCATGTCCTAATATACCGTGGATTATTCTTAAAACGTAACTCAAAGTTGTTCAGTCACTTTCCTCCGGTTGGAGTGCTCAACTCCGTGTATTTGTGAACTTGTCAACGATAGTAGCTTAATCGGTTTCCCCGGAACCACATTCGCACCTGGTAATATCACGTGCACCTGTTCGATTGGGCCTTACTTTACAAAAACTCTCAGCTTCCCAACCTGCCTCTCAGATCATAAGGACAGGCAAGCCTCGCGTTTTGACTTAGTCTGACTACTCAAGCCTCGTGTAAGAAATGTCCATAAACCACTTGAGAACACTTGATATCACCATTGACACCGATCCCTAACAAAATGGCCGTTACTCTAAACAACAAATCTTAACAATGTTCTGATTGGGAATTACCACTGATACCTCATCAGAGATTCACATTGGAATACATCTTTTTAACCTCTTGCTGGACAGTATATCAAAGAGGTAGCTGACTGAATAAACGTTGACATAGAATTATGTGTACCTATGAATTCCACAGAATGCTTTATTTTCGCTAATTGTTAACTTGGATCTGTACAGCGGCTATTAGAATTAGCAATTCAACGACTATTCAACTACCATGACATCGCCTCCGCAGAAAGCTGGTTTGCTTGAGCAGTGGTTTGCTCTGAACTCCACGAACGAATATTCAAGAAACGCCCAGCCGGAATCTGAACTACATATTTTAATCATCATACTTCCCATATTCTTAATATCATAAGAACTCTTAACACCCAGTACATGTACACCAGAACTTATCCCTGCTATCATAATAACTAATTTATCAACAGAGTTTGCGTCTTTTCTCTCAAACCTCTATAACACGTACCTTTGATAGCTGGAACATTGTCCCTGTGGTACCAGTTTTCAGGAACTCTGATAAAAAGACAAACTCACAAAATTATCGGCTCATATAGATGCACTCTCTCTTCGCTAACATCCTTGAATCGTAAGTAAATTTAGCAATAGTTTACAAACTTGATAATAGTAATAATGTTAAACACGTCTCTGACACAAAAGTATGTAATTAAGACAGATATACTACTGGCAATCTCTGAACAAACACACTGCACAGTGGATAAGTAAGCTGAAGCTAGGGCAGTGACTCTAGATATCTGCAAGGTGTTTTAAAAGGTCTGACATGAAATTCCTCTCAAGAAAATAAACTGTGATAATATTACTGGACGAACAGTAAGTGCACTGGGATTTTTCTAAGTTAAAACAATCTCAGATGACCGTAAATAAAACCCAAACCACACTAATGCTTGTGAGGATAAAGGTTTGCTCGTTTGATATATATTATTATTGATCCTCATAACCGACATCTTTAATTTTTATTGTGTCTGTTATTGGTGCATTTGCTGATGACACCACGGTCTAATACCGACATGAAGGCGAATTAAAGTTCCACACATGCAAGGTAATGTCGGAATTCTTTGAAAATTACCTCAAGTTTTTAGTAGAATCGTGTCAAAACTAGATGGTCACATTTGATTCTATTCAAAGCTATTTTTCTTACCGACTATAAGAACTCTTACCAATCATTGATTCTCATGGCCGATAGCACACTTCCTAAAAGTCGAACTGTTTAAATTATCAGGTATCATGAAAAAGAATAAGTACATAGAATATGCTGCTATGTCAGCCGCAAATAGGTAGTCTATCTCTCTACTGGTTATACATGCCAATATCTAATATCTCTATTAGGTCACCATTCGCCCATGTATAAATAATTGTCTACATGTAGGCTGGTGAACCAACAATTAGACTCCTCCTTTTGCACATGCTTAAACAAATAATTTCTACCATACTGCACTGTCAACCAAGCTCCGATCTTTGTCTCATTACCGAAGTGTGGCATTTCTGTGCTTGTGTTTAAAGTATGTTCACAGAATGTGCTCTGATGGACTTACACCATTTGTACACCCAAAAACCCATATACTTCTGACCCACCTGACTTGCTGTGAAATCCTACCCCTTTGTTTATAGTGGCCCTTGTATTTCGGAATTTTTCACCTGCCCGTTGTTCCCACGACTGTACCAAAATGCACAGATTATAGAAAGTCAAAGTTTAAATACGTTTAAACCCTATAAATCTTGATGCTATTACAGGAAATCTTAACTTTTCATTAACAATACGCCTTTTTTGTAGGTGAACAATTCTTTTAAAAAAATATTACGTTAATTAACGTAATATTTTTAAAACAATTATACTAAATCTGCTTGAATTAACCAATGTATTTTACAGAAGAAGATGATTTATTTGGGTGTGCACATCTTAAGTTTACTAAACATCAAAGGAGGGAAGGAAAAGAGTGGAATACATGAATAGAAATCAAGCCAGAATAGCATTGTTTTGCTAATTGTCCTCAGGACAGCTCAAATGACGTCTGCCTTAATTACAATCACAAACCACACTTCCCGAACATCACGTTTCCAAATTCTACATTTGATATCACTTCTACGAAGCGTGTCTCCCGTACTTGATCGATTTGTCATAAAAAGTGTAACCGCTAAACCCAGCTGATCCGTGGTTACGAATGATCCTGTTTACTGACATAACTTGCGTTATGTTTTCCATTAGAATATTTGTTCACCAAATAATAACTAGTCATGTACCCACTAATTATAAAACACAATGTTACTTATGATCGAATAAGAATATACATAGCCACATATACAAAAAAGGAATTTATTTTTAACATTGCACCAAGGAGTCCATCACCACTGGCCGTGACGCGACAAAATAGGCTAACAACAGTAACATTATCATGCAGGCATACACGTACTTTTACGATCTTTCACACATAGCAGATTAAAAGTCGTAAAGTTTCAGAAGTAATCATCAATCCAGAATCACGAACGGAAATGACCATCAACACGAATGATATACACGCTATTGTGTGTTACACAATGGCCACTGTTACAAAATAATTCCCACACATATTGTCTATCTTACTTAAGGTGTCTCATGTTATTGAAAAACACATGAAAAGCGTGGGTTACCTGCTATATTACCAACTCTGCAATAAACTAAGTTGTTAGAGTAGTATGGATTCAGAATATGTGTTTTGTGATTTGTGATTTGCAAATATAAACATATACGATTTAAGATTTCATATATTCATGAAGCGAAAAAGATTAGTTTGTAATTAACGTTATGAAATCGACTCTGATTCGAGTTTGCTGTGAATTTTTAGAAACTAACTACCCCCGGCAAATATTAAACAATAATATTGAGATGATTCTATCGTGTCATTTTAAAAATTATGTATATGATGTTACTATCTAAAAGTTATTATTCAATTCTTTTCAACGATGACGATAATAATTAAAAGAAAACAGGACGTGTGTTAAGAAAATCAAACAGGAAAATATAAGAATGATAAATCAAAGCAAAGGAAGATGGAAAATTAGATAAGAACAAGTGGTTATGGAAAATATATGTGATACAGTTGATGAAAAATTAGAATAGTGTTGCATTTCATGACACGTACCCATGATTAGATCATGTTATGTCGAAGTCATTCGCGCTTTCTATTCACGGGTGATATAAAGATTTTGAATTAAAAATACGCTTTGTTATATACAGCACACGCACTTCTTAAATAGGCACTAATTATATATTGGCCAGGTACAAGGTATCTTAACTTCAGTGATTTTACGGGAACAATTGTGTCAACGTTACTATAGCTGTGTAAAAAAACGAAAAATGGAATAGAAAGAAACAGGAAAGAAAAATGATAGAATGAAAAAGGGGGAGAGAAGTAGATGAAAATAAAAAAGTGGAAGAAGACGAAGAAGAGGTAGAACTAAAAGTAAAGAAGAGAAAAATAAAATAAAATTAGTTTAATAGAAGCTTCACAGAAAGAAATATGCAAGAAAATAAGGAGAAGGAGAAACCAATTTGTGAATGATTGAATGCAGCGATTCATACTGCATTAGGGACAGCGCGATGTGCGAATCTGATGAACGGGCCGCCTCGAAGGCCGATGCTGCTCAACTAAATCACCATATTTACACGACGAGTGCTCTTATACAAGACGGGAATTTCATTTCGACTTGATTCCATTGCAGTGGTCGTTTTGTGATTTTTGTTCGTGCGTCAAATCCTATGCCTAACCAATCCTGACGAACAACTAACACACCATCCCACCAAACCTTTGAAAATCACCCCCAAATAAAGTAATAGAAAGGAAAAAACTCATGAAAAATGAAAAAAAAAACGAAATAAACGTGGGAGTTAACGAACCATTCCAACCAAATTATGGCCATGTCCAGAATTTGCGGGCTTGCTACGCAATTTTGTCCGTGTCCGTGTCCAACACCCGCCTCTAACACTCGCCCGACCTTGGGGAGTTCCAGAGGGTTAGGGAGGTCAATTGGGATAATGAACTTGTTTCGGGTTGACGAAAGGAAAAGATTTTTAGGAGGGAAATAAAACAAAGAAGGAAAATGAGGAGAATAGTAAAAAGGAGTATGTTTAATAATATAAATAAATACATAGGTGAAGAAAAAAACTTAAAGGCAAGTTTAGGAGTTAGATGGGCGAACGGGGGACGAGCGACAAGACACGGGGAATTGACGTACATGGAAGGAAACAAGCCGGGAAACAAGAATATATGACAAAAAAATGAAAGAATGAAGAAAAAAAATTCGAGCAATCAGATTCCAATATATATATATATATATATATATATATATATATATATATATATACTAGCCGAACACACACACCACATCACTATCACATCTAGTTTAAACGAATTTGATTTTGGTATATAGGCCTCTGTGTAGCTTAATTGCTATGAATATATTTGAATACTTATATATATATATATATATATATATATATATATATATATATATATATATATATATATATATATATATATATATATATAGTTTTACATATGTTCATCCATACCGATTGTCTATGTTAAACAATAAATAAAAAAATACCGCATCACATACTTGATATGAGCTCAAGATTATTACACTATTCATCATTATTTAAACAAATATACATTTGATAAAAGAACATGTTATACATGTAGTGCACATATTAATTGTAGCTGTTTTTTAGTATAATATTTTTATGCATGTGCATACATGTATCAGCTACGACCTTATAAAATGTCTAGCATCATCATGCTACTGACAGCAATTTTTCCGGTCAGTAGCCCTATTATGCTAGATTTTGAATACGGTCGTAGCTGAAACATATATGCATATATGTAGCTATAAATGTTTGTATAAACAATATACGCATACATGTATATATATACGTATATATATATATATATATATATATATATATATATATATATATATATATATATATATATATATATAACGAGAATACTACAACAATGCTACATGAGTGGTGTTAACAATATGAATAGGATTTGTTTTCTAATATATTTTTTTTTAATTTCTTAGTAGTTTCGGATTCGGTTTCTGACGCACGTTACCTAAATAGTAATGCTTACAAAAAATAATGAGCCTATATTACTCGACGTTTTACCTAGAATACATAAGCCTATACTTATAATAATCATTATTTGAAGAGTTTACTTTGAAAGTCACAATTTTATAACATAATATAAGTAAACACAATTATGGCGAGCAATTGTTTCTCTTTTTATATATTTTATATCTTGCTTATTTTAAGTGTATTTTTTTAGGTACGAAATTGGAGTGTAGATCGTCTACATTGTAAAGTTTATAAACGAATCATGTGCCCATATTAGCCACTGTGTTGCCGAGAATAGATATTCTATAATTCATAATATCATGTTTGTTTGGGATTATATCCCGTACATACAAATATATGAACATATACAGATACCTAATTTATAAAATTATATATACTAGTATATATCCTTTCTTCGCTCGCATATTTTAGCGAGCATGGAATGGAGGTATCATGACGAGAGAACATGTATTAAATTACCCGCTGAAGAAAGGTAACCTACCGAAGGATGGCATCATAACAACAGAAATGACCCTACCCTCTCCTCCCATGAATTAGACAGAAAATAATTGTAACAAAAGTTACTTTAAAATAACATCCGTCTATAGAGGTTCAGATATTAGTTATTAAACCTAGTCCGGTGGACTTCACACTATAGATTAATCGGAATGTATATGTATAATAAGAGAAATTAATAAAAAAGTAATGAATTGTTTAGGCTATACTCCTGTACTGATTGTGAAAGATATACTGAGCCAACATTATTAGCGCGAGTTGTCAATTATAAATCCGTAGATCCTCTAAGTAGGGATAGACACTTATTAGTGCAGCTTTAGCCCAAATTAATAGCCCCAGTATTAAGCTAATTCATCATCAGTAGTATACACCATGTTTTATTTACATTAACATCTATTATAAATATCAGATATACTCATTGTACACACTTTTAATAACCGCACTACAGCTATGGTGTAATTATTCAATTGTGTAGTATTTTGAGTCAATAGCTATATAGGTGCGGCAGTATGCCAGGATGGGATGTTGTTGAATCACGGCCGATTAAAATGTTAGGAATATATTTATCTTCCTCAATGTTCCACTATAAAATAGAGATCTCTAGCAAATATATCAAACCTTACTATTTACGTAAAATATATTATAGCGGTGCCTAATACTGTATCATTTAAATATTATATTATATATCGGCCATACTAAATTCATTGCGTTCACGGTACTAAGAGTAGTTACTTTATAGAGGGTATATTTATTTAAATCATATTATTCATTTTAAATTGTTTATATTTGTGTGTAAGCAGTTGCCTATGATTTACGATTTATTTGAGATACCAACTTAATTATAGATTACATTTTCCTAACACGTGGAAATAAGAGTCTATATTTCTAATATTGTACACTTCTATAGCCTATGAGGTTTTACTTGTTTTAAAGTCTGCATATGATATCAGAGTGACGTAATGCTTTCAGGTTCTTTACTGGTCAAAGTAAATTCATGTGTACGAATTCTTTGCACAGCTGTAGATGTGGTTGACCATGTGCAATTATAGTATTTATATGTTTTACTTATTATTACAATTATAGTGTAAGGACCGAGTTGAACAACGGTAGTAGTTTGGAAACTATACTATTTTTATAATTTGTTGCTATTATATTTTGTATAGTTTGGATTATTCGGACTATTATTCATATCTTGAGGGTTATTATCACACCGTTTCGGCCGCTGTAACATTTGGCCTTCTTCAGGTGAATCTTTTCGAACTCGGGAATATTTATGTCGAACTCGGGAATCTTGAGGGAATTTCGAACAGAGATATTCCCGAGTTCGAGAAGATACACTTGAAAAAGGACCGGAGGTTATAGCGGCCGAAACGTTGTGAAAATAACACTCAACATGAGAACAACCCGAATTATATAAATTATTCATCCTCATCTAAAAAAATTCAGAAAATTATTATATTTTGGATTTTTTTATCGTGGATCAGGATAATTCAATTGTATATTTGTAAATATGTTTAAGATATTTGTATATTGTGGTTACCACAAAAATAGGTATACATTAAAATATTTTTTTATAATTTGGTATGAATTCTCTTTAGAATTAGAAAACCGTCACTGTTAAACGCATGATGTAAAACATATGAAAGTATTATTATTTACTTTTTAAGTGATACAGTAGAGGAATGCTAGCAACATCTTTTCTGTGTGAAGGGGTTATTTGGGAAGAGAAGAATTCATACACCACCATATTGTGATGTTGGTATATAGACTGAGTACACATTAGTCAAATTAAATTAATGTACACATCTATTCTTTTCCCCTTTTCCGTTTTTCTTTATTCTCTGTGTCTTTGTGTCTTTCTTTACACGAATGCTGCACAATCACACTCTAGCTCTTTGCTATTTAAGTGTGTTATCTGATGATGCCAACTGCTCAGAAATTCAAATAACGACACTATTTTGTTTTTTATTTACTCTCAAGAAATCCCTGATTAAAATGTGTTATAAGTTTGAAATGTAGTTTTATCTGAAACGTTTGTATCTATGATTTAGTTATAATGGTAAAATGTATAATGAAGGGTTTTTACGATCAATGTGTATGGAAATAAGATAAGTATTGATAATTATTATACATACATATTTCTCGGAAGATGATATACTATATAGAGACTGGATATCAAAAGTAATAAAGAATTACTATTGAGCAATGTATTTCGGTTCTGAAATATACAAATAATACTGTTACATTTCCTTACGAAATAAATAGGCAGCAAAAAATATATTGGCCACGTATATGCTAAAACTCGAAAATAGATATGAATAATGAAACAAACGGAATACCGCTGTATTGAAACAGTTTTTAAGTATTTTATTTAAACTTGAAAAAAGATAAAATCTGAAAAAGTAATCGTGATTCTATATTAATTGTACAACCAAATGTCAGTTGGTACATTTAATGTAAGATTAAAAATAAATTGAGATACTTATGATTAGGGATTCTTTAAAAAAAATGAAAATTCCACGTGTGAGTTGTATGCATGAACACATTTATTGATATAATATTCAAGTAAAACGAATCGGTTAATTACAGAAAATCCTTTTCGAATTTTATTCTTTCATCCAGTTAGAAAGATAAGCTAATAGATGCTAAATTTAATTAAATAAGTGAATAAAGGGATCTTACGTAAATTACTTTCAAAACACGCGACAGTTCATCGCATCTCTTTCTCCATTACTGTCGCTTTATATTTTAAATTTGATCAGATGTTTCTCTCTCTCTCTCTCTCTCCTCACCTCTTTCTCTCTTTCAATTTCACTCATTTAATCCTCACTACTTGTGCATTAATGTAATACAATGCATCTTATAAATCTGACTATATCAACACACCTGTTTCCTTCAACTTGCTCTCTTCCCACATCTATTCCCTCTCTCTCTTTCTCCTTCCTTCTTTTAATTGCAAGTTAACATTGTGGAAAACGCAATACAAAAAATTATATATATATATATATATATATATATATATATATATAATTCTCAGTGGTGAGTGTTGCCACAATACCTATTAGCTATTTATTTATAATATTATTGGCAATCCTGTACAAAATCAAAGCAAAACACCACACGATAACTAGTGATTAAAACAGCACATGTATGTTTGTCAGTCAACCATTTACTTTTACCCACAAACAAATTCATGTGTTAACTGTGTTAGCAATCAATCGGTATCGCATAGCTTTTTTTCTTTCATTTTCTATCGTATACCCCCCCCCCCAAAAAAAAATATATATATTGTTCTCACACGTCATTTTGGAGATTGCATTTTAATTGTTCTAATTTCTATAAATTGGAAACAACTGATCAATTAACACATCTCTTACTAAGTGTATACCTCTCATTCTCACCCTTTGTCGTCGTATGGTGCTGTAGATCCGACTCTAATCTTATTCGGTGTATATAACTCTAACGTCCGGCATTTTTTTGTGTCTCTCTGTGTGGCTGTTTCTTTCGTTTTACTGCTGTCTCTCTATCTTTCTTATTCTCTCTTTTTATAAACAGTCTGAGATAAAAAAGCAAGACAAACAAATACAAGATTGGAATAGTCCACTTTAAACAAAAGGGGAAGTGTCACTACTAGTAGTGACATCGTTGAAGTATGGTGCGGGGGAAAATTAAGAAATAGAGGGGCGGATAATATAGCGAACTTGTGACATCGAGATGGACGGACAAAATATGATAAACAGTTACTACGAATCTCTGTGTCTTCTCACCCGACTTGTCAGTGATTTACAACGAAGATCACAGTGAATAAACCTCTTCTCTCTTCTATCAGGCTAAGGTCAAATTAGGTGTTTTCGAAAGTGTAAATAAAGAGGTTTGAGTATAGACGACAAACCCTCGGTTTGGAAGGATCACCAGGGGTGTACAAGAACAATCAGCTATTGATAATTGTGAACTTTTATGTGTTTGTGTAATGATGGATTGGCAACTTGGTTATCTGTATGTATGACACAAGTTTGAAACAACATATGTATATATATATATATATATTTATATATATATATATTTATATATATATACATTTACAATGATCTTATAATAATAATAATAATACTTATTACTATTATTATTATTATTATTATTATTATTATTATTATTATCCTGCTACATTTCAAAATTGTATAAGTTGCGAACTATGTAAAGTTTTATTATTTTTTGTCCTTGCTATGTATTCCTCATAACTGTTAGAAAACCTGACCACGTTTAGGAGATTAGGGTCTTGCTTTGAATTCTCTTATTGGGTAAGATCACGCGCGAGTGTTGTCGGTTTTTCGTCTTTTTCATGAATTTAATGCACGCTTTGTTATCTTTTTTTAATTTTCTTTTCTTTTTGTTTTTGCTGGGAATAGAGCATCCTACCGGATGCTAGACATTCACCGGCTATTTTAGACACTCCAGCCGAGAGATTTTTTACAGATTCTTACTGCTCATTTAAATGCAATTGTTTGTATTTATCCTGCACTCGGTTCACCGCGTATATCGTTAGCTAATTTGGAAATTCGTTTCCATTAGTCCAGTTGATCCTGTAATTACTGGGATGGTCGCGATCTTCCTCAGATTTTGTGTTTCTTTTCATGTCGTACATAACACCTTGGTATTTTGTTATCCTTTTGTTTTTTAGCTCTGTTTAAACTTACATCATTAGGGACGCTAATTCCACTACGGTTGCCACTTTCTGCCTTTTGTCACATATAAATATGTCAGGTTTAACAGCTCCGTTTTCTCGATATGTAGCTGTAGTGATTCATAGTCATAATGGATGGTGTATAACTTATTTCCAACTGTTTTTTCTGGTATAGTTTACACTGGATATTCAACTTTTTACATATTGTCCAGTGAATATATTTTCACATCCCGTTGTGTCGCATTGTATAATAACCACCCCCAGGAGAACATTAAAACTGGATGTGAGGTGGCTCGCACTCTCCACTTTTGTGTGGCAAAACCTGCACTTGTTGTTGTTGCTGAGACCACTCATCTGTTTAAATGCATTGGTCATCAAGCCTTGATTTTGGGCAGCAATTATCATTCTATCCTAGTCATAGTGGATCGATCCTCTTCTAAGTAAGTATACATAGACTTCCTTATCTATATATTCCTACGGTAACTCACCTAGGAAATACTTAGCACGTTGTTGGTTGGCCCATTGCAAGGGAAGGTCTTGGTGTATTTCTGGCGGCTTTTGCGAGCTGTTTTTTTGTGGCAGGATTGTAGTCCGGTTCTTCCTAATTTGTAAGACAGTCATGTCTTAAATGTTTGGTCAGTTTGTGATAGAGATGTTCTGCTTGCTCTGGTTTCTTGATGTTGGCATACCATCATATGTTTGGCTTCTGGGAGCTCATCAGATATTGGTCGGTGCTCACAATAGTGGCTCGATGTTGATGGTCAATTTCTCAGATACCCATTCCTTCTTCTCTTCTTGGCAGATACAGACTTGGTAGGCACGGTTTCTGTACATTACTATATACAGTGTCCTCATTTTTCTCGTTTTAGTGTCTAGTCTATGTATGCCCATTTGTGGCCAATAAATAATTCCAAAGCTGTATGGTATCACTGGATAAGCTAATTGGTTTATAGCAGTTACCTTGTTTTTGCTCGTAAGCTCTGTTTGCAAATGTTTCTAACACGGCGTATATATTCTCTGCCAATATGTTATGCTATCTTGGCATGTTGAATTAAATCGCTTTCTCTTATGCCAAAATATTTGTTCTTCAAGGTCTTTGTTGTCAGTATCTTCATCAAGCTGTATGTTTTCCGTTTGGATTTACTTCCAAGCTCTGAGGGAGCACTTGGCACATTTTTACAGGCCGAACTTGATTTCAATATCTTCGAAAAAGTTCTGGACAACCTGCAAGCGTCGACTCAAGTCAGTATCTGAACAAGCATTCAGCTTGAGGTCATCCGTGAAGAGCAGGTGGTTGACTCTTTTGTTTGGGTCATGTTGGCGGCTCTGTCTTTGATTGTAAGCACTTCGGCGTTTGTACAGTAATTTACTTAGTGGATCTATCGCCAGACAAAAGAGTAGAAGGGTTACGCAATCTCCTTGGAAGATTCCTCTTCGGATATTGGCGTCAGAGATGTTTATTGTTCCATTAGTGTGGCTAAATTTCATTGTGGTTTGTCATATATATATATATATATATATATATATATATATGTACTGTCATGGTTTTCCTGATTACTGGATCGATCTTATATAGTTGAAGCCAGCGCAGAAGTCATGTTTGTGGACACACTATTGTATGCTTTTTGATCATTGATCCACACCATGCCTAGCTTTCTCTACCGATTCCTATATTCGTCAAGGATAATTTTATTGATCAATAACTGATCCTTGGTGCCTAAATACTTGTTCCTGCTGCCTGCTGGTTCTTTTTCCATATGCGTTCAAGACGAGAGGTGTTCGTAGATACTTTCTGCAACCAGGCCAGTTAAGAGTTTGTAGGTTCTAGTGAGGCAGCAGATCGGTCTGTATTTCGAAGGGTGTTGTGTCTAATTCGTTTTGAGTATGAAGGTTGTATTATTTTTTACTATCCATGCTGATGTGGCCTCCTCACCCCGCAACAGTCTGGGGGATCAGCTACTATAATGCCTATGAAGTGGTGTTAGTTTCTTCAGCCAGTAAATTGGGTATATAATTAATATCAGGTTTTTCATGGTTCTGACATTGATCTAAGTTTAGTTTTATCATTCCACACGTTATCTCTGGACCTGGAATTTCTGGCTTGCTCTCAATATTTCGAGCTAAGATCCACTTGGCTTTCAGATTGCATCGTCCTATCATTCCCAAACAGAGATAGTCAGTAGTCTTCTAGCTCCTTCGATGGTTTTTCCACCATTATTTTCTCTCCCATCAAATTTCGGTGGAATAGTTTTTTGTTCTTTTGGAACTGTCTGTTCTCAACTTTTGCCCTGTGCTTGCTATCCTCTTCTTGGACTCTATTGGCAAGCTCTCTCGCAACGTTTTCAATTTCTTCTACGTGTTCTTGTATTTACAACTGCGTCTGCAGATGGTGTTCCTTAACCGCCCCCGCACTTTAGGGGCAGCTAGGTATTGTTTAATCTGGATCACTTCTTTCGGCAAAGGTTCAGTTGTTTCTAGAGTTTCAGTTTCCACAGTGGTGTTGTGTCTTGTGCTTTAGATTTCCATTGCTTTTGCAATTGAGAAAGTGTTTTCCTGACAACATAGAGCCCTGCAGCATATGTTACCGTATTCAACTCCGTGAGAGTTATGTTGGATGGAAAGATCTTTAGAGACCGATATTTATGTTTCTTTAATGCGTCTTTAGTAGCCTCTCTTCCATCCTAATCCTCTGGACCTCCTCAATAGTATTCCCAAGTTTTTCTTCCAATGCCGATTGTTTATCATCTGGTTCTTTATATATGCCTTGCATTGTGGTTCGTGAAATTCAGCGTGTAATTGGGTTACACTGTTACATATTACATGTTTTAAAACAATTGTAAGACTATCGTCAATTCTGTCGCTTTCAAAATAAATTATGTTGAAAAAAGACTCAATTTTGGTTATTTGAATTTACATAATCATTATATATATTAACATATATATGCATATATGGGTGTTAGCTTGTAGATGAAATAGAAAAGGCGAGTACAATATATTTAAATGAACAAGCATATTAAGATTTTATAACTTCCAATGTATTAGTAACCATAAATAATTGTAAATATTCAACAGTTTGTAGGTTTTTATATTTTATATTAGCAAATGAAAACATTGATATGACAGATACAAAATGGTGATAATATAAGCGTTACATACAAAATGGATAATTTAAAAATAACAACAATTAAGTAAGTTCACGAAATGATGTTCAATTAAAAGAGAAAAGAAACAAGAAAGATAAAGTGTCATTTTTTTAAATCTCACAATATTAGCTGATTATAATATGTTGACCTATTAGCTTTTTACATCATATTTTTTATATATGTCAAATTTTATCTACACTGATTCTTCTCAAATATCAATATATCGGTACACTAGTGAAGGCGGAGATAAACTATGGGAACGAGAGTTAACCGGGATATGATTCGAAGCAGTGGGCAAGTAAGACATAAATCAATTGAAGAAATAAAGCATAGAATAATGCCATAGCTAAAAATTGCGAATCTTGCAAATGGGAAATGGATTTTTGCGAAAGTAGCAATTTCCGGAAGACAGCTTAAAAAGGGCCACTTAACTCCGCTGTTTGAGGCCGCACCATTGACTACATTCAACTAAATTCATAGGCCAGAAACACATAATTTCAGAAATGAACAACTTCTTTGTTAAGAGTGTCTACCCAATGCAAAACTTTAAGTTGCAAACATTCAGGAAACACTAACACTAATTCGAATAAACACACAAACGCACACACATACACACATATATATATACACATATATATATATATATATATATATATATATATATAACTGCTCTATTCCAAATCTATTGAGCTAAAACATACACCTTTGTGTTAACTTAAAAAAATGTACATAAAATATATACCTATATATATATATATATATATATATATATAGTTACATATATATATATATATATATATATATATATATATATATATATATATGTATAATTAATTAAGTTCAAATATTAACAAAATGAACAAAGCCAATACTTTTTAAAAGTGCTCAATATATATTAGAGATTTTTATATTAAAATAAACATTTCTGTCAGGGTAAATATTATAATACATTACTCTTTATTTATTTGTAAAGATAAATGTAATTGCCAGTTAAATATTTAACAACACATAACACGAATATCTTGTATATTTATTTAAATTTGTAGCAGTTTAATTGGTTGACATGGCGTGGAATATATTCGTATTAATTCAGATACAGTCAGTTATTTTGAAATTATGACAATAATATTAGACATTAATTACAAAGAACATTCAAAATTTTAGATGTTTTCGAAGATTTTAAAGCGTTGTAAGGTAGGCGTACTATTTTAAATATTGAAAATGTGCATTGTATTTTATATATAGTCATGAGGCACGAATTCCCCAAGATTCAGTGAATTCCAATTTATTTCCTAAGACATCTTTAAAGTACGCCTTAAATTTTGGACATATTTTAAAATTTAAAGTTATGTTATCTATATTGCTTAAAATCGGTAGAGGAAGTCTAGATGTTACATTTAGTTCCATTGTATGTTGATTTCAATCTGCGTGTGGGACATAAATATGATGCAAAACGGTTCTGTACGGGTAATTAATTTTACGCACCTTTGAGAATCGTTTTGTAATTGATTTTCACGCTCATTTTTTACGTGTTATGGATCGAATTCAATGCAAATGTGATATATTTGAACATTACAAATAGGAGTAAGACCCATATTATTCCGTCAGAAAACCTTTCAAATTCTCCAAAGAAACTGAAATTCAGGTAATATTTATTAATTGACGTCTAATTAAAATCATGAACATTTCAGAACAATCGGAGGTATTCAAATTTTCACTCGTTTAGCCCCGTTGTCTTAAGTTGAATTAACCTAAATCTTACCCACATTTCGCAGCAGGAGAAATGACAACAACTCTAGAAATAGTAACTGATTTTTGTTTAGCACCTTACGACCAACAAGTAAAAATAGAATTGTTATTATATGTAAAAAAAAACCCGAATACTTGCCATTAGAGAGCGCACCAGAAAATATTCATTAGGTACACGTAGCAGATACTCATTTATTGCAAAGCGTAGAAAACCTACGGAAACACAATAAACAGTTAATAAATGTATCTGTATATTATAGAAAAATCTGTTGATGTTGTTATCATTCTTCTGGCTCACAATGCACAGTATATCTGTAACATAATATTTTTACATACTGGAAGAAAATGTGATGAAGTATTGCGAAGTGGTGAATGGAATAAAAATATGTAAATATTTAACAGATGTGAAACAATAAGATAAAAAGAGCAAAGAAATATAACTGAATAGAAAAGAAGAGAGAGAGGGGGAGAGAGAGATTAAAATGAAAATAGTTATGGGTAAACAACAGAAGAGGAGGTTATGAAAGAGAGGGTTAATTATTACATGAAAAGAGAGAAGGTATATTTTAACTTCACTATGTAAACGGTTCATATATATATATATGTATATATATATATATATATATATATATATTTATATATATGTAAATTATAACTAAAAGGTAAACTTTTAGAGGGTTGGACCTTTGGGAAATAAGGAAAGCTCAATATACTGGATAGAGCAAAAATATGGTACGTCAATGAAAATTAGTAAGACCTGCAAATGGAAGCAAATCGGTATTTTCAGTTGTTCAAAACAAGGAGTAGTTTAGTTAATAAAAACATTTATTAGAAAGAGATGAAAAATAAATGTTTTATTAACTAAACTACTCCTTGTTTTGAACAACTGAAAATACCGATTTGCTTCCATTTGCAGGTCTTACTAATTTTCATTGACGTACCATGTATTTATATATATATATATATATATATATATATATATATATATATATATATATATATATGTGAAAATAAAAATGGAATAAAGGATAAGCAAATCAACAACTAGCAAAAATTACCTCAAACACACATATTGAATAGTTCTACAAAAATATTTCGATTGTAAAATACAATCATCATCGATTGGTAGCAGAACTTTAATTAAACACAGAAAAGTTTTCAAATTTATACAAAGAACGCAATTTGGGAAAAATAGTCACGTGTAATAAACAGGAGAAAGAGAGAAAGAAAGAAAGAACGAAATGTTAAAAAAGAAAAAGAAAGAAAGAACAATATCAGCAGTTGGCATATAAACGCCGATCGGAAACGCCGTAAGTTAATAAATTAGTAGTAATTTAAAATGACAGCAAGGAATTTAACCAATAAGTAGTAAAAGTTATCCGTTATCATATTTGTTTAGGTTCATTTCGATTAGAATCGATCTGGCAGAAGACGTAGAGATATTATAGAATCCTGGTTATTGAATAATTGTGTTATTATGACGTAGGATTAAACACGATTCTATGAGACGACGGAGTTTAGTGTCGTGGATATGTTTAATTAAAATCGCCCTCTGTGTATTGAAGTTATAACCAAAAGAAATCATGTGGGTACATAACGCGTTTGAGGTGTCACAGTTTTTTATAGCACGATTGTGTTCATGGATTCGTTTCTTTAACGGACGTTGTGTCTCGCCAAAATATATTTTTCCACAATCGACGCGTGGTATAGTATAAATTCCAGCTGAAGTGGGAGATGTAAGGACTTTATTTTTGTTTCTATGTTTTTAAAAATGCTTTTAATAGTACATGAGGTGGCTTGGATAATTCTGAAACCATGCTGGGAAAGAGAAGAAAAGAGATGTTTGTTGCGAGAATTAGTAGGGAGGAAAACATTTCTTGGTATATATATATATATATATATATATATATATATATATATATATATATACCACGAGACTACTTCGTACAATAACAACGTTTAAGAAACATCCGATGTTATTCATGCAACATAGTTGGTTTCTAAGAATGACATGCTTCTTTGTGGAACGATTTGTCTTTCTCCTCAAACTACACATCAGTGTCCAATACTTATTCTTCATTGGAGCCAAATCTCTTTCCCAAGAATATTTCTTTAAGGTATGTAAACAGGCAGTAGAGCCAGGGCAAATCTGGAGAATTAGAGACTCTTTCAACATTACATCTAGAAAAGCGTTGGTGGGTTAAATTATTAAAAAAAACGTAAATGTATAAAATCTTTGTAAATCATTTGTAAAGCCTATCACTTTAAAAGCATCCGTCATATATATATATATATATATATATATATATATATATATATATATATATATATATATATATATATATATAGTAATCCTCAAAATTAATGAACAGATCATTATGAATTTGAAACTATATATTCCAAAAAATACAGCAACATTGACCCACTATTTTTTGTAAATATTACCATTTTGTGATGTACATATATATATATATATATATATATATATATATATATATATATATATATATATATCAAGTTTTTATTTATTTATGTATGTTTATGTACCGATAATTATGTATTTTGGAATATATATTCTCGACACACCAGTGAGTAACATGTCCACATTATTTTTTGTAAACTTTACATGTTAATCAGTGTGCGAACCAAAACTCTCCCCGCCTCACAAACAAAAAAAAGTTCGGTACAAACAAATTAATAATATTAACATATCAATTGATGTTCAATAAACAAAACTATCATAGAAGTAATGGGCATTTTTTGCGATACGAAGATGCAAGAATATATATTTGTATATTATATAATGCAACACCATATTAATTTCCTGAAATAAATGAATAATTAATTAATTATTTATATTATTAAAACGCAAAACGAAGTGAGTAGAAACAATTGAGCAAGTAAAAATATATCTAATC
This sequence comes from Sepiola atlantica, assembly GCA_963556195.1. Classification (NCBI taxonomy): domain Eukaryota; kingdom Metazoa; phylum Mollusca; class Cephalopoda; order Sepiida; family Sepiolidae; genus Sepiola; species Sepiola atlantica. The sequence continues at coordinate 87,927,540 of OY744523.1, forward strand.
ACCTTAAAATATGTTTATGTAGATGTGGATATTACCCACTCAATAATATCCATCAGTTCCCCATTAAAATATTCCTTACTTTGAACTTATTGATGTAGAAGTATTCTCTAAATACAGATTAATTTGATATGAAACCATAGATAATTATAATTCTTTTTTGCACACTAGATTTATATTATTTGAGTATTTTGTTAGTGCGATTGATTCATACAATGAGGATCACAATTGTTACATTTGATCTATCTGCAAATAGGTTTCGTAAATATTATATTTCATTTGGTTTCGTACTTCTTTTACATAACCTGACGTCATTTTCAGGCTTATTCAATTATTTATTAAAACATGACTTTTCCACTTTTTAAAGAAAACTACAAAACTGCAAATAATACTCATTGTCTAACTGTTTGAAGCTGTTTACGTGGAACACATCAGGTATATGCGGAACATACTCTTTGAGAAACTGTGCGATGATTGTTGGCATTAGATTTTCCGTCTACAACTAAACGTGTCAGTCTAAGGTATAAACCTTACACTGACACGTGGAGTTGTTCTCCTAATAAATGTATTGTATTTAAGTGTTTTCATATTGTAGCTAAAGGCTAATGGAAAGCTTTAACACAAATAGAATAACTAGATTATATATTGAATAAAGTTTGCTAAGAATAAACAGATATTTTATGTTACTTCATTCTGAAACACGGTGTTTTTGGGAAGGAATTTCTCATATACGTATATATATATATATATATATATATATATATATATATATATATATACAGGGTGGGCCAAAATAAGGGTCCTATCTTTAAATTTGAATAACTTGAATTTGAATAACTTCCACAAAATAAAAGTTAAACTCACCAAACTTTATGTATGTGTAGACTGACCCTTCCGAGATCTTTTGAAATAAACAAAAAAGATTTTAGCCGAAAAACACTTCTTAAAACTTACAAAAACTAAAGTATTGTTTTTTACACTGTTTTGAGTTTTTTAAGCAAAAATAATGTTTTCTAAATGAGGGTACGTTCCTTAGGGCTAATACGGCTCATGCTTGCTTCGGAAGGGGTCCTTTACTTATTCTAAAAAAAAAAAAAATCAATAAATAAAAAAGTTATGAATTTTTAAAAATAGGACCCTTATTTTTGCCCACCCTGTATATATATATATATATATATATATATATATATATATATATATATATATATATATATATATATATATATATATAATGGTAATAATCCAGGTAAAAAAATATCCACAGGGTGGTAATCCAGAGAATTTTAACCGGGTTTATAAAAACTGCTCAATATAAAAATAGAGCTTTATATATAATATTTTTTTATTTTTTATTTACACAAACATGTACAAAATCTGCGACACTGGCATGTCGATGTTATCGATGAACATTTACTATAAACTGAGATCTCATCAGGCAGAGTTAGAATCCGATCTTAACCTCAGATCATATTTGGAGAGAAGACAAATATGATATGAGGTTAAGATCAGATTCCAACTCTACCTGATGAGATCTCAGTTTATAGTAACTGTTGATCTAAAACATCGACATGCCAGTGTCGCAGATTTTGTACATGTTTGTGTAAATAAAAAAAGTTATCATATATATATATATATATGTGTGTGTGTGCAAGCATATATAGAGAGCGATATAATTATGTGATCAGTATATATATATATATATATATATATACTGATATATATATATATATATATATATATATAAATTGTACATTTATGATATTAGTTTCTGTAGATGCTAATCCGTGTTTATAAAAAAGTCTTCAATAACAAGTAGAGATGTTCTTTAGTTTAATTTTTTATTTATACAAACATTATTAGTTACATATATGCATATATGTTTCGGTTGTACACCGCACAGAGAGTCAACCTTTTCAGACCAAAAACAACCTAGGAAGTGAAATAAAGTTTGGGAAAAAATTTCTTATTAAGTATTTTTTGGGGAGATGGGACGTGTTTATAATTTCACAGGTAAAGCTTAGTATTGAATTACTTTCTTTAATCGTTAACCCTTTTTCAACCAATTTCTATATTCTTTATTTATTATTTTTATTACTTCCATCATTCATTTTATAACTCTTGCTCTATACCTTCTCTTTCTATTTCCTACTTAGCGGTGTATTTTGATCATTTACTTCTAAATTTAACACACTAATAAATATATCATCATATATATACACACACGTATATACTTAGATAACAGTGAATACTTGCCCATATCGACATACTATAATCTATATATTAAACATAAACGCACACATGGGCAGATAGACAATAACACACATACACACACATATATACAAACATATAGTAAAAAACTACACACATATATATGTATACATATATGCAGATCTCTACATTGATATAGATATATGCACGCATACATATTCACATATTCACATACATGCTCATTTATAAATATATATATATACATACATACAGACATATATATACACACACACACCCACACACACACACATATATATATATATATATATATATATATATATATATATACATATTGCCAACGGATACATCCTCTTATTAGTGCAGCATAATATATTCAATGTATATACATACATTCACCTATTTTTGTCATTATTCGAACACTTATTTAATTAATTCACTATTACATACTTTACACGAGTGTACGCATATGCATACCTACAGACACGTGCATCCATCTATACTTACGTTTGTATATATATATATATGTAAATACATTTAATACTTATATCTTACTTATCTTCTTAAATATTGGCATACCAGATACACCCATGCATGTATAAACACCAACCTACACGTATGTAAATATACATATAACACATGCACACCTACACACAAACTGTGATGTCGGTTTTAGATATCGTCAAAATTCAGTCACGCTTAAAAGCGGTAGACGGCGAAATGCGTGTCTGAGGATAATTTATACTTATATATTATTAGATTTTATTATTTTTCACTTTCCTCTTTTAATATTACAATTGTTAATTAATAATTTTTATTTTTATCTATATTTTGTTTTTTTCTAGATTTATATATTCTAAATTTGCTGTATCCTATATATTTTAAATACTGTTATTGGTATTATTGTCGATATTACCTTTTTACATATATGTGTTTTCAAGTAATGCTAAAATATAATGCTGTTTGCTCTTGACATCTTCATGTGAGTATATTACAAGGAGCGCTGATAAAAAAGACTTCTTAGAATCATCTTAAATATAATAAAAAATAAGATTTTACAATTTTTTTTCAAACAATCGTACGCACACTAATATTTCGCAAGTTATCTCATATATATATATATATATATATATATATATATATATATATATATATATATATATATATACATATATATATATATATATATACTAATTTTAATCAGACATGGACCAGTGTTTTCTGACAAGAAAAGGGTTTTAAATCCCCGATTCCGTCTTCTTCAGCATAGTCTGAAATAGTAAATGATGGAATTTCTTCAACTATGCTCTAAATATAAATATAAATAAATAATATTTTATTTACTCTTAATTAATAAATATTTTTTTATTATTATTAATTCAATTTCATTTTAATTTATTTTCCCTTCCTTCTTTCTTTCTTTCTTTCTTTCTTTCTCTCTTTTCTTTCTTTCTTTCTTCTTTTCTTTCTCTCTGGTTCTTTACTTCTAAATATAGAATCTCTTACTTAACGGCTATTTTTCTGACCTAGCGTCTGGCCGGCCCCTCATTTCAAATTCTTTGTCCATAGCGTTTTATAACGGTTATAAATGTTTTTTGAAGAAATTCCATCATTTTCTATTTCAGACTATGCTGAAGAAGACGGAATCGGGGATTTAAAACCCTTTTCTTGTCAGAAACCACTGGTCCATGTCTGATTAAAATCTGTATTTAAAAATAAAAAAAATATTACGCTCCATATTTAATTTAATTGAACACTCTGCTGGTATTTCCCTTTTATTCTTTTTTGAGTATACCTTTATACTTTATATATATATATATATATATATATATATATATATATATATATATGTGTGTGTGTTTGTGTGTGTGTGTATATGTACCCACACACTCATAACCACACACATATACATACACATACACACATATATATATATATATATATATATATATATATATATATATATATCCCATATTGCTACGAATATAGTGTTCACTTATGGCTTTTCCGCGAGGTGTATTGCTTTATTGAAAGAAAATCATTCAGCAGGAGTCAATATGTAGAGAGGTATCGATTAATTTAATAACGCATGCATCGTTTATTTTAAAACTTTAAAGAATGTGCTAACACCTCATATCTTTTCACATCAAAAATATGTTATTTAAAAGCTTTTAAATTTAGAGGACATTTAGTCTTCTAAGTGGTAAATTGAATTTCCAATCTTTTATTATTCCTTTAAAAACAACAACCATTAAATAAAGTTTGCTACTAAACATACACACAAACATACACACAAACGGATACACACACACACACACATATATATATATATATATATATATATATATATATATATATATATATATAATGACATTAAAAATATTATAGTCTTACGTAAATCAACCATCATTTTGATGCAATGCCATCTTATAAAAGACTGAATGAAACCAACATTAAAAGTGAAAATTGAGAATCTCGCATTCGAAATATCAACATCAGAAGCCTGATTTTAGGAGGCTAAGTGAAGGAAAAAGTTATTAGAAATAGGATTTCTAAAAACGTCCAAAGTTCGTGTTGGTCAAATATATATCACTATATGCTAATCTATCATGGTTACACTCATGCACATCGCATATATCAAGTCGGGAGATCAGTAATTCAACGCCTGTTTGACCGAACAAGCATGGGATATTAAAAATAAAGCAACATCAACAATTAATCTGAGGGAACGTTACAGAAGGATTAACCCCCACAATGTTATAAATTGCATTACAGATATATTAAACAGTATTAGTAATTATCTTAGAGCCATATACGTTTTATTACAACCAAATTGTGTTGAGGTACTAGCACGTAATGGATCAGAAATCTGCGGTTAAGTGTTCAAATATTCTGCATAAGTTCGGGTCTCACAAATAAATAACTGTAGTTTTCATTATTATTGCTATTACTTATTATTTATATGTGTTGTATTATGAGAGGCCCCGTATGCCTAAAAGTGTGTAGGTCCACTAGTTTTTATCATGAGAAGGGGTGAACTTTGTCGAGCTCGGTGCAGGTCACGCTGACACGCACCGAATGGAAACGCTGTGAGTCAAATCATGTTTTGAAAAACCATGACAAAGTTCCAAAAGTCCACGCCGGCACAGACAGCATCGGGTCAGAAAAGATCAGAAAACATGAGTGAACGAAAGTGTTTTGCATGACTGTCCCACGCGTACATCTGTGACGTCACTTCTTTGTAGGAGAAACTAAGGTTTGAAAATGAGAAAACAGTTCTTGATTGGAAGCCGACGAGTCAAGACGCATTAGTCATGAAGCGATTAAATAAGAGGGGAACACGGATCCCCAAAAATGAGAGCCAGGCGATGTCCCCCCTTCCTTCCTTTCTAAGTAATTAAGTAATAAGGAAATTAACTAGCGTAAGCTTTTCTCTCTGCTGCAACGAACTTGCTTTAGTGTCGACAAGCTAATAGAAAATAAATGGCTCAAACTAATTAGAAGGCTGGTTATATTTTGTGTGTAAAAGATTTGATTTCAGCTTACGAAGGAACCGCCAGGACGATGGGAAAAGAGGGCGAAATTATGACGCGGGGCGAAGCGACAGACTGATAGCAGCAGGCTAACAATAGCAGCTAGGTTGCAAACAACAAAGAGACAGACAGAAGAAAGAGAAATGTAACTGTCGCATTGGGTTGACTGCTGTGTCATCCGAAGGGGGCAGATTGAAAGCCGGGACCGATTAGCAAGACCACTCGACGTCGCCCGAATCGAGAAACGACATATCGTCCCGTTAGCAACCGATGCCGTTCGCGGGATCAACAAGCGAACTGTTCTACAACGCCAAAGATTCCGACATTACACCGTATAATAAACCAGCAATGCCACATATGCACCTTACACTCACCGTCACTTATATCACTCCTACAACTCTTACCATTATTATTATCATTATTATTACTATTATGGTAACTTTTACTGCTATAATTAATATTATTACCATAATGTTTGCTATAATTACTACCATTATAAACATCGCTACCAATACTATTTCTATGGCTATTTCTATTGTACTTACTACCAGTATAATAATTATTACTGTGATTAGTATTGTTATTTTTGCTCTTTTTATACCGGTCATAAACATTTCTATTTCTGCTACATTTTCCATCCTATTATAACTGTCAATTGTATAATTATAATAATTATTATCATTACTGTTACTATTATTGTTATTATTTTAAGTATAAGTGTAATTAATATTATAACTATTAATATTTTTATCATTATTATTATTGTCATTATTACTATCTTTTTTATTATAATTCTTATTGTTACCGTAATTATTATTACTATTATATTACCTATCCCTGTTATTATGACTATTATTATTAGTAGTAGTATTAGTATTATTATCTATATATTAATACGCTAAGGTGTATGTACGTGTGTCACGCTCCTAAAGAAATTCAATTAATAAACGGAGAGACTTGGAATTGAAACCGTAAGATCTGGATGGAAAGCGATGACGTTAGCACTGACCTAACCAAATGAAGTTGCTAAATAGATCAACATTGACTTAATTTAACCATTAACTGACGCCGCTCGCCACTGTCGCTTTAGCGTGGAAGGAGGAGGACAGTGTGGAAGGAGGAGGAGGCGCGGAAACGCTTACCAAATGGGCTGGTTTAAGGCTTACGATATTGATTTATCATTATTTATCATTTAATATTCAAAATTTCTTCTTTTTCTTCTTCTTCTTCTTCTTCTTCTTCTTTTTATTATGATTATTCATTATATATATTAATACGATATAGTGTGTGTTATTTATTTTGTGTGTCACTCCTATTTAAGAAGATTTAGTATTTACTTTTGCCCCTGACAACGGATTGGGGGTAGGGAGAGGGGAAGGGGCGAGTTAGAGGGGAGTGGCGACCGATGGTGACTGCTGAAAAGACAGCTTTTGCCCTGGCAACCGAGTAATATAAATAAATATATATACTTCTATCCCGTCACGCAAAATGTTGGTGAGTAAAATAGGTGTATATTTCTAGGCACCGCATAATATTATAACCAGTAAATTATACAGATTGATGTAGAAAATACTGTGCAATTTCCACAGGGTCGCGCTAGTTATTATTATTACAATTGCAATATTGTTATAGGAAATCCTATTATTATTTTTACTATTAGTTAGGGCTTGATCTCCTAAAAAATGTATTAGTTTATATGGAGTCTGCCCCTTGTAATAACTTATATCTATCTTGTAAGACGTTGCATTTTAATCGTCAACGATTTCCTGGAACAATGCGAAAAAGTTCTCTACATGTTTCTCCGCTGTCTTTTTAAAAGTTTCTTCTTTCTCCGGCGATTTTGCTCATTTGCCTTTCACAGAAGTATCGAACACGTACGTGAAACATGGGAAACCTATGGAAAGTTTATTATTTTTTCTAATTTTAATACAAAAAAAGAACATCAGAAAAATTGAAAAAAAGGAATAATAAAACATTTTTTTACGGACGCAATTTTCCTCTCACTTTAATGCTCGTTTGAATTTATTATTTAAGTATTCATATATTTTATGAAATATATTTTTTTAAATTCCAATTGTTTAGTACATAGGGGTTCGTTTCATTTGCTTATTTAATTTGAGAGAAACCATTTTTCTTTACCTACAAATCTAATCGTGTTTTATTATCTAATTTGCTTTTATTGCTTTCTAAATGGTTTATCAACCATTTTTGTGTCATTTACTCTCATATCCACTAATTTCCGTAATAGTTTGTCTGCTTCAGGTTCTTACTTTATTAAAATATTTAATATATACTTTGTATATCAATCGTTTATGGATGAATTTATTTCATTTTCGTATATTTCTTAAAAAAATGGTTTTTAATGAGTTTCTAAATGTCAGTGATTATATACAAGCAGATATATATATATATATATATATATATATATATATATATATATATATATATATATATATATATATAGAAGATATATGGCTTCTTTACCAAATTCAGTTTGAAATTAAAAGAAATATATACACATACCATTATATAAATAAATTCCTGAAACAAAAAAGAAAAACACTGATAACTTAGCGTTTTTTTAAATTTACCAGTTTTTGTGTAGTGTCAACATATATTTAGAAATTTGTAATTTGATGCGGCGAAAAACATTTTCAACATTAATGTGTTTACATTTTTAGTTCATTCATAATTTATGACTTTGCCCTTACATTCCTTCTTAATTTATGTTAAGCATTTCGCTGATTAATATCCCCTTTTTATTCGAAAACGTAAACTCAATATTTGGTGAACGTATATTAAAGTTTTACTAAAACTTCCCAACATACACTGTGTTAAAATTATCATTGTAATAGAGCAACGCTGGTTGCGACATTTAACGTTTACTTTTCATAGGAAACTGAACGCTAACGATACCAAAATAGGTAAAGAGATTTCTCTAAAACCCGTAAAGGTTTGTTCTTTGATCAAAAGTGATTAGAATGTATTATATTCTAAAATAAATATCGAAACATACACACACTAGAACATACGGATATTATAACTTAATTGTGTGAAATACATACTGTACAACTATAATTGTACTCATTAACATATCGGATCAACAATTGACTATAATAGCCCTATACTAAAGAATAACGCATCATGGGCAAGTTCGTCCGATTGTGCATGATGATCGAAAAGCTACCATGTTTAATTCAAAAAGATTCTCGTGATTCCAAGGAAATATCGTTGAAGCTGCCGTTCATGCATTATTTCTTTTACATTTTTTAAGCAATTCCTCATTAAAAGAAAAATATATATTGATTTGACGTTAAAGCGATAAAAAAAACGTTATCTCTTAATTTTGTGAAATTTTTGTGTAGGAATATTTGTTAAACTTACGTCAGCGTCGGTATATTTAAGTTTGAAATCAGCTTGAATGGGAGAAAACGCTCGTAATTCTGGCGGTAACGGTGTCTGCATATGTGCGTGTGTGTACGTATCTGTATCTGTGTATTTGTCTGCGCTTGAGTGCTTGTGTGTGCGCGTGCTTGCTCAGGATGAACTGTCGGTTCAAAGTTAATACATAGCGGAATCAATCATCGCTACTTGGAAGTTTGATTGCGTCCAAGATGAACACTTCACTGACACTGACTTAAGAAGCAGAGGCGTCTTTAACAGGCGTAGATGCGTGGAAGTGAGGTGTCCGAAATACTAAGGACGGAAGCCGTCATACTCGGCTGATGTTGAAAGTATATAGGCACCGCCACCCACAAACTCTTTATTAGCTCTTGACGGCTACGTGTGGAAGACTGACATAAAGTATGATAAATCGAGGACTCTGATCCCGCAGTCAATTTTTGACTTACCAACAACTTTTGGTAAACCCTTACTTCGAACTTTCTCTCGAAGATCCATTTAGTATCAAAGAAGATAAAGAATATATGCAGCATCTCTTATGAAGACTGCAAAATAAATGCATGAAATAATTATATTAACTATTTCTATCTGGTGCTAGTAGTTTACATTTTATCCCATGTTATTGTAGTTTTGATTTTAGTGTATTTGACTATTTTGCATGAACTCCAGTTTTAATGTTTTTGTAGCAACATAATACTTACTTTGGTTCAAGGGAGGCGCGACAGCGCTCTATCTCTTAATAGACTTTACGAATGGCCTATGCTGGAAATCTAATTTCTTTGATTAATCATAACTCCAAAACCAATAAACCAAATTACTTAAAACTGTGCACAACATTTTTATTTGATAGGTTCAATAAGTGTGTAGAATTTCAGTAAAGGCAACCCAGAGATCCAGAAAGTTCAATCATGAAATCATGTTATCTGTGTGTACGTACTTACGCACGTATGTTCCACCCTGTATCTCATAAACTATTTGATCCGTTCAGATGATTTTTGGCAGATATAGAGGTTGTAGGGTTTAGTTGATAGCATTTTCATTTCAGTTTACCATATACCTTAGTTTTCCAGAAAATTTTAAAAAACCTTATGAGAAGTCATTGTATTGAGGCATAGCCTTTACAAAAGTAGTGACATTCCATGAAAAATGCCAGTATACTGAAATATAATAATAGGGTTAAGATGAAAATTCATATGCACTAAATGTATAAAAGCAAGGAAATTCTTAAATGTTTACACTTTTATTGTCATTAAGGGTATGACTACATAACCACCAAACCATTTTATTATCACATCACTACAGTATAAATCTCTATACATGAGTGGATGAAGTGTGGGATGTGCGCTGAAGAAAAATTCCTACCAGTAAAATACATAGCCCTGTTCTGCTCGCATACCCTTAATGACAATAAAAGTGTAAACATTGGGAATTTCCTTGCTTTTGTACATTTAGTGTTTATGAATTTTCATCTTAACCCTAATAAAGGCATATGATTTTAGTATACTGGCATTTTTCATTGAATATATATATATATATATATATATATATATACATATATATATATATATATATATATATATATATATATATATATATATATATATATAGAGAGAGAGAGAGAGAGAGAGAAAGAGTAAGATAATACTTTAACGATATACATAATATATTTAACCGGTAGACTATCAAGATTACAACAAAGCTCAATATAATTGATGGAGCAATAATATCAACTGAATGACATCATCAAATGAGAAATTAATCAGATTTTATTAAAGTTCAAAAACAAGGAGTGATATTACGTCCTTAACTCATGAGGTTTCAAAGAAAATCTTCTTCTCATTACCGCAATGACATTACTGCAGGTAATTAAATTTAAGCTTTGAAAATATATAAAAAATACATAAAATATATAAAACATCAATATATTTGATGTTTATATCTATAGATAGATAGATAGATAGATAGATAGATAGATAGATAGATAGATAGATAGATAGATAGATAGAGGGGGAGAGAGACATACAGAGAGAGGGAGAGAGAGACGATTCTTTGCGGAGACGCCTCTGTGTGGTTTAATTGCCATAAATATATGTTCATAACTGAAAATTGATACATAATATGTGATATCTCCTAATAATACAGGGTGTTTCAAAAGTCTTGGGAACATTACAAATGCGTATATATCATGAACTATTCCAGGTAGAAAAATGAAACTGGTGCCATTTTAAAGCTTGCTTAATCAAGTTTTTGGTCATACTAATGATTTTCGTGTTATCTTTCCAGGTGCAGTAATGGCGTTCTCTAAACAAGACAATGCATTTTGCGTCCTCCAATTTGCAAAGACTGAATCGTGGACATGTGTTCAGCGTGCATTTCGCAGGAAATTTAAAAAAGAAGCCCCTGAAAGGAAATCCATTGTCAGATGGCATGCTAAATTTGTGAAAGATGGGTGTTTGTGCCCAAGTAAGCGAACAGGTCGCCCTTCAACTTCAGAAGATGCAGTTGAGCAAGTTCGGACAGCCTTTCAGCGGAGACCCCGTAAATCAGTGAGAAGAGCCAGCAGGGAACTTCAGCTTGCTCCAGCAACTGTCTGGCGTGTCTTAAGGAAACGACTGCAAATGGTACCTTACAAACTCAAGTTGGTCCAAAAGTTGAAGGACACTGATAAGCCACTTCGCCGTGACTTTTGCATTGCAATGCAAGAGAAGTTGAAAGATAACGGCTTTGATGACCGGCTTGTTTTTAGCGATGAGGCGACCTTCCATCTGAATGGCAAAGTTAACAAGCATAACACTCGCAGATGGGGTACTGAGAATCCTCATGAACTTCTTGAGCACGAGCGAGATTCACCAAAAGTGAACGTGTTTTGTGCAATTTCCAAGAAAGGTGTCTATGGACCGTTCCTCTTTGAAGAGGCAACTATCACTGGTGAATCCTATCTCAACATGCTGGAAGACTGGTTAATGGTTCAGTTGGAACAAGCAAAATCTGATGACTTCATTTTTCAACAAGATGGTGCACCACCACACTGGAGTCTTAGAGTAAGGCAGTTTCTTAACACAAGGCTGCCTGGTAGATAGATTGGGAGATCTGGGCGAGGTGATGACGTTCTCATGCCCTGGCCTCATAGGTCTCCAGATCTTACCCCGTGTGACTTTTTCCTTTCGGGCTTTGTCAAGCAACAAGTCTATGTGCCGCCCCTTCCAAGAGATATTGACGAACTAAAGGCTCGAGTAACGGCAGTTGTAGGAACCATTGACGTCAAGATGCTGGAACGCGTTTGGCAGGAAATGGACTATCGACTAGATGTCTGCCGTGTGACGAATGGTGCTCATATTGAGCAACTTTGAAGATTCCCCACAAAACTTGAAACCTTTCCAACGGTAGCAATTTCATTTTTCAACTCCTAATAGTTTTTGAGTTATTAAAAATCGTTATGTTCCCAAGACTTTTGAAACACCCTGTATTATTTGTGGATACCTTTAATAATAATCAAAATATATATGATATTATGTGGTGATGAACAACTCTTATCCATCGGCTTCCCAGGTTGCGGATAAGGGAACGGCCTTTAGATATAAAGTTTAGCTGCGAATATCCAATAAGCAATGCCAGACAACACCACGGGTTGCTCTTTGGAAATACATAATGCTCAGGAGCCACTCTTCCAGGAATACGGTAAGGTATTGGAGCCGGAAATAACCAGGTTCGTGTCTGGGGGCGCGTTTAAACAACTAGGAGTGATGAACCCTTAGTCTTCGTTAAAGCATGCATCCAAGAGAAGGAAAACTCTGATATTAAATCTGACGACTGTTGTTCACCTTTTCACTGGCAATATTTGCACAGAATTTGTGTTATCAACCGCTACTAAAAGTTTGGATGGTTGTACACGGGCTTTCACTACTTACATCAAACCATTTGGTGTGGGTTTTCTGACAACATCAAATCTTAGATTTACTTAGTCCTGCATGGCAATTGGTTGAGGGCGACGCGGACAGGTGAAGGATGGCACAAACATGTGAGCAATTGTGCAGTTTGTGTCCTCCATCGATGACAAATCAGCTCTTTTCAGGGACAGCACTGTTCTCCCCATATCCGGGATGGGGCGATAAAACGATCCCTAAATATTGCTTGCTCACATGTGCACCCTGGCAGCCAACTGCAGCTGTCTGGGTACGTAGCATTGCAATCAATACAATCGAAAATTAATTAAGACATTTCTTTTTGGGTTTGGAATGTTCGAACCCTCCAGGACAATAACAATGAACTTGAACGCAAACCAGCCCTAGTGTCTCTTCAACTTTCAAAGTACAACATAGATATTGCAGCACTTAGTGAAACCCGTCTATTTAGAATTTCCCAGTTCAAGGGAAGTGAATGGTGGTTACGTTTTATTCACAAGTGATAAAGTTACAGATGGGGCACGTGTCTCTGGAGTGGGCTTTGCTGTGAAATCAGAAATTGCGCGTTCATTGCTATCCCTACCCATAGATCTGTCGGATCGTATCATAACAATGACCCTTTAGTAATAACTGGAGACACGGGTAACACATGTAAGTTGCTATGCACCAACAATGAGTAGATCCGATCAAGAGAGAGACAATTCTTATCAGCATTTACGGGAAGTAATCGGTGGCATCTGCCACAAGGATGAGCTCATTCTGATGGGGGATTTTAATGCTAGAGTTGGAGCTGATTTCCAAACGTGAGGATGGGTTTCGGGACGTCATGGAGTTGGCAAAATCAATGATAATAGTCTCCCTCTCCTTTCTTCATACAGCTAGTTTAATCTCACTTTCACCAACACAGTATTTCAACAGAAGAAGTGTCACAACACTACTTGGATGTACCCTCGTTCAAATGACTGGCATATAATTCATTATTCTATCACAAAGCAACGCAATATTCGCGACTTCGTGATTACATGCTCATTTCGTGGCAGTTGATGCTTATCAGACCATGCGATGCTGCGTAGCAAAACATCTCTTTGTTTCATTGCAGGCGAATTCAGAAATCAACTATCCCGAGACGTATTAACGTTAAAGCAATGTAAGAATCCTGAAGTACACACTGTATTATCTGACAAGCTGCAAGAACACTTAGAGAATGTAGAAGTGAATAATGACATTAGAAAATTCCTGGAAAAAACTACGTGATGCCACATACGCCACTGCCATGGAAGTGTTAGGCTCATTAATACGTAGACATCAGCATGTTGAAGCGCAAGATAACATCCAGAAAATGGGTCCGGCCTAAAAAGCATGGATTGATGACAAAAATTCTGCAACGAAAAAGAAGGCCGATAAAACTTGTAAAGCACAAGTGCAAAAAAGTACTGCGGCAGATGAAAGAGAAATGGTGGGCTGATCATGCAGAATCTATTCAAACAACATTCAATAAGAAATAAACAAAAGCCTTTTATGAAGGAATAAAGAAAGTTGTTTGTCCTCAACAACCGGGAGCTTCACCTATTTTCGCAGAAGATGGAACCTTGTTGACTGATAGAAGTAATATTTTGAACGACTGGTAAGACCATTTTGAGACAGTATTAAACACTTCCTCTGTTACGGATGACAACGGTATTTGGTCAATTCATCAGCTTCCTGAATAAACGGATATGTCAGCTCTACCGACCCTTCCAGAAGTCTCTGGCGCTATCAAGCAGATAGTAATGGGTAAGGCACCTGGCAACGATATTATACCACTGGAAGAATTTAAGTATTGTAGCCAAAAGTTGGCTAAAAAAATTGCAAATATGCTCTTTTTGTATCAATTTGGATAGCTGGAAGGGTTCCCCATCATTTCAAACATGCCATCCTTCATCTATACAAAAACAAAGGTCTTCGAAGTGTCTGTGATAAGCATCGCAGTATATCCCTTATTTCAATTGCTGGTAAAATTCTTGCTAGACTTATTCTCAACAGATTACTTAGGCATGTTGTTAATGAAATCTATCCCGGATCGCAATGTGGTTTTTACGCTCTATGATATTTTTTTTGCGTCAGGTATCTGAGAAAGCGCGTGAGAAAAACCAAGTGTTTTACATCGTGTTCATTAACCTTACCAATACATTTAGTACTGTGAACCGTACAACTCTTGGGAAGGTATTGAAGAAACTTGGCATCCCAGATAACATGATAAAAGTTATAATGTATGTTCATGAGGGTCTGAAAGTATCAGTCGTGTTGAATGGGGATTATTTTGAACAGTTCAATGTAACCAATGGCACCAAACAAGGATGTGTTATGGTTCCGTTTTTGTTATGTTAAAACACGCATTTTTAGATGTTGATACTGGAGTAGAATTTCAGTTCTGTACAACTGGTGGAATATTCAGTCACCAGCGCTTCAAAGCAAAAACGCTCCTTCGTAGAACAATCATTAGGGATTTTCTATTTGCGGATGAGTCCGCACTGGTTGCAACCTCCGTCGAGGAAGCTCAACTTCTTGTTGAGCGGTTTTCTGCTGTATGTAAATCCTTTGACCTTACCATCAGCATAAAGAAAAACGGAAGTCATTCACCAGCCCCGACCTACATTAAAGCAGGTGTACGGTGTGAAACAAAATCGGTCGATCCACAATTTTCCAGTGACGCCTATCCGAGTCGATGGAAGCAATTTGAAATATGTGAACAACTTTACATATCTGGTAGCGTTGTGAATACAAGTGCATCGCTCGAAAATGAAATAGTGAATACAATCTCTCGTGCTAGTAGTTCGTTTGGAAAATTGAGTATCCGATTATGGAAAGACCGAGAGATAAGCCTGAACACCAAGATAGCAGTGTATAAGGTCGTTATACTTACCACACTACTGTATGCATCAGAGACATGGAAACCTTATCGTAACCAAATTGAGCAACTTGACGTCTTCCATAAGAGATGTCTTCGTACTTTTTTCTGGTTTCACTTTTAAAGACCGGGTATCCGATGCAGACTTGTTTACACATTGTGGTATCAATGACATAGAAAGTTTTCTGATCCAATCACAACTTCGCTGGGCAGGTCATGTTGTTCGCATGGACGATAGTAGGATACCAAAGCAACTCATGTACAATCAGCTTGATGGTGGTTACCGTAATGTTGGACGCCCTCGGCTTCGCTAGAAAGGCAAACTGAAAGCTAATATTGCAGCTGTCCAGATCAATAGCGGAAATGCTAGAGACGCTTGGAAAAGTATGTCACCAGAGTATCGAACATTTCCCACGGCGTGTATTCACTAATTAAAGGAAACAAGGCTTCAAACAAAAGCAAGTGTAAATATACCGTCAACGCTTTCTCACAATCATCATTCCAGCGTCCTCTGTGGAATCTAAACAAGCAAACGAAATTTAACATTTCCACGCTGCATGGCGTTTCCCATATTCAAAACAAGAGACCAGTATATAAAAGAATGAAAATAACATATTCCTTCTTTTTTCATTTTTCGGAACACAAGGTACTAGGACTTCTTATAATATATCTTTGCTTGACAAGGCTATGTTTTTTAGCGAAATTATTGCAAAACTTAAATACAAATATATGATATTTAAAATGAGAAAAAATCTGTCTTGATTTTTAGTTTATTCTTATCCTCTGTGCTTTTAGGCATAGGCGTATATTTTATGCTAAATTTCTTAAAATATGTTTTAAAAGAATATGGAAAAACAATATTTAATATATATATATATATATATATATATATATATACATTATAGCTAGACTTAGAGGCTGATATAATTTAAACGATCAAATAAGACACTCATCCTCATGAGAAATATAATGATTGTGAGGATGGCATCATGTCAAACAAACACCACCCTCACCATAAAAGGAGGCGTACATGCCTCGGAGGATTATATAATAAGACCGTAACAGATACTACAGTAGCCGAATGAATATAGATTACACTGATTCACTCAAACGGGGTGGTATATCCTGGAAAGTGGTTATCAAAACAACAAACCAAATAGTGCACTTTCTTTTCCAAATCAGGATTGGTAATACCTGGCGCTATCCGTCCATGAAAAAAGGTAATACCTGTGAGTATGGTTACATAACCAGAGAATATATACTGCACAACCCTCCTACATATGTTACTGTCAGCATAATTGATGTTACAGTTTTTATCCCCTTGTCTGTATAGAAATGCATGTATTAATATAGTTTGAGTATCCGACAATTGTTTCAGAACATCTTCGGCTCCTCCTCATGAATATACTAATGAGAAAAACTTAGATCCTCAAATACACCATCATAAAAAATCAAACAGACACATTACATTAAACATTTTTCCGACGGGAAACCCACTTGCGTAAGATGATATGTTTACATATACCTATCGACGATTAAGAAAGTCGGTCAGCTCAAACTATTGGCAGGACTGGTCAGAATAGGCCCGTCTCCCCTTTTTTAACTACATGCACCCACCCCCAGAAATACCCGCACTCACTCTCACACACCCTCACCCTTATACGCACACACTCATACACTCACATACACATATACCCACATATATAAATATATAAATAAAAACATATATATATATATATATATATATATATTTATTTTGCGCAATGTTTTCAGGGATTCTAATTTTTTATTTCATTTAATTTTTCTTATTAATCATAATCTTTATAAGCTGCCAAATAATGTGTTATATACATTAAGCCAATCGTTATTAATTAATAAATTTAAATTCTTAATAAATATCAATCATAGTTACCAACAAACTAAGTTGATCCGACTATAATATTATTCCCCTAATTATTTGAGATTAAGAGACCAAGTTGTACATATAATATATATATATATATATATATATATATATATATATATATATATATATATATGTATATATATATACATATATAAATGTATAAATCTGTATGAGAATATATATATATATACATATATATAAATATATATATACATAGATAAATGTATAAATATGTATGAGAATATATATATATATATGTATACATATATATATATATATATATATATATATATAGATAGATAGATAGATAGATAGATAGATAGATAGATATGTGTGTTTGTGTGTGTATGTTATAATGTGTCTACTTATATGTGCGTGCCTTTACGTATGTATATCTATATCAAAATATATGTTAGTTTATCTTGATACGAATTATTTTATTTTATGGTTTACTTATAATAAAAATACTTACTTATTATCTATTTATATTTGGAATTATATTTTTGTATCATATTCTTTGTATCATAATTTTTAAACTACACTGTTTTTTACCGATTTTAAAGGTATTGTTATATATAATTATTACCTAGAAACAATATTTTGTAAAAATATGTATTTAAAAAAAATACTTTTAGTTAAATTAACTTTGCATTTATTAATATTTCTTTTGATATATTTTACCATTAGTTTTTCCATTTTATTATATTATTCTTCTGTTTTATTTTAGTAGTTTAGTTTACATCATTATTAATATTATTGTTAATAATAATATAATCATTATTATTTGTATTATTACTGTTATTTTTATTTAAGCTTTGAACTATATAATTATCATTAAACTTACTTCTACTTATGTTTCCAAGCCAATGTAGGAGAAGGTCAAACAGGACATATGTCAACAGAAGCTGTTGTAATTTAATAGAACTTCAAAATGTCATGTTTGATAGTAGATTAAACAATATCTAATAATTAGCCATTGATGCAGCGGGTGCTAGTGATGTATTAAATATCATCATCAAGCTTAGTCTTTGAATAAATGTCTATGGGTAATGCTTTTAATCAAATTGAACTTTTGCCTTGTGGGACTAACTGAGTCCAAACAATTATAGACACCAGTAAAAGTTAGTGTTCGTTATATTTACGTAAGAAAACAGGAGAGAGCTTATCAAACTATAACATTAAGAAATAGAAGAACATTATTGGCTTCTTTATCTATAGTTAACTTAAAGACTGAATAAATATGGTTGAATGGCGTAAAACAACGCCCGCTTCCGGCGTATTTTAGAACAAACAAAAGGTGTCGTCAACATAACAACAGTAAGCATCTGATCTTTTAGAACTAAATAACATACTTTCTCCATTAAAACCTACGAAGATGTTAGCCAATACCGGTTCTAAAAGAATTAGGAATTATATTAGGAAATAAATCACTCTTTACTCATTTGACCAGACGTTTTTGTAACTTGGTATCTATATAGTCGAATCAACTGAAACACGCACACACACACACACACACACACACACACACACACATATATATATATATATATATATATATATATATATATATATATATATATATATATGTATGTATATATATATATATATATGTGTGTGTGGGGGGTGTATTACGGCAGCATTTTCTCATTCGTGAAAACATTCTTAAAAATAAAAAAATTGTCTGTTTAATTGTAGCCTTTTCATTTTAAAATTTTTCTGATAATATTTATTGTATTAAAATCCAAAAAAATAATAAATGTTACATAGTTTTCACGAACGTTTTTGATTCTTCGTCAAAAGCAAATTAACAAAAAAGCTGTAGAAAGAAGAGCATTTTAAAAAGACGGCAGCCAAACGCACCGGTAACGTTTTTCGCATTGTTCCAGGAACGCTGGAATGGCATTTTTTTAATACAAAATAGACCATCAGAAAAAATGAAAAAAATGAAAAGGTATAATTAAACAGACGATAATAATAATAATAATAATAATAATAATAATAATAATAATAATTATTATTATTATTATTATTATTATTATTATTATTATTATTATTATTATTATTAGAATCAAAGCGATCACTGAGACCATACAAAGGACGGCAATGATGAAACCAGCTTCAATTAGGAACATCTTCGAATGCGAAAATCAACCCGCATAAGCTACGAACGGTAACTAGTCACATTGAAGTAACAATAGCGGTAAAATAAATTAGAGATAGAACACCCCCACACGAATCAAGGAACATAAACTGAAATAAATCTCATAAACTACCCCCGCAAAGTCTCGGCTGATACAGCACAAAATAGACGAGATGCGTCAAGGCGCATGGGACCACCGAGGAGGGAGGACACTATAAGACCTGCACTGGAAGCGTGCAGAGAGTGCTGAGGGCTTCAGCAGGCTTATTGCTACCCAAATACCAGAGGATACCAATGATCGTTGTCAGCGATAAATCAATGGTAAGCGGTTGTTGTGATACAGCACATCAATTTGCAATGGTTATGGAAACGAGTTGGAGAGTACTGGACATCTGAGGGGGCGTGTTGTCACTTAGACTCCAGGGAACATCACCGGATATTGTCAGTGAGCAATCACTAATGATGACTTGTGTGAACTCCTAGTAGGTATAGATACTAATAAGTATAACATATATATATATATATATATATATATATATATATATATATATATATATATATATATATATATGCAAAAACGTGTGAGAGATGAGAAATATAGATGGTGAGAATTGGTTGTATGTGTGTATTTGGTTGATAATAAAATCCCTTATTAGATGACGTGAATATAGATGAAGTCTACAATATATGTATTGAAATATTCTGTAAGGATTGCTTGTAAAAATGATTTCATATATTTATTCATTTATTTCCCCTACTTCAAATTTATTCTGCAGTTGCATAATTATATTAACTCTTTTTAGCCTTCAGCACTCATGCTGTTGTTTCATTTTATATGTCTCCTGTAATTTCGTGCCATCAATATTAGTGCGCCCATTTTTACTTGGTCTCCTATTCCGTGATTAATATAAATGAACATCCTAAAATTGGACGGTCGTATTAACCTCTTTATTGTTTATTTGCTTCACCTTAATCTCGCCTTTGGGCCATTTAATGAAATCCAAGTCATCCAGATGATTAGAGATGTCATAAACGATGCGATGTTTTGGGGGGAAGTAATCAATAAATAGAGTGAAAAAGGGGAATTCCCAGCAAGTCCTTGATGCGCATGTCAAGTTATGGCTTCAATTTAGGAAACGAGTTCGTCTCTGTGATTTATACGCGCCACAAACACGCATACAAATTAAGTAAAAAAAAAATAATCTTGTACGGATGACAAGTCGTGAATATATTCACCAAACTGAATGTGGCTGTATCTATTTGGTTTCATATTAATTTGGGTTTCTTAAATTAAATATACGCGTAGAAATACGCGGAACTTCGTTTTATATATGTCTCACTTAATTAAGTCCAGCGTAGCAAGGAATATGCAAACACACATGTATATGTGTGTGTATGTGAGTGTTGTTGTGAATGTAATCTTCCGATAAATAAAAACACAAACAATTAGATACATAATAGTGCAATTTATTGCATTATTTTTTTTATTCTCGAAAACTTATGGGGAACCATTTCGAGAAGCGTTTTCATATATTGTTTCTATATATATTTATTCTGTTATTGATCTATAATTTGTACTTGCAAAACGGGAACATTCTTTCAAAGACGGTTGCGTTTCGATCCCGGCTTGAGGCACCAACTGGTTTAGCCGCACTGATGAGCTGTGAAACAGCGAAACAGTCTGTATGTGTATGACTATATGAAGCTCCTCCCCGGGTAGAGATTATTTGTATGGGTATCGCCAACTGTCATTAGCTTAAAGGCATAGCTCATTAGGTAAAACTAATTCGAGCTCCGGCATTTGCAATGTTTACATTGAGATACTTCTTACATTCAGTCAGTGTCGTATGATGGCGTAGGTGTTAGCAGCGTTTCGATCCCGGCTTGAGGTACTAACTGGTCTTGCCGCACTGATGAGTCTGTATGTCGAAGACTATATATATATATATATATATATATATATATATATATATATATATATATATATATATATATATATATATATCGGGGTTCGAACGTGCGACTGGATTTAATAATTGTTTCTACACTTATCACTCTGCAAGAATGAACCTTATATGTATGTAGATTATACTTAAATATTTATTATTTAAATAATTATTTGTAGCCCATTTCCCCGCTGGGCCCTTTAATAAAAAATAAAGGACACCGCCAAATTTAAATACAAGTTATTTCTGGTTGAAGACTGTTATGGCGACAGAATATAAGTGGCTGCATACTTGAGCCATATATAAACTTTTGTTTCTCACATCTTGTAGGTATTCACGGTAGCCTTATTGATTAGCGCGCTCGGAATTGGAGTTTACTGTGACTCTTTTTCCAGTGTTCAAATTGTGCGACTGGCTTAGAATAGTAATCGCTACACTGATGATTCCGCAAGGATGAAACGTAAACGTATGTAGATCAGTTTTACATATCTATTATTAAATAATTATATAAATATATACATACATATATATATATATATATATATATATATGTGTGTGTGTGTGTGTGCGCGTGTGTGTAAGCCTTGACCCCCAGACGTTATATATATATATTTATATATATATATATATAGAGAGAGAGAGAGAGAGGGAGGGGGAGTAGATAATTGTTTTTCTATAATAAAACACACACAACCGGAAACCGTAAACTTATTTTTCGACCTCCTCAGTCCCTTAATCTTGGCGCAGAATTAAGATTTCTATTCCACTGTATTGTATCCTTGCTCCACAAATAAGAAAGCTGAGTATATAGTAACCGTATAAAAATACCTTTACTCTTAAATAACTTGGCACTGGCTATCATTTAGGTAGCAACATTACAGCAGGATTTATAATGTAACCATATCAATGTTTATAAATCCGGCTGTTTCACGCAAAAGAATGAACTCATTGTTCACCAGAATTCATTCAATTCACTGGACGCCGACGTATTTGACAGTCACCAACCTCAATCCCGTTATGCATACACTCTCTTGAAATCAACCATAACCGGGGAAACACTATGTTTAATCTGGAGAAGTGATTTTTATGTAACACCTCGTTTACTTTAAAACTTAATAACTACTCCATCCTTTCAGGGAATATCGATTCTTTCTTAAGACAGAAAACAACAATTACAATAACCTATTTTGTGATTAAAACACAATCACAGTAACGCATGATGAGTAAATCACATATAAAACACAGCCTAAAACGACCCTTAATGAAATATTACGTGTTTACGCATACTTTCCAATGAAGGTTAATATTAACATTATTTAGTTGTAATACTTGTATGTATTACACTCCTATTGCATTGTGAAATATATAAATATGCAATTACCCGCCAACTGTGGTCAGAATAACACGGTGTGTACACTTAACTGTATAATATTATTCGGATTATAGTATAGCCTTCTTATTTCTTTGTGAGTGAAGTGAAATACTACGACGATTGCAACTGCTACTGATGCTACTATTATTACTACTAATGATAACCTTCCACTTTATAAAAAATACCAATGTATAACTATACATACACGGTGGTAAGTACTTAACTTCGTTCGGATATGTACTAAAAATAACTGTTTTTCAAATATTATTCAGAAAACCAAATGTTTCCCCCAACAGATAAAACGAAGTTAACTGATATAATTTAACATTGTCGTAAACCTTAATCAAGTTTTCGATAGAAGTAAATACTTCTATTTATAAGTGTATGTAACATTCCCGAACAAGTCACAGCTGGCTACATTATTTTACAATATATTTTATCAAAGTTCTAGACAAAAATATAATAATTAAATTGGTCTTTTGTAATTGAACAGGGGTTATTTAAAAATAAATTCCAGTCTTTATAGGGTTATTATAAAAAAAATTGTAATTCATTAAAACTACAGGTATTAGTGGTTCTATTTGTTTATTTCAGGGCATAGCTAAAAAAAAAGACCGGAACCTTCATACGTAGAAAGCCAATCTATAAAATAAATGAATAACATCATTTCGTTTCGACGGAAGTAAAAAAGGGTTTTTAATGTAATTTGATTTTAATCATGTATTTAAATGTTATTCCTTCAATAAATATAAACTAAATAGTCATATTACTGTATTTTATACATTTATGAATCTAATTGATTTATTTATATTTTAATGTGTACAGTAATGGAAATTATAACTCCGTGTTCGTACCATATCTTGCTGAACAGTGGGACACACCTTATTTACGTATTTTCATTTATAATTAAATAGTACAGAAAGCTAGTCCAGGATTTGGGGCAACATAATCTATAAAAAAAATTTTAAAAGTTGAAATTCTAATAAAATAAAATAAAAATGTGTTTTCTTCTCAACCGTTATACATAGTCGATCACTTTTACTTCGTTCCATTTTCCCTTAACATATTGCTAGGCATAGCGAATGTTTAATGCTATTCTTACTTTAAATTTTGTGTATATTTACAACACTCATGATATATAACGCACATATTAATTCAGATGCTGTTTCCTGTATTTGACTGGACCCGGACGAAGGATTATCGGACGGTTGCTTCCCTCCTGAATTTTGTCGTTATGTCATATGATTTACGTCAATTTCGATATTTGTTAATTTAACAAGGCTTTATATATGGTGTGTAGAGTTTTTTGGGTCTGTCTTTGGGGATTGATACATATTTATCGGAACTGATAACGTGTTCTTCAGGTAGGTAACTGTTGTAGACCCGTGCACGGGGTCACAAAGATAACAACCACAAATTGTGACGGGTTAAAATATACTATGTATTTATTCATAGCAATACAGTAACGCCACTAAATGTGGTAGGAGATGACCGGATTCCTACCATGCGGTAAAACATGAATAGGAATGTCCTCTGTTTAAGTCTTTGCCACCATGGTATTTATTATAGATGGTTGCTCCATTAGTTCTTCAATAGGGGTGATTTGTACCCCACAACACCCCCTCCCGAGCTTTTGATTCCCCTGGAATGATCGTATAGCTCTTTTTCCTGGGATTGATCTCTATGGGATCGATCCTTTTTCTTTTTCTGGAAGACCGGCATTTTCGGCTGCTTGTGGTGTTACCAGGTCGAACGTGTCATATATATGGTCAATTACTTCTTGTTCAACAGGAGGTTGTCTGTCGTCATCAGTGACACGTTTCCGAATTTGGTTCAAATGCTTCTTGTGAGTTAATTATGGACCTTCGATTATGTAAACCATCCGCCCGATCCTCTGCTTGACCTTTCCTAGTTCCCACATCATACTATTATTTTTGTGTACCTGGAAAAATACCTTTTCCCCAGGTAAATACATCTTTTTAGGAACTGTAGTATTCGGCGGTTTTACCTGTTTAGGCAAAAGTTTCTCGAAGACCGGCCTAATTTTCCTTGCAAACATTAACTCTGCCGGCGACATCTTTGATGGAGCGCTTTCATTTGGCGTAATTCGGTACACCTGTAAAAACTGTTGTAACGCCTTTCCTGAGGGCGTTCCTTTAGCTTTTTCAGGGCTCTTTTTAGCGTGTCCACGAACCTCTCTGCCTGACCGTTCGATCGAGGATAATATGTTAGCGTTGTTATGTGGTTGACCTGGAAATCCTCGCAGAAACTTTTAAAATCTGCTGACGTGAATTGCGTGCCATTGTCCGACACCAAACAATCGACCACACCAAACCTAGCATACAATTCGTGAAGAGCACTGATTGTAAAATCCGTCGTTGGACTCTTGCATCTAAATACCTCAGGCCATTTTGAAAAGCTATCAACAACTATTAAGTAATAGTTTCCCTCCAATGGACCTGCAAAGTCCACGTGTATCATTGACCATGGATGGTTAGCTTTAGGCCACGGGCTAAATTGTATTGGGGGCGCTTTTGCAGCCAATACGCATCCCTTACACGATTTACCATGTCTTCAATATCAGTGTCCATGCTCTTCCAGTAAACGTAGGACCTCATGAGGCTCTTCATTCTAGTAGCCCCAGGGTGCCCCGTATGAAAATCTTTTAAAAAAACTTTTCTCAGCGTGGCTGGGATTACCACCCTTTCTCGGTACAACAGTACCTCATTGCACATAGAATAAACTTCCGCCGCCGATTCATCTGATTGCATTTTTTGTTTCGTTTCTTTGATGAAACTATCTTCTTCAGCCTCCCTTATTATATCTTTCAAAGTCACTGGTAATTCCCTGATCGTATTGCACAGTATTTGTGTATAGTCCTTTTCACTTTGTAGTGACGTTATTACTGTGTCCTCCAGCGGTTCCCTTGATTTCGGGATTGATCGCGACAATCCGTCAGCGTGACCTAACTTCGCAGATGCAAGAAATTCCATACTGAAATCGTAATTTAGCAGGATGGTCGCCCATCTTTGCAGTATGTTGGCTGAGTAAGTTGGCATCCCTTTTTTTGAACCGAAAATGGTTATAAGCGGCTTGTGATCAGTTTGTAATTTGAATTTTCGACCATGTAAAAAACGGTGGAATTTTGTAACCCCGAATATGATCCCCAGTGCTTCCTTCTCAATTTGGGAATAATTCTTCTCAGCTGGCAGTAAGGTTCTCGACGCATGGGCGATCGGTTTAGTGGACCCATCTGGCATTTTATGTAGAATGCATGCCCTATTCCATAAGCACTTGCGTCGGTTGCGACAATAATCTCTTGTTCTGGATTGAAATGAATCAGAAATAAATCTGATGTTAGTACATCTTTTAACTGCTTAAATGCCGACTGGCACTCCGGCGTCCAGTTCCATTTTTTGTCCTTTTTTAATAGTTCATTCAAAGGCGCACGCAATTTATGCATATTCTTAATAAAAGTTTGATAATAGTTAACGAGCCCTAAAAAACTTTGCAATGTTATTACATTTTGAGACTCTGGCATGTCTTTTATTGCTGTGGACCTATCCGGGTCGGGTTTTCTCCCGTCCTTATTTAATATATGACGCAGGTATTTTATTTGTTCCAAAAAAAATTCACATTTTGCCTACTTCAAAGTGAAGCCGTATTCTTGTATTCTGTCAAACACTTGAAATACATGATCTCTATGTTGTTCAACATTTTGACTACGTATGAGAATATCGTCCAGATAGCCTATTGAAAAATCCAAACCGCTTAGCAAAGTGTCAATTATCTGTTGGAAAATAGCAGGTGCTACTTTTATCCCAAATGCTAATCTATTGAATTTAAAAAGACCTATGTGTGTTGATATACACAAAAGTTTCGAACTATCGTCTTCTACTAGTATCTGTAGATACGCCTCGCTTAAGTCTATTTTGGAAAAGATTTTTCCGCCATTTAACTTAGCGAATGCTTCCTCTGTGTTTGGTAACGGATAGTGGTTGTCCTTGAGCGATGCATTCAATCCGGTAGAGAAATCTGCGCATACTCTGATTTCTTTTGATTTTTTTTTATGTATACGGTGGGGGCTGCCCACTCACTATAGTTAATATGGGCCAAAATCCCTGTGTTAACTAGTCTTTCCAATTCTTCTTCAATTTTTTCTCTTGAAGCGAACGGTACGCTACGTGGTTTTTTGAATATTGGTTTTGCTTCATCCAGCAATTCGAATCTCGCTTTTATTTTCGTGCAGCATCCAAGCTTTTCAGAAAAAACACTCGGAAAAAATTTTTTTAGATCTTTTTTTAGTTTGACGGCTTCGGCCGTTAAATTTTCGACTTTTTGACAAAAATCACTCATTGGCGAGTCCCATAATTCAAATTCTAAGATCCAGTCAGATCCAAATAAATTTGATGTGTTCCTAAGAACGAATACTTTTAACTTTTTTGTCTTTCTTTTTAGTGAAACATTAATAATTAATTCACCTTCAAAATGTATCTTTTCACCAGTTACCGATGTTGCGATTTTATTCGTCTTCATCATCGTGGGCTTTCCTAATTTCTTCCACGTGTGAACATTTATAATCGATATATCCGACCCCGAATCGAGTTGCAGATTTACTTCTCTATTTCCGATTCTCACCGTAACATATTTCCTTATGTTCTCAGTTGGTGAAGGGTCCCTTTTTGCAGTTTTTATGTAGTTCTTTTTTCCTACTTTTGCTCTGCAATATGAGGCCTTGTGGCCTGCTCGTTTGCATAGGTCACACGTTATTTTCTTATGGTACCAACATGCATTGTACCCATGAGGTCCTCCACATTTACTACAAGGGGCCTAGGCTTTTGTCTATCCTGATAATTTTGTGAAGGGTTCTTTTTGCCTCTTGGTTGGTAATAGCTGGCGGGTGAGTGTCCTTTATTTTTGGAGCGTATCTTTTTAATGTGAGCGATACCTGCTTCCTCTATGTTTCGGGAATCTTGTTTCACTGCCACGAACCGTTGACAATCTTCAGCCAGTTTCTGAAGCGTAAAATCAGGTTCTAATTCCAGTTTATTTAGAGCACGACGTCTTATATCGGCGTCTTTTGTGGCTATCGAACCTTGTGTGAATATTAGGCATCTAAAATTATCTGCCGTTAATGATGACAACTTGAAGTTGTCACAGTTTTTATTAACTATGGACGCAAAAGTCGTATAATCCTGATTTTCCTTATGTGTAATATTCATACATTTCCATCTTTTATGGAAAAGGCTTGTCTTTGGACAGTATAACTCCATTAACAGTTTGACTGCCTCGTCAAACGACAATTCGTTGGTTTTTCTTGGCAAAATATAATCCACGAAGTGGTTATGTTCGGATGCACCTAACTTCCGTAGTAATAAACGAACCTTCTTTTGATCCGTCCATGAACCACAATCAATCTTGAATAAGTCTTCAAATCTTCTGAAGTATACTTCAAACGTTAGGTCTTCCTCAGGAGCATAGCGAAATGTATCAATGGCTGACCAGATCGCATTTTGCGAAAAAGCCGTACTGTTTTCCTGTCCGTTGTCCTTATTCATTAAAACTTGCGTTAACGAATTCATTTTTTTATCTGATTGGTTTTGATGCTCTAACTGTAATTTTTTCAATTCCAATATTTGTTCGTTCATTTCTTTCTTTTCTTCCGCAGCGTATTTCATCACTTCTTTATTTTCTCTTCCCTGTTTTCCTCGAAGTATTTCATTAAACTTAACTGCTTCTCGTCATTTTGTTTCTGTACTATCAATTGTTCTTCTCGAAACCTTTTTTCAAGTTCTAATTGTTGATTTTGTTGAAGTTTTATAATTTCCAAAATCTGTTTTGAAAAATCTTCCATTATTTTTTTTTTTAATGACAAAAAAAACGCTTTCAGAAACAAACCAATTTTTCTATAGTACCAACTCTACAAAAAAAACTTTTACAATTTTTTTTATCTGGTTATATTTACGGGTATTTCCTTCATTTATTTTTTCCTTGTGTGGCAATTTTCCACAAGAAAATAATTCAGCGTTTGTGTTTATACAGAAAAAAAGTTTGACCTCTTTTTTTTTTTCTTCAATTTTCTTTTCATAACGTGTAAGTATTTAGTTCCAATCCTTGTTGAACGTACACTTTTTTTTTTCTTTTACAAAGAATTAGTTTGTTTTTTTTTGTGAAAAAGAAAACGAGTTCATAGCATTTATTTAAATATTGCCCATCATTTCCGCTTTAAGTGCGTAACAGAATATCATATTTTCTCATTAACACAATGTGTTATGCCGTACCTGCTTGTCGAAAGTGTTTTTTTTCAACGTGCCAGTCAGTCAGAGAAAAATTTATTTTAATCAGAAAAATACGACGTAACTTTTTAATTTTTGTTTCAAGACAATTTAAGACAATCTTTTTAGAACGAACACTTTTTTTTGTACTTATTGAAACTTTGAGTCGTTCCTTTTTTTCAGTTGTCGTAAATCCAAGCCATTTATGAGTTCCGTTTTAACTCGTAGTTTAGGCTTCTTGTGGCTTTTTTTTTCCAACATAAAGATAAGACTTTTTTGACGACGTCTTTTGTTGTTGGACGTTTTTTTTTTTTCAAGTAAATCCTTGCCCGAATCTTCGTTATTCAGTTTTTTGTCGAATGATCCCGTAACTTTCTTGAGTAATCCT
The DNA here is from genome assembly GCA_963556195.1 of Sepiola atlantica. Lineage (NCBI taxonomy): Eukaryota > Metazoa > Mollusca > Cephalopoda > Sepiida > Sepiolidae > Sepiola > Sepiola atlantica. Next base: position 87,957,514 of record OY744523.1, read on the forward strand.
GGTAGCCAGTTTGTCGTGACTGGTATAAAATAAAAATCCTCACGTATATTCTTTACTAAATTTCTCGTCGCCAGTGTTGTAGACCCGTGCTAGGGGTCACAAAGATAACAACCACAAATTGTGACGGGTTAAAATATACAATGTATTTATTCATAGCAATACAGTAACGCCACTAAATGTGGTAGGAGATGACCGGATTCCTACCATGCGGTAAAACATGAATAGGAATGTCCTCTATTTAACACCTACCCACTATAAGAGTATGTGACACAAGGTCGGAAAGTGGGATTTGAAAAGCCAGCGCCCGAGAACGTGAGCGCTTTAGCCATTAAAAATTGCCTGGACAGCCCCGTCGGCATTCCCCGGTAGGGGCGCCTCAGGCAGAAGCTATAAACTTACTCCTCCCCAAAGAGGAGAGGCAAAGCCTGGGAGGGTGGACCATCTAGAACTGCACAGGACAGACCCATAGACCGGCGGAATCATGCCCCGAAGGTCAAGACAACACCGGTCTATAGGGTGTAGTATCCATCGGAACAGATACCACACGTGGTACGAGGACTCTCACATGATAGGAATGTCCTTTATATTAAACACCTACCCACTATAGGAGTATGTGACACAAGGTCGGAAATTGGGATTTGAAAAACCAGCGCCCGAGAAGGTGAGCGCTTTAGCCATTAAAGATTGCCTGGACAGCCCCGTCGGCATTCCCCGGTAGGGGCGCTTCAGGCAGTAAGCTATCAACTTTCTCCTCCCTAAAGAGGAGAGGCAAAGCCTGGGAGGGTGGACCTCCTAGAACTGCACAGGACAGACCCATAGACCGGCGGAATCATGCCCTGAAGGCCAAGACAACACCGGTCTATAGGGTGTAGTATCCATCGGAACAGATACCACACGTGGACACTCACATGATAGGAATGTCCTCAATATTTAATACCTTCCCACTATAGGAGTATGTGACACAAGGTCGGAAAGTGGGATTTGAAAAGCCAGCGCCCGAGAACGTGAGCGCTTTAGCCATTAAAAATTGCCTGGACAGCCCCGTCGGCATTCCCCGGTAGGGGCGCCTCAGGCAGTAAGCTATCAACTTACTCCTCCCCAAAGAGGAGAGGCAAAGCCTGGGAGGGTAGACCTCCTAGAACTGCACAGGACAGACCCATAGACCGGCGGAATCATGCCCCGAAGTCCAAGACAACACCGGTCTATAGGGTGTAGTATCCATCGGAAAAGATACCACACGTGGACTCTAACATAATAGGAATGTCCTCGATATTTAACACCTACCCACTATAGAAGTATGTGACACAAGGTCGGAAAGTGGGATTTGAAAAGCCAGCGCCCGAGAACGTGAGCGCTTTAGCCATTAAAAATTGCCTGGACAGCCCCGTCGGCATTTCCCGGTAGGGGCGCCTCAGGCAGTAAGCTATCAACTTACTCCTCCCCAAAGAGGAGAGGCAAAGCCTGGGAGGGTGGACCTCCTAGAACTGCACAGGACAGACCCATAGACCGGCGGAATCATGCCCCGAAGGCCAAGACAACACCGGTCTATAGGGTGTAGTATCCATCGGAACAGATACCACACGTGGACACTCACATGATAGGAGTGTCCTCGATATTTAACACCTACCCACTATAGGAGTATGTGACACAAGGTCGGAAATTGGGATTTGAAAAGCCAGCGCCCGAGAACGTGAGCGCTTTAGCCATTAAAAATTGCCTGGACAGCCCCGTCGGCATTCCCCGGTAGGGGCGCCTCAGGCAGTAAGCTATCAACTTACTCCTCCCCAAAGAGGAGAGGCAAAGCCTGGGTGGGTGGACCTCTTAGAACTGCACAGGACAGACCCATAGACCGGCGGAATCATGCCCCGAAGGCCAAGACAACACCGGTCTATAGGGTGTAGTATCCATCGGAACAGATACCACACGTGGACACTCACATGATAGGAGTGTCCTCGATATTTAACACCTACCCACATTAGGAGTATGTGACACAAGGTCGGAAAGTGGGATTTGAAAAGCCAACGCCCGAGAACGTGAGCGCTTTAGCCATTAAAAATTGCCCGGACAGCCCCGTCGGCATTCCCCGGTAGGGGCGCCTCAGGCAGTAAGCTATCAACTTACTCCTCCCCAAAGAGGAGAGGCAAAGCCTGGGAGGGTGGACCTCCTAGAACTGCACAGGACAGACCCATAGACCGGCGGAATCATGCCCCGAAGGCCAAGACAACACCGGTCTATAGGGTGTAGTATCCATCGGAACAGATACCACACGTGGACACTCACATGATAGGAGTGTCCTCGATATTTAACACCTACCCACATTATGAGTATGTGACACAAGGTCGGAAAGTGGGATTTGAAAAGCCAGCGCCCGAGAACGTGAGCGCTTTAGCCATTAAAAATTGCCTGGACAGCCCCGTCGGCATTCCCCGGTAGGGGCGCCTCAGGCAGTAAGCTATCAACTTACTCCTCCCCAAAGAGGAGAGGCAAAGCCTGGGAGGGTGGACCTCCTAGAACTGCACAGGACAGACCCATAGACCGGCGGAATCATGCCCCGAAGGCCAAGACAACACCGGTCTATAGGGTGTAGTATCCATCGGAACAGATAACACGTGGACACTCACATGATAGGAATGTCCTCGATATTTAACACCTACCCACATTAGGAGTATGTGACACAAGGTCGGAAAGTGGGATTTGAAAAGCCAGCGCCCGAGAACGTGAGCGCTTTAGCCATTAAAAATTGCCTGGACAGCCCCATCGGCATTCCCCGGTAGGGGCGCCTCAGGCAGTAAGCTATAAACTTACTCCTCCCCAAAGAGGAGAGGCAAAGCCTGGGAGGGTGGACCTCCTAGAACTGCACAGGACAGACCCATAGACCGGTGGAATCATGCCCCGAAGGCCAAGACAACACCGGTCTATAGGGTGTAGTATCCATCGGAACAGATACCACACGTGGACACTCACATGATAGGAGTGTCATCTGTTTGAGTCTTTGCAACCATGGTATTTATTATAGATGGTTGCTTCCATTTGTTCTTCAATAGGGGTGATTTGTACCCCTACAACAGTAACCTCTACAGCATATCTTCATTTTAAACAATATTGTATGTGCTTTCTTTTTCTGTCATTACGTTGTGTGTTAAAACTGAGGTATTGTTTAGTAAAGTTTCTACTTTCGATGTACGGAGAACATCAACGCCTACCTATTCGAATTTTTAAAACATCTTGAAAAATACATGTTATTATGTTTATTTTTCAGTGTACATGCAGGTGAATCTTGTCCACATGTTCTTACCATACTTAAGCATCCATCTAAGAAAGACTGAGTATACAAATTATATCCAGGTATGAGGTACCTAATGCTATTTATCTCAAGTATTCCAGGCATACATTGATGTCAATCGTGATCTTACGGACCTTTGCTTTCTCTGATACATGATGTCGAGCGCACAAAATATTGAGAGAAAACACTGAAATTGATTCTATGCCTGTAGATGATGTGTTAGCTGATTTTATAATAAATAAATATTTAAAGTAAAAAAAGAAAATATTTCTGCGTTTTTCTGGCTGTTAAAACTCACCGATTTCTATTCAAATTAACACAACGATTTGGAAGAGGAAATACATTTATATTCGTTTCCTTGCGTGCTAATGCGATTGTCGGCTGATTGAACATTTAGAAAATATCATTGTTATGATCATACGGGGCTTTGCCTTCTCTTTTACACAATGTCGACAGTACGGAAAAGACGAAACAAAACTACCATTTATTATATGCCTGTATATGGCGTGTTACCGTCGAAATTAGCTGGAATATTTTATTTTAATATAAATGTTTATTACATTTATATTAAAATAAAATATTTCTGCATTGTTCCGGCTTTTTAAACTTACAGATTTATACACACACACACCCAACCACACACACATATATATATATATATTTATATGTATATATATATATATATATATATATATATATATATATATATATATATGTGTGTGTGTTTTAATTACACACTTAAGGTTTTTTATTTAAATATAGGGATGGTTTATAACATAAAGTACGTTATAGCTCTATAGAGCGTTACTAGTGCTATTTTAGAAAGTCTTATTTTTCCTTATAAAATAGTGAAAGATAGTTGTTCACAGGTAAACACCGTGTTTAATCTAGGAAGACAATTGTTTCGGCTAAAACCCAAGCGGTTTGAAAAAATTATAATTTTATATGATGTATAATGTGTATTGTCATTGTTTTTTGTCTACTATACCTTTTGCACTTGCCACTGAAGATTACGATACCAAGAAGTTTTTAAACGTGTTGTTTATACATACTTATAAAGCGTATTTTGAGATGTACTTCGAACAGTATTTTGTAAACGTATTATGAAATGTACTTTAAGACGTATATCTCTACATATTTGGAAATAACTTTAACAGTCTTTTAATAGACGTTGATGAATGCATTAATAGCAAAGTATTTGGCTTCTCTCTCTCTCTCTACGCACACCCACATACACACACACACACACACATATATATATATATATATATATATATATATATGTAAAAATAAAAATTGAATAAAAAATAAGCAATCCAACAACTAACAAAAATAAATCAAAAACTCATGTTGTAAAGTTCTGCCGAGATATTTCGGTCGTTAAGATACGGCCATTTTCGTTCGGTTGGTAAACTTTATTTTAAAACGGAAAAGTTTTCAAATTTGTACAAAAAATACGATTGGAAGAACATGTCACGTGCAGAGAACAAGAAAAAGGGGTAGAGACGCGAGGAATGTTATGAAAAGAGAAAGCAAAAGAAGAAGAAGAAGAAAGAGAGACCAATCAACCAGTGTTTTTAGAACGTCAGTTTAAGATGAAAAAGAAGAAGAAGAAGAAGCGAGAGCAAAAGTAAGAAAGAGTAACATCGACATTTGGCTGTCGAAAGCTACTAAAGAAGAAAAAAAGAGAGAGAGAGAAAAATCATCGGTGCTTGGATATCGCCTGCTGATTGAAATCCGAAAGCAGATTGAAAACGTCAAAAGTCTAATAGGATTAGTAGTAATTTGAAGCTATTGACGTAGGGATTCGAAACAAGGGAGGAAGAAGAAGCAGAGGAGGAGGAGGAGGAGGAGGAGGAAGAGAAACAAGGGTTAAAAGTTAACCAGCGTCATATTCATTTAAATTCATCTCATATAGAATCGATCTAGCAGAAGGAATGGAACTGTTATCGAAACCTTGTCTCTGGGCAATGGTGTTCTTATGACATATGATCATACATGATTCTGTGAGACGTCGAAGTTTAGTATAATGAATATGTTTGATAGAAATTGCCTTATGTGTATTGAAGTGGTGGCCGGAAGAGATCATGTTTCGATGTACCGATATATATATATGTGTGTGTGTGTGTAGAGAGAGAGAGAGAGAGAGAGAGAGAGAGAGAGAGAGAGAGAGAGAAGCCAACTATATTGCTATTATATATTCATCAACGTCTATTAAAAGACTTTCTCATGATGAAGAAAACAATGTAGACACATTATACAGAATATTAATTTTGTTTTGTCATAAAGTGTTCAGACTTGGGCATGACTGTAAATGCGAATAAGCAGACACTGAAAATGATGATTTGGGATATTGCTTTATCACTAGCAGTCTTTCTCGTTCAAAGGACGCGAATATGAATGGGATGATATCTTCGACATATTAGCTTCACATGTTTATTTCTAGGTGGGAAGTTTGTCTGGGTAAATATATGACACATCCAAGCTTGGCTGACAATTGAAGGGGGTGGACGTCTGAATCTACCGTTGAGTTTTACCTGGGAAGGGGAAGAAAAAAAGAAGAGAGGCTAAATAATTATAATTAGAACATAGAATCGTTGAGATTTTTTACTATTTTTTTTAAAACGCAAATTATGATTAACAATAAAATAACAAGTCTTGACATGATGAGAGAAGGGGTATCATACTTATTAGTTTTGATATTCTAAGTAGGTGTATTAATGTATTCCTATTTTTTGATTACTTTATTTGTGTCTCCTTAATTAATTAATACATTTCTTGCAATACGTATAAATATGTATAAACGTGGGTTGGAAATGATATAACTCTGTCATTTATTTACGTATAAATATATGTATTTATATGAATTTATTTACGTAAAACTATTTATGATTATACAAATGTATGTATGTAATATGTGCATATAAGTAAAAACGTCAGCATATACCATTCATAGTTTCTCGAATTAATCAAGTACAATTAATATAGCTATGAGCATAATTTTCATATGAATTGAAACATCTGGAGAATATTTTTCACTTCATTGAAATGCTAATTCTGATTGAAAATAAAAAAATTTTGGTGTAGATAGAAAAGGTGGTATCATATCTATTAGTTTATATATTTAAGTGATTGTATTAATTTATTCCAATTAATTTGATTATTTTATTTGATTCTCATTAATTAAGTTATCACTTTTTTGCGATGTTGGAAACCAAGTATAAAAGTGGGTTAGAAATAAAACTTCTTTATGTATAAATGTGTTTATATATATATATATATATATATATATATATATATATATATATATATATATATATATATCATGTCATCTTTTGTGATGGTGGTGGTACGGATCCCTCTAACTCTCTCACGCAATCTTGCTCTATCCTTCATCACACCTGGTGTGGCTTCATATATGCATTGTGAGTCTTCTTTTAATGTTTTGATGCACATTCCTTTCCGTCTACCTCCTGAACCATATCCCTGTTTTTGCATCCAGAAGAGAATATCGACGATGATTTAATTCTTAGCCCTCCAGCAATGTCCAGAACAATCTGTTTATTTTTCTTTCTGATGAGGGCTGAAATCTGAGGGAGGTGTAGATAGAGTTGCCTACACGTGGGGTGCTGTTTCCAGGAGATGTTAAGAGCAGCTCTTAGTATGTTTTGTATATATATATATATATATATATATATATATATATATACGTATATCTATATATATATATATATAAATATATATATATATATATAAATATATATATATACCGTGTGTGTACAGAAAATATATTGATTTTATTTTACCGATGGAAATATTTGCTAGACTTTTCGAAATAGTGATCATTTAAAGTATGACTTAATTTATTGAATGGGCGAAGTCAGTACAATATGTTAGATAATCATCCCTTTATTAAATCCCTTGCTGAAAGTAATACTGCTATTAAAGACGCAGAACTTTTATTTGTCGCGAGTCTACAAACAGATAATTGAATTGTTCTGACAAATACATTATTCGCTGACCTCGTCTTCTTTCGGAATAATGAAGTATTGCCTTGTCGACAGACAATAGACATATAATTGTCGCTTCTGGAAACTAGAATCAGCGATTTTCACTTCAGCTAACGTCTTCCTATTAATATATGAACACGGACATAATAGACTTTCACAACTTCATTAAAAATGTTTTTATGAAGAAGAAATGAAAAACGTATTTGGTCAAGACCGAACTTATTTTATAAGTAGGCTATGGATTATTCGTAAATAAAAATGAATGTTTATGAATTGTTCATGTGTAATAGAAATTGCTCACTTTTTTATTATGTTTACTTCATATAGTAAGCCAGTTATTGAATTGGTTATTAATTCTATCTGCTGACACATTACACACGTTTTGTTCCGAAGTGAAAATATTTTAAAATCTCCTTGCAGTGAAAGTAGGTCCGCGCAAAAATGTGCATACAGCGGTGGGATCATAAAATCTTATAGAAATGTGCATGTATGAGGCATGAAAGAGGGTATTTCAGAAAAACGAACATTTCCCATAGATGTCAGTGTATTATATGAAATGAAATCAAGGGTGCAACGATGGGCATATTGTTAAAACAGCACCAGGCTAATGAAAATGACCTACTATCCCATTGACCTATATTGCAATATAATTTTTTCTCATACTTGGGATTTAAAAAAATTAGGATTGATGATGTGTATTATTTGGATTATTTGAACAACTGTTGTCATCTTAACTTTTTTAAGGTGCATCCTGCCGAACTTTGTAATCCTTATATCAAAATCGGGAATCTGTTCCGAATTTCGAACGAAACCTTCGTTTAATCCACGGTTGTAGCTTGCATTTGTTTCAACAGGAATGGCTGGATAGAAGATTTAAGTGATTTGTCGTTAGATCCGTACAACCACTCTACTGATAAAATAAAGAAGAATTCTGTTCAAAATCATCTACATACTCCTAAGTTTAACATAAATATTCCGAAAGAGTTCGACATAACGGTTCTGAAGAAAGTCAGAGGTTACATAAGCCAACGGTTTGTTAAAATAACACCCAAGATAAGATCAGAAGTTCGAATAATCTGAATGATTCATACATTTTTGAAAAACTTTCAATATATTCTTTAGTGTCCCGTTCACGTTCATTTACATTACAGTGCCACTCTAATATCGTCGAGATTGGTTTATATTTTCATCTAAATGTTAGTAATACATGCAATATAAACTTAATACACAATCAAGAAATCCGTCAATATTATTTTATTTTTCTGTTAAATCGAGGTAAGAAAATAATGTAGGGCTTTAAATGTAAGTTACAATATTTATTTATAGAATTGCTGTTTTCATACAGTAAAATAGCTGTTATCACAAAGTTATCAAACAATATCACGTGTGTCTTTGTCTAGGTGTGTTTCACGCTTGCATGTAACTAATAAATGCACAGTGACTTCTATAAATTGTAAATCCATTGGTAAAAAGGATGAACTAAGGGGAAAGTAAAACGCATTAAAAACTGACTCTTATTTTAAGAATGACAACTTGACAACATTTCGAATTATTTTTCTCTAAGTCATCCACTAGGCAATCCATTTGTACTGACGCTACACCGGAAACATACAACCAGTTATGTACTGAATTTTAAAATATTTATTAATACAAGTTATAGTTTGTACTAGTTAGAACAACACTCAAGGTCAATAATCATGCAAGTGTTTAAGTATAACGTTTACTTAAAAATATTAAATCATATTATAAATATTTGTTTAAAGGAATATTAACTCGTATGGATTTATGCTGAGTAAAAAAATGAAGACTTAAATAAATGTTAAACACTCGAGTCTAATATACTTCACATTATTCTGTAATTTATTTATCGAACATATTTATCAATACCAGTGTGAAAATAATATGTTAACGGTCAAGGTTTACCAAGTCGTGACTAATTCTTGGGCTTGTCATTTCATCCTTGATGCGGTTTTTTGCACTAGAATTGTCTCAATCCTTTTTTTAAAATAAAGAAATTTAATTTTTTTCCAGTAGAAAAAGTGGTATTAAAAATATATGTGGTCATCAACGTGTAGGATGAAGCCCCTTATTGATTTAAATAACCATACACTTTTTTATTTAAAAAAAAAACATTTATTTTTATATACAAAATTTAGCAAACAACACATTGAATCTAAAATATAGATATCTTAACTGAGTTTAAGATATGCAAGGGTTGAGCAGCTGAAATATACAAAAATGCCACCGCGTAACGCTCCTCGTGCACATTAACCCAAATAACTTTTTAAATTATCAATAACATTTAAGGGTTGAAACAACAAAAGATAGAACGCGATGATCTGATTCAAAATATGTTTGTATCAAAATGATTGCTGCAAAAGAAACGGAGCTGTGTGACTTTTTGAAGCTAAATTCTTCATGTAAAACGGCCAAAAAATGGTCAAACTGAAAACTGAAGTTACAATTTTAGATGACAAAAGACAACAAAAAATGACAAATTGAAAATTCTCTTTAAGAAAATGAAGACATATTAGCTGTATTGAAGATATTAACTCTTGAGTGTGTTTAAGATGTTAGCCGAGAAATATTGGTATCTTTTTTCTATTGTTTTCTTAGCGGTGGAAGGAAATATGTTCCATATGAAACTGAAACTTGTGGCTTTTTATATGTGTTTTTTATAGAAAATTTAAAAATAAATCATATAATTTTTGCGCTAAATAAATTATACTTTCTACAGTATGCATATTATTTTTATATCATACTGGAAGACTTTAAAGAATATTTGAAAATGTTATAATTAAAATAATTGTTGATAAGTTTGTAGATAGATCTCCTCAGTCCTCCCTACCCTAAACAAAGTGAGATTATCTATGTTTAGGGTATTAAGTATTGAGAAGAAAAAAAATTCAGAATTTAATGTTTTGCATCAAAAATAAACGTAAAATTAGCACCATTTCTTGCGATCTCTATCTGGATAGACTTTTTTGCCAAGAGATATAAATTGTGTTGTTTTGAGGGGAGGGAGGATAAAAATAAATTAATCCGACTACTAAGCGTAAGTATATGTAGAAACAGCCTCACCCCTCCAAAAAGCAAATCACTTAACTCTATCAATACCCTTAATTCCAAGTGGCAACCCATAAAATTTAACTAGAACGTTTACATACTATCTTCGCTTATTGGCTAGGAGCCAAATCTAGTATCAATTGTTGTATACTTTTGTATTTTTTGTGCAAATAAATATTTCAAAGTATAGTATCTGTTCTTTTCTGTCCTCAGTCAGTGAATGAAAAATCCTTCTAGACTAAGACAATTTTCATTTTTGTTACAATCTCAAATTCCCCTTTTTAAAGATTTGGATTTTTCTACACATTAAAAACCGCCCTGTGTACAACAGAATATTCGGAAAAAAATGCGGCAAAGGAAAAATCCGACAAAGGAAAATCCGACAAAGGAAACATCGTCAATTGTGTCACAATAAGACAAATTCGGTAATTAGGAAACAAATATTGATTGAAAATAGATTTTACAACGAGATACATTTTAGTTTTTTCGGGGGATATAGTCGTAAATACGGGTCTACCCACCTTTCAACGAAAACAGAACACTTCTTGTTTTATATTTTTGGTACTTGTGCAGTTTACGGAATGGGTTATTTTTAGGTAAGATTTTCAAGTAAAATTACATTTTTACAATATCTTTTGTTTATTAAATGGTAAGGTGAAAGTACATTATCGTTAGAAAAACCCTCATCATGTTAAGAATGGCTTTCTACATAATGTCATTATTTCAACCCGGTCCTTAAACTACAAAAGTATCATTTTTCCAACAATTATATTAATAAACAAGTAGTAAATTAACATTCTATTACGACATTAAATCCATCACCATGCATTTCGGTTTCTTCGTAAACACGTAAGCAATTTTAAAGTTGAAATAATAAATCCATTACTTCGTGTTCAACATTGAAAAGGAATTTGGAACTGTCAAATAAAAAGTCATTTAATCTTGCTTAACATTCTTAGTAAATCTTCATAAATCAAAAGCTTCCCAAGATAATACTTAGAAATAAATGTTTGAGGAAGGTATAGTTGTATAAATATTTATGGTTCCTGAATACTAGAGCAGCACGCGCGGAGATCTATTTGTTTTTTGGGACACCACGTTCTCCACGATGCTGTAAAATATTTAAGTGTTTAAAGATTGTTCTAATAAGTTCAGCAGCGTAAGAGTTTTTTTTTCATATTGAAAAAAAAAAAAAATTGGAAAATTTTTAACGCAGGAACATTCCGAAAAATATTTTTTAAATTCTCTAAATTTTACTACCACTAAATTTAAAATGTATGGTGGGCAAAAGTTTAATAAATAATTAAACACACATGATGTTTACCGCCACACACTATTACAATATGAGGTCATCTAAGTTTTACTTGCAGATAATCATTCAGTTTCCAGTTTCACTTTGAAAAAATAAAATGTAACTTTCACACTTAAAGTGTATATATATTTTAATTAAAACAAAATAGAAAGTTTAAAACTAAAATATATTCGTCGATATTTTAAGAATTTTAATAGCATTTTAAAATTAGATAGGGAATATAATATTATTCATACTAATGTAAACTGTAAAAGGACATTTTCTATTAAAATAGATTAAGTGTTTATATTGATTCCGACAAAACTATAAATAAATTAGAGAAACTTATTAGAAACTTATCGTGCAGATGGTGTTCTAATAATGATCTATTACAACTGCATACTTTCTATATAAAATTAAAAATACTAGATGAAATTAATAAAATGAAACATTATAGCGATTATGATATCCCATACGCAGTTTTATTGGCAAACTAATTACTGCTATTCCGATCGCTCGAAAATTGTTTAGCGCACTGACATTTTTTTAATGATTATATTATTTTAAGTAAAATGTACGTATGTTTTAAAATTCAGTGTCTTAATACCTTGAAAAGAGTGCACACAAGTGGTATTTATATTTTTAAAAAGTTCTCGAAATTTCAGCTTTTACTCAATGTCTGTGTATTTTAGCCATAGTCAGAACATTTTTATTTTAAAAGACTTTTGACACGTAGAAATAGTTTTTTTAGATTAACTTTAGGCGTTTGCCTTTCGAACATAATCTTATTTTATCTCAATCAATTTAATATAGATATAATGAGAACAGATTTAAAATGTAATTGAATATTGAAATATTGAATATTGAAAATTGAATATTCTAATAACTTCTAGAAATAATTATAAATCATTTGAACTTTTTTGAAACTCAGAAATGTAAATGTATTCTTATTGTTCTGAAACTTATTCTGCAAATCAGTTTTACTGAATTTTTTCATATTTGATTTTAAAATATTCAACAAATTTTTATCTTATTTCAATTCAATCTAAAAATAAATATTCGGAATATTTTGAATTTTTGTGCAAATAATTTTCTTTGAATTGGAATATGTAATTAGTATTTAAAAATGTGATGTTTAAAAAGAACAAATATTATAATTTTAGATAATTCTTAACTTATTAATAATTGAATCTCTAATAATTGAAAAGAAAAAGAATAACTTTTTTAGAAAAAATATCAATAGAACTACAAGAAGAAAAATGAAATAATAACAAGAACATTTGAGGAGAGTAGAGGGTACAAAGTAGGCGTATAAGTTCAAAGCCACCCCATGATTATTTGTTCTAGTTAACTTTTTTTAATAAGTTCACTTATTTAAGTAAAATTCTAAAGAGAATGTTGTCATTTGTGATTTTGTCTCTGTGGGCAGTACTGGATCATGTAGTTGGGTTATCAAGAAAAACTTATGTTTTTTGATAATATTGTAAAATTATTTTATTAATAAATCATATCAGAAAATATATTTTTTATTGTTTTTCTATTAATTATTTCCAAGTAACTTAATTTGTAAACTTAACTTACTACTAAAGTATAGTCAATTGTGGTTTTGTCGATATGGGCAGTACTGAATCATGTAGCAGGGCTGTACATGTTTTAATTGACTATATTCTAATTTTGCATTTTTACATTTGTTAAACTAAAAGAGGGAAGTTATTTTTAATTGCACGCTTCATTAACAAATGTGTAATACATTCCTTGGTAACATTTTAATTTTTAATGAGTGGGGTATTGTCATTTGGGCTTTTTCTTTATTGGCAGTACTAAATCATGTAATAGAGCTGTCTCTAAAAGACTAATGTTGTATTTTCTATATTCTATTAACAATTTTTTGTTTCAAATTATACACGTGAAGTTATCATTGTTGATAACTTCATGTTTACAGTTAAATTAATATGTATTACAATATAATTTGTCCTTAGTTTTTCTCTTTGGGCAGTACATAATAATGGTGTTAGGCTGCCCTAAATAAGATAAATGTTTTAAATAATTATACTTAATATATTAATTTTCTCCAACTTCAATAATTTGAAGGGGTAATTCGACTTATTCTGTGCTTTTCCAGGTTAATATTTAAGAATATATGTACACATGCGTCTGCATTTTAAGTCTTGTATATATATATATATATATATATATATATATATATATATATATATATATATATATATATATATATAGTGAAACATCCGGATAAAATCTGAAACTCAATATACTGGATAGAGCATTAATATTATAATATAAAATGAAGTAATAAAATAAGGTATCAATCAAATTTTATTAGAATTCAAAGCTCAAGAAAAGTATTTTAAAGTCCTTAGCTCATGAGTTTTAAAAGATAATTCTTCTCTTCAGAGGACTATTACCGCAGTTATAACACTACTGGTAATAAAATTAAACTTTGAAAATATATAAAAGTATATACACAAATACATTAAAATACATAACAGTAAATATATCAACCTAAAAACATACTTTTTTGTTGAATGTATACAATATATCCAGGTCATACAATTTGAAAAACATAATCAGGAGAGACATCCAGAGGGTTGACTAAAGACTAATCCAGGTTATAAATAGCAGTCCAAATACGTGAAATTGAAGGAGCTGACAAAGTTATCCAGTCGCGAAATGTATCAATAATCGATGAAATGAAAAGTATCCAATGTTTATGTTAATTATAACAACGATAAATAAATCAAATCAAATAATATAGAAAGTTCAATAAACTCACTTAAAATTCCAAAATCCAAATCGAATCAAATTTCTGGTACGAGATATGGATTCCTTTCTATATGTTGATACTATTATCTCTAAGTAGTCGAAGTTTGCAATGCTATTCTGTGATTTAGGATACTTAGAATCCGGTCAAAACAATAATAGCGTAATTTAACTTAATCTCATTATTTCTTATTTAGTTGCTACCCCTAAGGGTAAAGCTTTATTAAAGGCTAGTTTGTCAAAGGAGGAAGCTCAATGTTTAGAACAAAAATAAATACAATAAAGATATACTTTGATTGATTAGAATGGTTAATGTACGTTTTACTTAATTCGATTCATATCCTTACTCGATTTTAATGATTATTATTAAGGCTATTATTGATATTATATTATATTAATAATCATAGGATAGTTTAGATCCACTAACAATGCACGCATGCAATTAACTCATTTCTTGCTGTATACTAACATATTGTGAACAGTAATTCTAATAAATAGTTGTATACCTGTAGAGTATAGAAGATGGGCCCTTCCACAGATTGCTATATATAAAAATAGGGGGCAGATAACTTACGTTTACTCTTTACAGAGAGGAGTAGATAACTCCTTTACCTATGCATGCCCCCACGTGACCTAGGTATAAATGCACCAGAGAACCCGTGCGATTTTCCACGCATTTGTGGGGACAAGTATTTCGACGCGCTTGTTCTTCGCCTGGACAGTTATCTCATTAGTGGATGACAAACCTGGTGTGTTTGTCTTCCTGTGTTGCTCTCCAACACCCCTGCAGTATCATCAATTTCCATTTCTTCCTCCTGAGGCCCACTAGATGGTCTGACATTAATGTTTCGCTTGGCATCCATTGCTTCCTGTGGGGTTCAGGATTTTGAAACGGATTTGAGATCCCTAGAGTGGCATAATGTGGGCCATCTATAACTGGGTAAATTTTACGGAGAATCCGACGATGTGTAGGGTTATTCGATTGCTCCCATCTACGAGCACTCGGTACTGCCGATTAGCATGAGTCTCTACGATCCTCCCTGTTTTCGTCCATCCTGGTTTTGGATCTGCACGAATTCTTTAACTTGAAGTTCCCGAAGCGAGCGACAATGCTGATTATAGAACTGCTCGTTCCACATAGGCCTCCCTTTGTACGCTTATTTTTTCCATTGTTTCCGGGTTTGTATATTTATCCTGTAGGACTGGAAGGTGGTATTTAATGATTCGACCATATAGCATTACGGCTAGAGACATGTTAAGGTCCTGGGCATGAGTATTGCGATGGGTTAGTAAATCCCGAGCAGCCCGATCATGGCATATACGTCTATAGCAATCCATAATGTTAGCTAGTATTCGTTTTGCTGTCTTAACGGTTTATACTGCGTGTCCAATTCTCTTAGCGTAGTATGCTGGTGAGGTACGTTTACGTATAACCCAGTTCCTTTAAAATGAGTCATACTCCTGTGACTACAAACGGTGGCCATCTGTCCGAAAAGATTTCCTCCGTTGAGTCATCAATACAGAACCAAGTTCTCAAGGTGTCGCATACAGTTTTGGCCCTGTCCGATGTCATTAGGGAAACTTGCACCCATCCCGTATATCGATCAGCGTATACTATATAGTTCCTGCTCTACATATCACCAAGGTCTACAACAACATGTTGGAATAGAAAATCCGGTGGTGACACCAAGCGATTCTTGGTCTGAGATGGCGCAACTGTGTTGCATGTGCGGCACTGGGATCTGGTTTGTCGGATGCTACCATCCAGAACATCGCTGTCTTGCGTTCGTCAGCATACCGTTTACGCCCTGATGCGCAGAATGAAGGGAGTCCAGTACCTCTGCCGAAGTTGTCGAGGTATTAGGATTTTGTTGCCCTTCATAATGACGCCCTCTAGGCAGTTTATTTCTTCCTGCATAGGCCAGAGAACCTGAACTATGTGTGGGAGGGCATTGTGTGAATGAGGAAAACCATTTTAGATAAGATCTCTTAAGGCCCTGCATTCTTCATCTGTGGCTGCTGTGGCGACAATCTTTTCCCATGTAATTGGTTTCAATATAGTGTCGCTTTCATACATCGACGTGAAGGCGGTTTTGACTGCAGTGTCGATCATTTGGTCACGGTTTCTTGATGGGTAACTGCTGGGAATCAGGATGCACAATCCTGGGGCTAAATTAAGTTCTTCAGGGCGATGTTTTACTTGGAAGCTGTACATCAGTGTCCTTTCTCTTGAAGTTCATCAGGCGGGTTTTAAAAATATTTTCTAGGACCTGGTTAGAATATTTTTTTATTAGTGGCAGGTTATCTACTGTTACCATAAAATTCGACCATATAAGTATAGACATTCGACATGATTCTAATCCGTAGACAAGGGCTAACGCCTTTCCTCCACTGGTGCATATGCCGATTCTGTATCGTTGGCAAAACGAAGCCCAGCCGGTAATAGGAAAAATGTTATTAACTTATCTAGCGTATGGAGTTGTTTTGTTTATTAAGTCAGAAAATATGTTATTTTCGATGTGTGTTATCTGGTATTCGGCTACGGTAGGACCAAGGGAGTATCCCATCGAGACGCGGTCGATTTGTATGTATATTTTACCTGTGGGTTTGTTGAATTGGACTTGGGTGGTGTATGTTAGTAAGGGTTTTTTTCCATAGTTTTTTTTTTGATAAAAAATATATATCTAAACGAAAAAAACAAAACAATTACAAATACAAAAATCAAAAACAGACTCAACCCTAACACCCTTCTCTTTCTTTTCCGCTCCCTATTCTGCTAAAACTTCGAGAAAATTAGAAAAAAACGCAAGGTAAAAACGATAACAACAAGCTTCTTATAAAAACCCTACACCTGATTGCGATTAACGTGTATTATAGCGCTAGAGAGGGCTGAAATAAGAACCCTTAGAGTCATATCATACTAGCCACAACCAGAGACCAGAAAACTTGGTAGCCGCGTCGGGAAAATAACTAACATAATACAAACACGCAAACCGAACCGAACATGCACATATATATATATATATATATATATATATATATATATATATATATATATATATATATATATATATATTTGGTTTTATATGATGCAGTTCGAAACTAATTAACCGATCATGATTAATTTTTGAACTTGGCTAGTAGGTGTAAGAGTGAGTAATTTAGTAAAAAATAATGGCAAAGTATGTAAAACGGAAGTGAAAGCCTATTTGTGATGTTAGTGAAATTTAAAAAATAAATATTCCCTAAATTTAAAATTTACATATTTAAAATTTACATTAAATTTGATTCATAATCATTTGACACCAATTAAGCGATGTTCGCTTGATTTCAATATTTTTAGGGAGAGATGTGTAAAACTTATTTTGAAACTCATGTTGAGTAAGCATAAGGTATAACTAGTAGGGAAATCTATTAGACATTAAATATTTGGAATTATAATGACGTCACAAAAGTGGAAGAACGTGGCACAGAGGCGAGATTATTTCTGTTTCATTTTTTGGCGGTTTACAATGTCAAAGTAAACATACGTTTTTTGAGTTCAACAAATTTTACGAGTGGGTGTATGTTACTACAATGTATTTAGATGTACATTGCTGTAAATTGCTAAGTAAATTTAAATAAACCTAGGAGAAAAAGATGGTTTGTTGGTTATTGTTATATTGATTAATTTCATTATTGCAGATACAGGATATAAAGAAAAAAAGTAAGCCGAGAGACCAGACAACAATTTGTAAGGTGCCAACTAAATATGACTCCAGACAGAAATCTGACCATAGATGCTTCTGTCCGTCGGTGATCGAAGAACTCCTGATCGTATAACACTAAGTCTACTTTAACCTAAACTTAACATTTTATGACATTTTTAAAGTTATGTAGAAGAGTTGGAATAAAATTTATTAGAATTATACGTTGATTTTAGTTTTATTAAAATAAGTTAAAAGTGGTGCAAAATTCTTCTGTTTCATTGCTATATTTTACCCGTCGTTTCTGAGAAAGAATTTAACTCATTATTAAGTAAACAATTGTAATATTCTGTACCTGTGTTAAAGTTTTGAACGATTTTTGTACATATAAATAAATAAATATATATATATATATATATATATATATATATATATATATATATATATATATATATATATATATATGATATTTAGCACTTTTCATAAGCCCAGATAAAATTATTTGGATATGTGACTTGTGAATGTTTACCTTACCTCGATTAATATATATATATATATATATATATATATATATATATATATATTTATATATATATATAAATATATATATATGTATATATATATATATATATATATATATATATATATATATATATATATATATATATCTGTATGTGTGTCTGTATATGCATTGTGTGGGTGGAGAGAGCAGAATATGTTGGGAGACGAAGGTTGTTTCTCCGTCGTAGAATATAAAATCATCCGGAAAATGCATCTCTGTAAATAGGTATTTATTAAGTGACATGCTTCATTTGTTGAGAAATTGGATCATAATCATATTTATATGTTTTGTTAGGACAGCGAGGTTCAGTGGACTCGCCGATCGGTCGCAGACATCCGAAGTTTATTCCGTGACGCTGACGATGGCTGGGACACAGCTGACACTGACCCCAAGGGTATCAGCCGGTTGTTTCACGCCGGTGAGCAGCGCACTACTATAAATTTGCCCAAGTCAGCGAAAGTTGTTTTCAGATCAACGAATGCACATGTTAGGCACGATCAGCGAATTACCCGAGCGATTCAGGGTAGGAGGAGGCAGTTCGTCTGGGAAATATGAAAGTCTTTTTTCCCCAATGTTAGACATATGCCTGCAACTTATAATCACATTTAGTTGTGGTCGCCATGATAATCGTCCAGGCGATCATAAACAAAGTAACAATAAATGAATTAAAAAATAAAATAATTACCAAATAAAAAGAATTCTGATTGAAAACAATGACGGTTGAATCTGGAATTTTGAAAATAAACCAATATTAAACTGCTAATGCAGTTAATCGGTTTATTATATAAGTAGATACGAAGAAAAAGGTCAACGCTTCGTACTTGTTTAACATTTAATACATATCAGGATTTTTTAAATATAAGTATGTGAATAAATAATATAAAATTGTTTATACGCAACATCGTGCTAAAATGTAGCTAGGTTTATTTGGAATATTTATTTTGAAAAAGACAAATAACAAAACACAACTAATACTATATAACTCTTTTTATTATCATTCCGTGACTAAGCTATTCATTTAGATATGATGACTGCCAGTTATTCACAGTGTTTCTAAATCATATTTGCCCACTCTTCTTTTACTGCCTCCTAGAGTGACCGTTGTTTACAAACTTCTAATTTTAAATGCACTCCAGAATTTGTCGATCTGGTTAACGTCAGGACTTTGTCCGGGTCAGACAATTGTATGAAAAAAGTTATTATACAACAAGTTTTTGGTTAATGTTGTAGTGTGATCATATAAAATGAATATTTCCCGGAAGCACTGTGGAAACAACTTTTTAATTATCGGAATTGAGACTTTCTTTCTTTAATACAGATTTGCTGTTTGGTGTTGACGGTCTTATCACACAGAATTACATTTCAAGACACACTGATAAAACTACACACAAACCATAATTCCTCTACTTATACGGTGAACTGTTGTTTGATGACAATCAACTTTTAATCTGATATTCGAAGACACCGCACGAGAGTATTACATACAAGGGAAAGCGCGACTTATCAGATCAAATAAGGTTCTGAAACCATTTCGAGGAGAAAGTAGTTTACTCAGTATCAAAGCTTATCCATAATATTCTTTACGGAGTAAAAATATATTTTTTAGCATCGTCTTGATGATATATAGTTTCTTCTAGCTATTGTTTTTCGAGAAAATAATTCGATCTCTGATATTAAACAACTTGTCCGAATTGGTGAGAGAGTCTTTTCACTCATTAAAATCTGTTATTTCTTATTCTGGTTTCTACTCTTCTTGTTGATGGTTTGGGACTGTAAGCGTCTGCCCTTCTTTCTAGATTACCAATTTGTTCATATTGTTTTCACAGTGGCAAAGTTAGTTACACCAACTCCTTTGATCAAGATGGTAAAGCTATGTTTATAGTCCAAGCCTCCATTTCTCATCTTTTAATTCAGGTTTTCGTAATTGTATCGAAATGCTTATTTTATATTAAGTTGAATTCATGAGCTGAGCCACAAACATACTGAAGATCTATATCAATAAAACTATTTGGTAAAGACAGTATTAAGCAAATTATTAAAACTTAACCAGTCTTAATATTTCCACCAGTGAGTGTATAACTGTTTGCTATAAAAGATACTGGAAAATCTCGTGTGAAATATGTTTTTTTCGTTATTTATATATTTTTTACAAGTAATACCTTGTTCAAATATAAAATAGCCAAGAGTAATATTTGTTTGATTATCGGAAGATACGCTAGTAATGGATAGGAAGATACATAGAGTTGTATAAAATGATAACATAATACAATTATAATAGTGATGCTTATATTTTTTATTTTAAATAAGTTAGAAATATTTATATATTTTCAAGAAAAATGTAATTATTTAATTACAATTTATTTATTGTGCAATTTCCATTATTTTTCATGATCTTTATCTATACAAATATGTCGTATATTAAAATGAAGCTAGGATTGTAACATTAAAAACACACATATATTTACACATTGATTTATGTATATATATATATATATATATATATATATATATATATATATATTAGATAAATGATTAGAATAAAAATTAGATAGTATGCATGTTGATTAAATCATCAATTGTTCTAATAAGAGGACACATAAAAAATATATTACGTAGTCCATGGAATTTCAAAGCTATGCGTTTAGAAATAATAATAAATTCGACAAATAAGTCAGTACAATTCACGGATGAAAAATATTTAAAAAAACATAAAATACATAGAAAATACAAGATGTGAAAATACAAACAATTTAAAAAGATGAAAAATATGCAATGAGAATCATAACAATTGCAGAAGCATAGAATGTTCGTATAATAAAATCCGATGATTAACATGTAGATTGATAGGTTGAAGTTAATCCAGGCATCCGCATTTTTTTAATAAATCCTATTCTGGGAGATTTAGTTATTAAAATCCCAGTGTGAATTAGTTGGCAGTGAAATAAATTACCACAAATTATAGAAGAATAAATATTGCATGAAATTGTAAAAAAAATCATAAAATCAGAAAGCAGACGTGTCAGGACATGTTTTTCCTCCTAAACCATGTAAAAGTGGTAGTAATCGTTGAATTCATGGGCAAATACGAATGTGATAATTAAAACAGATTTTCAGCTACAATGAAGTAAATTAAATATATATATATATATATATATATATATATATATATATATATAAAGTACGGTATGTGTATATGTTTATATATATTTGTATATACAGTTTCTGCTACTAAAATAATAAACATATAATTATGCCTTTTATACTGCAGCTAATATGTATAGTTGTATTTTGTGTAATTCAGAAGTGGGCAGTAATGGGGTAGACACCGTTGGTGACTATCAAGATACCCCCGTGAATAACGCACACGTACATTCATAAAATGTAAACCAGTGTATTTCGTAAATTACGTGGACAACATCACATAGGCTGTACCGATTCTAGGATATTTTCTCGTCTTAAAAATTAAAGATCACTCAATAGAAACACGATTGATTTTTGGTGAGATGAGCATTGCAATGATATGAACACGGATGGAAAAGCTAAAATCAGGAGTTAGTGAAGAAGAAACATCGCCTTCAAAATTGTATTTCCTTCCGTGGAAAAGATGTAGAAAATTATTTTGCATATTACAGTTTAATGAAATAGGTAAACTATATGAACATTCTTTATATTCTACATATGAAGGCACGCAAACTGTACTCAATATATTGATTAGACATTACGCAGACGTACATGTAGAATACAAACATAACCACGTTCAAATTCTTATTCATAGGTAAACCTCTTAATGTCAACTTGTTGCCAAGCGTCATGGGTCATTAACTCGAAACAGTCAATAGAGAAGTTATAGAGAACCAAAATAATCAAACACCAATAAGTAAGTAAATGTATATATATATATGTATGTGTGTGTGTGTCTGTGTGTGTGGGTGTGTGTGGGTGCGTGTATGTGTGTATGTTTATAGCCATCCACAAACACGCCATCAGTGTTGCTGGAAACCTAAACGACCGATTGAATCCAAGTGTTATCAGTATTACAATAAATAACAGCAGTGGGTCAATTATATGTGGTAGAAAAATGGGCACTCTTAAAGCAGGCACTGCCCGGTCGAATAAAAATAAACTCTATTAATTACTGCATTGCACTAATGTTGTATCTGTGTTGTTTCCGGTCAAAAGAATAATATCAATTTGAAACGAATCGATTTTTGTCATAATGCAGATGGCTTTTTAAAAATTGATTTTATTACAATAATGCAAATTATGTGTGTAATGCATCGTACTGGTGCGACATTTGAAAGGTAACGTGCTTGAGGAACACTATTTTAAAAGAAACAGGTGGCAACACATTTCTAGGTGATAAGTATAGAATATAAATATTTTCAATTTCTTTAATGAAAACGGGCAATTTTGTGTTTTAAGCTTTGTTAATGAAAATGAGAAAGGATTATATCGCTTGCACAAGTGCGACGCGAATTGCACATCTGAAATACTATGTTGAATTATCAATACACGTTTTAGTTAATTACTTTTAATTCAAGATTAAAAGCTCAAATTAGTCAATATGTGTCTTATCTAAACAATTTTTAATTTGACTGATGCAAGTTGGCGCGTATAATTTTACAAGTAAAATGTTTACCGAATGCACATGCCACACGTCGGATAATCAGTTTTCTTTGTCAGCATCTAAACACGTGCTTGCCCCTGTCATACAGCGAACTTCTATGCTGACTAGTGATTCACTCTACATGCCTGAAACATAGGCTTTTATTGACCGATCACCCGTAAAATAGTAGAAACTACGAAAAGATCTCCGAGTAATTGTCCAAGCAGAATCATTGCATCAAGTGAAAACTCCAGATAAACATTAATTTTTCGCATCAAAGACAGGAGAATACAAAAAATTGCATATTTAATAAGTATATTTCATATCAATATAAACTCAAGATAAATTAATAGGTAAGTGTGATTAGCCATTGTAATCAATAGAATAATGTTAAATAAAGTAAAATAAATATTAGTTGTAAAATTATTGAGTTAGCTATTCATTTAACATAGAGTTATGAAGTTCTCATATTGAAAATTATAAAAAACTTCTAAAACATTAAGTTAATTAAATTTATACATAAAAGGGTACTAAATAGAATAAACAAAAAAACATACTTGTAATACCCTCCGGCTTATATATTTTAATTTAACCATCAGCGAGAAAACAGAGAAATACAACTGATTGATATTTAACTGATGACTACTTCGATTTGTAATGTATAAACAAAAAAATATGCCTAAACCTGCTTTTCTGAGGATTAACTACATATGTTTATAATCATCCTATAGTTTTCGTTGTAAGCATTATTTGGTGATAAAGGTTTTACCGTTGCAATTGGGCTTTGTGAGCACCTGAAATAAAACACACGATACAATTTGACAATAGTTTTGTCGACAGCAATATCATTATACTTATTAATAATATTCATAAAAGAAATTTAATAAAAAATATGATACAGTTTTTAAAATCTTAGTTTATTCTTTTTCAAGAGAGATACTTTTTAAATATGTTCCTCGTCGAAGCAGATCCCTTGATTTTATTTAAGAAATAACTGAGCAAATAGAGAGTCCCGAGTCAGTCTCAGAAATCGTCGATTTGAAAACCACATTTTATTTACTTCTGATTTTTAGGAGGTTCTTTCAGTTAAGCATTTTTTTAAAAACATTACAAATATACATTTCAAAACATTCAAAACATCCTTCACTTAAATTACAAACCAATAGAATTTAATTTTCTGATTAAATTGTAAGTTTTGATGAATTTAAAGTTTACTTACATTCCTTAATAAACCCTATTATCACCATTTCTCTCTCCCTACCAACTACAAAAATTACATTAAAAAAACAGCCATTGTGGTGTTTGTAAATTACTCATTTTCTCATTTTATTGTCGTTTAATTTACGTGATTGACATAAAGAGAAATAGTCTAAAAATATTTCATCAGTTTGAGATTAATCCATAGTACAGCCACGTAAATTATTAAGTAGCAAATAGGTTTCAGAATTACTAATAATGTCATTTATTTTCACTAAAACCATGTTTTAAGAAAATAAATCTACAAAAAAAATGAATAATCTTTAGTTATGTCAGGTATCATCGTAGACGTAAAGCGGCGTAATAAAAGTAGGTCGCTAAATATAATCGCAATCTAAAAAATTCTAGCTAATAAAAAAATAAATCAGGTTTAAAAACGTTTTTTTAATAGAAAATTATAGAATGAACTTATATTTCTTCATTAAGTAGCATATTTCTCATTATTTATTAAAAATTGCGACTATACATTTCCGCCCAATTTTTTTCGGTATTTCACGTAGACAATGAGACTTCCAATAACTTATGTATTAATGTTACATCAATGAAGAAATGCAAACATTAAAACGGTTCATGCATATGATATATCATATCATTTTGTAATACTGTATATATAGTAACCCACAAAGATTTTTCTTAAATAGTTTCTAATTAAGTAATATTTTGTCAATTGTCATTTGTATTGTTATATTCTTTATAAAACAGTTTCGTTAATAGTATAACATTTGATATCGTTAGCTTGCTGGAAAAATATACTACCTTTTCATCTGAACCAAGAAGTGAAGGAACTATAAGCATACTGTTTTTATGACTAAGGATGTTTAAATAAATGAAAAGAAAGTGATTCAATCTATTATTGTATTATCTTTTAATAGCAGTGAGTAGTCTAATATCGGTCCTGTTTTAATAAGACCATTCTCCCAGAAATTACCCCCTCTTTGTTAAGGGGTATACCATCTTCCTCTGAGGGAAGTGTTAATTTAGTATCTTCTTTGTTTTAATGAGACCATCTTTCCATGGACTACTTTTTGAGAGGGGGTGGTGTAGTATATTTTCCTTTCCATACTACTATGCTCGCAGGTATTACCTTCTCTTTTTATGGGAGATCCTCTCGGCTATTACAGACTCTATGGAGGTGCAGTAGAGTATGTATTCTTCGCTCACAATACTATCGTCTCAGGATTACTTTCTCCTTTTCGTAGGAGAGTTTATTATATATTATGTTGTCATGATATCATTATTTAGGTAATTGCCTCGTTATTTGGGAGTCAGCTAATTGGAGGGAGCATATGTTTTCTACTATATAGTTATATATATATATATATATATATATATATATATATATATATATATATATATATATATATATAAATGTATAATATAACTAGATAATATAACAAGCAAAAAGGATATTAGATCCTATCGGGAAACGGTAAAACTCAATATAGTAGATCGAGCAGTAATATACGAACACTGAAATAATAATATATATACAATTTGCATAGTTTACAAGTAAAGTAACTCATCAAGTGTTCGAACAAGGATACATAAATCCTTAAACAAACTCTTCGTATATAGTTCGAATCGTGTTTTATCTGTTTCAGTACTTATAAAGATACATATTTTTCTTTATAATATTTTTCAATTTTTTTTTCAACATTTGCATTTTCAAGATGTTTACCCCTAATAATTAATTACTAATCTATTGTTATTAGTCAAACCTTCTGAGGGGAAGAGCGTTATCTTTAAAAAGCCATGGCTTAAAGGTAACTTTTTGTTTGTATTTCTTGTTTCAACACTTCGTGAGTTAATAAACTTGTAATCTATTCAAATTTTATCCACTTCACTATTCATTACCTGTACCGACCGTTGAGAATTAGTTCCTACACTGAAGATTTCGTTAGCATGAAACTTCGATGTCTGTAGGTATGTAAATAAAAAAATATTATTGTTTATATATTTATACATATATATATATATTTGTATATATACATATATATATATATATATATTGTAATTAATATATACCTATTCTGACAAGAAGGTGTGCATATGTATATTTTTTATACATCTATATTTGTAAATACAGTTAGCAGAATAATATATATCAATGATGAGCAATTTTAAATGATGTTTAATATATAAGCACAGAATATGCATGTGAGAAGTATGTGAATGGAATAAATATTCAAATCCTTATTGACCGCGAGCATTTCGTAAATGCGAAAGAATCGCTGACTTTTAAATCTATTTCCTACACACGATTGACACGATTCGTTTCCGCTTTGCTCAAGGCATATCTTCGAAAGCTGATACAACACTCACTATTCACATCGCTAAAGAAAACCGATTTATTATACGTTTACTCAGTGTTTAGCCTTGTGGCATTTTTGCTTAAGGGTACCAAGTAAAATAGTAATATCGCTGTTTTAATATCAGAAAATTTTATACAGGTAGCATCCACTTTGAATTGTTTCTAAAGGCGAAATACTTCTCAGAAAATATGACTATTTAATTATATTTAAAGTTTAGAGTGAATACGTAAAGTTTTGCTTCCTATGACGCTGTGTAACTTTTTATCTAGTGAAGTGGTTTTGCCAATGACAAATATATTCATCGAAATGTTGTCGATCAATATTCATAAAAGTGAATACAATTGTGTATGTAATTTCTATAGATATACAAAGTCAGAGGTTAATATGTAAAGCAAATAAAATAGGCATGCTTAAATTGATCTGAATAATGTATCTGTTGCAAAAAATCAGCCAATTTTAAATGTTGTTATTTGAGAGATCGTTACTTTACAACAGTGACTTTTCGGAAGTTACTCTTCGGGGTAAAATAATAGAAAACAAATTCACGATAATAGATATCCATGAGTTAAAATAATAGAAAAGTAAAACCTCTGGTAACTAATATACATTTTCAAACCCAGAACATACATATATATATATTAATATATAATGAATGCAAATAGTCAAAAAATATCGAACCAACAAGGTTATGACATGAGATGTTCATGTTGAAGATACGATAACATCCCCCCAAAATATTGAAAGAAGTAGTTATAAATAATAACATCATATAAAGCAGGAATAAGTGTTCTGGAAGAATTTGCCTTCTGCATATATGCATGAACTTACTTTGATGTATCGTTAGTCTTTTTGTCAATTCTTCATCATCGACGAAAGAGTTAAACTGAACAATGCTTCCCATAAACATTTGATTTATATTATATTATTTAAGTGGTACATGTTTCGTCTGTGAAATCTAAGTATATAGTGGTTATAATGCATGAGAATTGTGTCGCGTTTAAACCTTGTGCCATGAATGCAAAAACAAACAAATTATCGTTATCGTTAAAGGAACATTAAAGTATACAAATTGCACTCATATGTTGTCAGCTACATGTTATCCTTGTACGAGCGCCTTGCTGATGCTTCCAGACAGAGTGGTTGCTCTCATTGAATACAAAGCCCCGTAGTAATACTAGCAAAGGACTAACTTGAGATAAAACGGAGAAGGTTTATTAAACTCTTTCTACATTCCAAATCACTGGCTAGTAGGGAGATACATAAATAGTGTGATCGATAATTACGTTCACGCACTGGGTAGCATCACCTCTCTCACTTTGTATTTGAACCATGTGACATCATATCTGTTGCATTTTCCACAGTCTAGCAATCTTTACTTCGTTACATGCAGTTGACACCGGCTTAGGTCTTACCTACTACTTAATAATAATGAAACAACTTAAACTATTTCAACTCACTACTTGTTTTGAAATAAAGTTGGATTTAAAAATTGACAATCACTTTTGAAATGAATTCTAGTTATATGTTGCAACATAACAATAAGGCACACACAAAATTGCAGTTTCTCTGCCAATACATCCAATTTAAAAGTAAGTCCTTGACAGCAACAAAAAACGAGGTATGTCACGGGAAATGCAATCGTTGAATTACGTGTGTATTAGGGAAGTTACAATAATTTTAAAGCATCTATATTAGCAGAGAATATCGATTATCAACAGTAAATTCGATGTCTTACTTAAGTTTCCTTATGACACACGGATCTATCAGGATAACATAAACAGTTTCGTGAAATTAGTGAAGATCGAATGAGGGTAATTATAACATAATCAGTGTTGTAAATTTCCTACAATATCTAACACTTACTTATTGATACGTTTTTAGCAATCAAACAAATATTTATCCCTATATACTATATTTTAATTTTGACCTTATCTCTCCCGTATTTCCTCACCCACTTTTCCTTCCTATAATATTGTCAGTACTTAGATTCCACTAATAATTCTTAAATGACCGTACGAGAAAACTTACAATCATTAACAGCACCATTCAACACAACCTTTATTTTACCCACATTACGCATGACGTCACTTCTATCCAACTAACTTACTTATTGTCTATATGAACTGAAATCTTTTTCGTACGCATTGATTCAGTGAAAATGTTGTTGCTTGGACGTACTTTATCCGTATATATATATATACATATATATATATATATATATATATATATATATATATATATATATATATATATATATATATATATATATATATAGTACATGTATAATATTAGTTTATGTAGATGTAAATCCCGTGAAACTCCAGTGTTTATAAAAAAGTGCTTAATAGCAAATAAACGTTTCAGTTCTCCGAATATATAACTGGTCTAGCCGCACTGATGACTATAAAAAAGCTCCCTCCGGGTAGAGCTTATTTTTGTAAGGGTATCGTCAACGGCCATTAGCTTTAAGGTAATGCTCATTAGGTAAAACTAATTTCGAGCTCAGGCATTTGCAATGTTTACACTTCGTTACATTGAGAAATCACTTACATTCAGTCAGTGTCGCATGATGGCGTAGGTTAGCATCGCCGACTGTCAGCTCGACGGTTGCGTTTCGATCCCGGCTTGAGACTAACTGGTCTAGCCGCACTGATGAGCTGTGAAACAGCGAAACAGGCTGTATGTGGATGACTATATATATATATATATATATATATATATATATATATATATATATATATATATATCATCGATGTTTCATGTTTACGCAATCTTCAGTGCAGGAAGCTAATTCCCGACGGTCGACGGACGCAAACTCCGACTACAAATCGCCACTGATCTACTATACATATTATTTATATATTTGCATGTACATATATATATATATATATATATATATATATATATATATATATGTACATATTTATATATATATATATATATATATACATGCATATGTATATATATAATATTTGTAGTAGAACATTCCATTTAAACTTGATTACTTCAGAAGATATGTCTATGGTTGTGATAATTGTCAATTGATTGCATACATTATTCAAAATATTTTTTTTTCGATAGCGCCGAAACTTCTTTCGGTGGCATTACCCTCATCAAATTCCTCTTACCTATTTGGAAATGTTTTGATTTAACTTACTTCTTTCTTCTACCGAAAAGTTGTGATAATTTATAAAGAACATTATTAGTATTAGATGACTCACATTAGTTATTATTATAATGATATATCTTATCTGAGAATATGTTGAGCCTTTTTAATATACTAAATTTCAGCTTCGTAAAAAGTGGTAAGTAAGTGAAGTGATGTTCGAATAATATATATATATATATATATATATATATATATATATATATATATATATATATATATATATATATATATATATATGACGAAAGGTGGGGATGAAATGATTCGACATAATGCAAAATGATCAAAGGAAAGCCACAACCTATTTGATTTATTTATTCATCAACGTTTTGTTTATATTGACAGACTTCTTCAGGATGAGAAAAAATCATACAGAATATTGATGTTGATTTTAATATATCAGAAAGTGACTCCGGCATTACTGTTGGCGTTAACAAGCAGAGAATGAAAAACATTATTTTGGTTGTAGTGTTTTCAGCCGTGATCAGTCTCCTTCAAAAAACGCGAGATGAATGGGATTGATTGATTCGATTTGTCAGTTTATAACTATTTTAGATAGGAGGGTTACTGGGGTCTACATATGTTATAGCCAATCAGGGCTGCAGTAGGTAGAGGGGCGGGGTGCGTGGAAGTTTGAGTCTGCCGTTTATTCTAAACTTGGAGGGGACAAAGAGGAAAAATAAAAAAGAGAAGGGGGAAAAGGAGGGGAAGAGAAAATAATAAGAGAGTAGAGATGGTGATAAGATTTGTTTTTTTTTGAAACGTGGAATATGATTGAAAATAAAAGTATTGACATATAGAGAGTAGGGGTATCTGAGTTATTAGTTTAAATATTCAAGATGGGTGTATTAATTAAATTTTATTTAATTAATTATTTTATTTGCGTCTCATTAATTAATAGTAAGTTTCCTGTGGTATGTAGACATATGTATAACAGCGTTAGGGAGAAAAAGAGAGGTGGTTATGATACTTATTAGTGTAAATATTCAAAACAGGGTGTGTTAATTTATTTCTATTTATTTGATTACTCTATTTGTGTTTCATTGAATAATTAATTAATTTCTTTTAATGTATGCGAGTATGTATAAAAGTGGGTTGGAAATAATATAGCTTTGATTTTATTAATGTATAAATTGGTTTATTTATATTTATTTAGTTGCCTATTTGTGTTTTATTAATTGATCCGTGATATTTAGATGCATCTTTTTATTTTACAAGTGTGTGTATATGGACTATGTGAATATTAGTAAGAGCGTGGAGCTATTATATTCATAGCGTTTGGAATTATGTGTGAATGTGTTTATTCATTCTCGTTTGTTTTATTGATAGTTTATTACTAATCAACCAACTATCATTAGTAAAGTTAGGAGAATAATTTTTATTTGAATGTGAGGGCGTGGAGATTTTTACTAGTTTTGAAATGCAAATTTTGAAAAAGATATTGTGTATATTTATTAATAGAAACAATCGTATGGGGTGGTTATCCCGGTTTTGATGTTATTTTTGTTTAACCATAATGGGTTTGCTAATTAGTGGAGATACATCATAGAAATTATTTCGTTGTTTGATAGAGTTAGAGTTTGTGATGAGTGCTGCTTCGAGTAATCTGCGTCGCGATTTATTTTATATGAAGTTAATGAGTTTAGCCTGTTCTAATCTTGATGAGTGGTCGTTTTGTGCAACGTAGAGGAATCCATATGTATATATATATATATATATATATATATATATATATATATATATATATATATATATATATATATATATATATATATATATATATGAGAAAGGAAGGATGACAGTAATCTGACGTAATGGAAAATGAAAAAGGAAAAAGGAAAAAATAAAAGATAGTTGTTTATGTATTCATCAACGTTTCGTCTTTATTTTAAGACTTCCTCAGGAGAATAGTCTAATGCCCATTTCAATTATATTCTCACCCCTTCCCATTTTATAGCTATCTCAATCTTGTCCATACATCCATGCATAGTGTACCTACAACTTGTCTCTCCCTCTTAATCACGATCTAAAAACAATCTCTTCTATCAACTCTCAGCCATTTTTCCATAGCCGCAATGTTGCATCCCTGTGCTTTTTTTACAATTATTTAAATGCATGTGCTCTAACGAGCTTGCGACGTTAATACACCCGACTAACCTGACAATCAACTAAATGACATACTTTCACTGTTGAGATCTCTAGATGACTGTAAGCTTGTTACTCAGATAGCCTTTTTCTCTCGGACTGCAGACCTTTAGAATTCCCTCCTGATGTTAAATTCCATGACCGTACTAACATGCAGAAATGCAACTAAAATGTGAACAACAATCTAGCTGCACACCTCTCCAGTAAGGATCCATCTATGAATATAAATTTTTATTCACGGGAGCCCCTTACGTATCTGTAGCAATGTGCCTTGCGCTGGAGTAAATAAAAGTAAAACGGAATACAATTATAAAACGTTTTTCGAATATATAAAATATATTAAGTCAAGTAAAAATGAAAATAGTACATGAAAAACACACGACTTGATAAAGCGTGTGGACTAGCAAATAAGTCCTTATCGATCTATGATTTAAAACAATGTTGTCGAATTTTCATGTCATTTCAAATACGAAACTCATACAAGAACTTATATATGAGCTAAATAGCTAAACTTATTTTTATCAAAGTTCGATATTCGTAAATATATTACAAGTGATGAAATACATACTCGAAATAGTATCATCAACTATATTGCTTTTTAATATTATTCTAGGTTTCGATGAACACAAATATGATTTGTCGTGTTTTGCATTCGAAATCTTCATATATATCCTTAATAATATTTTCATTTAGTTCACAGAGCTGGGAATGATAAATACACACCACTGGTAGAGGTCAATACTATACACCAATGGTTGATTTATATACATTACCACCGATAATAATGGTCTCAACAAAATAAAATAAAACTATACACACATAAATAAATAAATTCGGATTTCTTTTTAATTAATCACTCGTATATGACAACGAAAACAAGTTAGCGTTATTTAAATAAATTATATAACATAAAATGTTGATATTCTGAAAATATACTGCAGATAAATTATCAGGAGAGCACCGTTTGACTGCCTGATTAGCATACTTTTTTAAACCGTTCATAATTGACTAAAGTTTGCTATTATTAATTTGGAATTGCATTGGCTTATATTTCCATCTATAAGCAATATTTTTGTATATATTAAAACTTATTAATTAAAGTTATTTTATAAATAACTAAGAAAAATAATTAAAAAAACGTTAAATTGAAACAACCAACGCTAGCTCATTAGATTACCGAAGGTCGTTACTCAGTACGAGCAAAGCCATAAGTAAGAATAGAAAGGGGGAAGGAGAAATAATGTTGTTATATCGCGAACTCTTACACTCTGATACCTTTCTCCGCCTTCTATATGCAGTTACTATAGAGGTTGGAGAGGACAGGGGTCAGTTCAGCAGATCATTTCTTTATTACTATTAAAGGTATAAGATCAGACCCACAAGCTTTGGAGGTGTCAAGGTTTGTTATGATGTCTCTGACCTGGGATGGGGTGATGACAAGGTTATCAAGTGTGGCTTCGGTCAGCAAATAGAATTTGGGGGGGTATCTGAGTCCAAAGTGGAGTTAGAAGCGAAGTACAAGGCAAGTAGTTCAGCCTTATCAGTGGCCGTGCAAACGACATCATTGTGGTTTGATAGTGGGTGAATCAACGGCCGTGAGTACACCAAGACCTCAGTGGGAGCTGAGACAAAGAATACACTGTGTTAAATATTACTACAAGACAGGCTCGTTTAAGAAAACCCAGGACAGTTTCATGCATCAGTTCGGATGTGAAAAGGCTCCACCCAAAAGCAGAATTATGAACTGGGTGGACCACTTCGAGAAGTATGGGACCGTGGAGAACTTCAACGTTGCCAGTGAGAACCGTCCAAGCCACTCGGCACGTCCCATATTATTTCCTTTGGGACTATCTTAAAGACAGAATGTACGCAAGGAAACGCAGAACTATCACAGAACTCAAGGAAGCCATCAGGGAGGAGATGAGAGCCATTCCAAATTCAGTCTGTAAGAACGTCATGGACAACTTCGTTCTGCGCCTCAAGAAATGCACGGAGTTAAAAGGAGTCCATCTAGAACACATGCTGTAGAACGGAGAGAAAAAAGCCAAATACCCTAGTGTTTTGATATGATGTTGTGAATATAATAAACTAGTTATACCCCAAAATTCATTTCATTCGGACGAAACACTAAGAAATGGATCCTAATAAGATTTTGGGCCCGTTTTTTGTGGGTCATCCTGTACCAGCGAAATGAAAAGAAAAAAAATTAAAAAAATGTTAAGCTCAGTGTAATGCAATTTTCTTCGCCGAAAGTCTCAACTTATAAATAAATAGATTATATTAATTCAAAAAAATGATGCTTGCGTTTTCTAATTCCTGTAAAGAAAAAGTTTTATATATATATATATATATATATATATATATATATATATATATATATATATATATATATATGTATATATATATATATATATATATATATGTATATATATATATATATATATATATATATATATATATATATATACATATGTATATATATATATATATATATATATATATATATATATGTATATATATATATACATATATATATATATATATTTCGGAAAGTTATTTGTTCAGGGGGCGGATAACGAAGAAGGCTAATCTTCAGACTTACTTATGTTTAATTTAAACAAAATCTTATTCTTATTTAAGTATACACCCCTTTGTATTTTACATTTAAGCAATTGATTTTAGTTGAAACTCAAGTGTATGTGTGTGTTTGGCTATACACAGCCACATCCACACATATATATATATATATATATATATATATATATATATATATATAATCTGGGTATGGTATAGATCCACAGGTTATACATACAGGGGAGTTGAACCGGGTTTATGAGAGTGATCAATAAAGATATAGAGCAGAAATATTAATATAAATGATAATTTATTATATTCTGACTACAAAATTGATTTTGTTTCACGAGATCCATTTGAGGCGCTCACGATCGTCAGGTCTTTAAATAACATTATGCCTATAAGTTCATAATCACACACAGTTTTATGAAGGTGACAGAAATTTAAAATAAAAATTAAAATTGAATATGAATAGAAACAAAAACAAAAACAAAAAACAAAAACAAAAACAAAAGCAAAAGCAAAAAGCAAAAATAGAAATACAAGTAAGAAGAAAAAGAAAAAGAAGAAGAAAAAGAAGAAGGAAATATTAAGAGCTACACGGGACATAGAAAAGAAGCGGAAAGAGATGAAGAGAACGCAAACGTGATTTTGTGAAGGTTGGCCGAAATCTAAAAGCGTCAACGCGTGTCAAAAAAGAAAACTCTGTCTGGGTCTCGCTTTTGCAGAAATGGGAAAGTAACCGATTATCAATTTGGTAATATGTCTATGAAGATGGGGAGGGAGAGAGTAACCCTATATGGAGGGCGGGTGGATGAGTACGTGAGGGGAGGGATACAAATATTTTAGGTGCTAATAATAATAAAATTTAAAAGTTAAAGAATTGAGGATTAAGAATGTCTATATAGGGGTCAAAATAAATATAAAATTATGAATAGAGCAAATATGTAATCGTAATTATACTAATGATATAAAAATATGAGAAATATATATACACATATATACAGACAAACATACGTATATATATATATATATATATATATACATATATATATATATATATACATATATATATATATATATATATATATATATATATATATTACGTTTAGGGGTCCCATTTTCACTTTTCAGACGAATACATTTTGCTGCGCTTCATGACAATTGAAAGTCAGTTTTCTTACTAAAATATTTTGGTTTTACTTTTCATTTCAAATTTCTCAATTATATCATTTAATTACATTTTTTATACAATACGTTTGTATTGTTGAATTCGTTTTTATAGTTGACTCTAAAACATCCTTTCATTGATTGTCAGACATTTCTCAAGGGTTTATAGTCAGATTTGCAAGTAAATTACTGGAGATCTGTTTACCAATTTGTAAAGCTAATCAATTTAGAGCAACTTGAGCACGACGTGGATATATTTATATAAAAATATTTCTGCTGATAGTATAGTAACTATTGACTTAAAGAGATAAAATTAACCTCATGTGTACAAAATAATTGATCTTATATGGTAGATATATAACTTTCAATAAGATCCTATCCACCAAGAAAGCATTCGCGAAAAATAGTAAATGAAGTGATAAAAATATAAACACGAAATGACGTAAGTCGTATTATATAGAGAATAAAAGCATATAATTAGTAACCAACGCATGATCTGTAAGACGTATATTCCAACCGATAATATCCGATCATGGAATAATTAGAATCATATTGTAAGTGATTAACTGTTTTTTTGCTGGCTTCGTTGTTTGATTATATATGGAATTATGAGGTTGATACACCAGTACCAGTAAGATCACCGAAGTTCAACGACGTTGAGCCTGGACAGTAGAATATCGGCGACGATTTGGATATACTACGCATTGTATGTCATCTTCTCTAACTAAGATATACATTATGACTGGGGCCCGCATATAAATTTTTATTCCACATAATATTCCACTTTAAGTGGAAGGCGGTATGCCCGACGCTGGGCGAATACCCCAAAATGATCTATTACCTGTTATTCGATACTAGATTAGGTCACGACATAATAATTATCCCCATTTTAAACGGACACATTTGATTATGACATAAAGACATTGTGTGCACTGGCTGACGTCACTAGGAGTAGACAGATCGTCTAGTATAAATATAAAAATGAATATATATTTCTATATAAATGTTGATACGGCTTAATGTGTAAACATATAGCTTTTTTATTCATACATACATACGTACATACATTATATACACATACATATGTCTTCATGCATATATATATACATATATGTATGTATATGCATGCGCGCGCACACACACACACACACACATATATATATATATGTTTGTAGAGATACATATATATGTTCAAATACTTGCCTGCGTGTATGTACAAACATACATATCTGTTTGTATAAACATATATATATATATATATATATATATATATATATATATATATATATATATATATACATGTTTTATACGTATATAATTATATTAGGTTGAAAAATATTTCTATAAATCGTGAATAATCGGTGAATTTCCGTTCCTACCCTTGCCGATAGAAAATGTGTTAATCATATTCTGGTGCCAGTTTCAAATCCACAGCCGCTGACATGAAAACTTATATTATTATTCTCTTTGTTTTCGCGTTTCAAAATGAAAATAAATCTAAAAGAATCGAAGATGAAAACTTATAAAATTCAAAAGAATAAAATCTATCCAAATATATATTTATGTGTATGACTCGGATAAAAATAAAATATGGAATATGTTTAATTTATGAAAAGCAAATAATATTCTCTTTCGTTGTATACAATCGACAGTGGCATGCATTATAGATATATAGAGAAAAATTAGTTATAGCAGGTGGTGAGTCATGAATTTATATTCATTACACAGTGTATAGACAACATACACTCAGACAGATAACCAAAGGATATGGAAAGGCAATACATCTCACGTGCTAATTCTGAAGCGCGCAAACAATTTGCTCCGTAAAAAACAAATGATTTCGAAAATCGTTTTTTTGCGAGTATCCAAAATAGAGAAGGGTTGTTGAATGATTGTAAAACATGAAAGTAAACGAACTCCCGTGGAAAGTCGTTTACATATTGTAACTTATTGATATACTAGAATTGTTATCTCTGGTTACATCGTTATTTGTTGCAGATTCTTCGAGAACAGAGATGTTTATATTTTAAAACACATTGGATCTTTTTTTGTTTTGAAAATGTGTTCCGAAGAAACGTAAATATGTGTACATGAATATTCGTTTCGAGATTTTGTTTCGGAAATGCGTCAGCCGGCGAATAGTAATATGTTTGTTTTTCCGGGGGGAAAAAGCTAATGAGGTCATTACAGTGTTTTATGTCTACCCCAAAACCGAAGCACTTCGTTTATACTTATCTAAGAAAATTGACACAATGTATACGATGCCAAAAATGATGATTATTCATCCATAAAAAGGTACTGTTTCGATCCTTTTTTAAATTTATTTCGCAATTTCTCCGGCAGTTAGAAAGTGATACATATTGAGTGAGCCAACACACTATGCCAATTCTCGTCCGTTTAATATGTACTAATTGATATCATTAATTTTGGGTTCCGGTATGTCAAATTAATATGTTCACTTTTTGGGCACGTCCGATTGATATCATTTATCTTTCTTATTTATGTTGTCACTCATTGCTATTTAAAATAGTTATTTAGTTTGTTTTATTATACATATATTTATATACATATATAATAAAAAATATTCAACAGTTATTTATAAAATATCATATATATATATATATATATATATATATATATATATATATATATAAATATGAGACAAAAATCGTACATTGAGAGAATTTTACACCTATAGGGCAATGATAAAAGCTCAATATACGGGTTAGAGCAATTATGTACATAACTAAAGTAAGAGAGATACAAATGTTTGAATGAAAAATCTATTTTATCTTCGGTTGTCCAATGCAAGGTGTACTCGATAAAAACATTTTTCTTTTTTCTTTCCTCAAGCCAGGCTTTGTAAAAGTCAAACTCTCATAATCATAAGAATTACATAGATCGATAGTTGGTAGGGACATAGCCAACACTTAAAATTTGAATGAAATTTCAAAAATAATATTAAGTAATGGAAAGGAAATCTGCGTGTGTAAAAAAGGGTAGTCAAAATACAGAGAATGTCCAGTTCGAAAAATGTCCTGTGATTAAGTGTTCAGTGAGGAAACTTTACAAATGGAGAGGCAAGAGAGTTCACCGCTATTTCGTATGGATGCGTCAAATATGGGCAAAATGTTATAAATACAGGAGGAATAATCCAACAGAATGATGTGCAGTTTAACCGTAGACAAAAAAGGGCTTGTTAGAAAAACCCTGACTTAAGGAAATACCAAATAAACGTTTTTTTTTATCAGGTACACCTCGCATGTAACAACCGAAGATAAAATAGATAGGCCATTCTCACAATTGTATCTCTCTTCCCTTATTTATCTATCTATATATGTATTTATTTATCGAGCTATCTTTATATATATATATATATATATATATATATATATATATATATATATATATATATATATATATATATATACAATATTTATAATATATATATTAATTATTTTAATACCTACAGACATCAATGTTTCATGCTAACGCAATCTTCAGTGCAGGAAGCTAATTCTCAACGGGCGCGAACTCTGATAACTAATCGCCACTGAAGAGTCTTAACCCCTCGGCCATAGACTATGAGGTAATAATTAGGGAGGAATTTAACTTTGTAAATAGCGAATCGGCGGCTAAATTCACACAAGCATTTAATGTGATCAACACACGTATTCGGATCGTGCATTCAGCTATTAGTACTGCTTGTTATTAAAGTCACTCAGAGTGCCCGGCCTTTTGTGAAAGGAAGCCAATAATAATATTTATAAATAAATATTAATTATTTAAATACCTACAGACATCGATGTTTCGTGCTAACGCAATCTTCAGTGCAGGAAGCTAATATATATATATATATATATATATATATATATATATATATATATATATATACAGGGTGTTTCAAAAGTCTTGGGAACATAACGATTTTTAATAACTCAAAAACTATTAGGAATTGAAAAATAAAATTGGTACCGTTGGAAAGGTTAAAGTTTCAAGTTTTGTGGGGAATCTTCAAAGTTGCTCAATATGAGCACCATTCGTCACACGGCAGACATCTAGTCGATAGTCCATTTCCTGCCAAACGCCTTCCAGCATCTTGACGTCAATGGTTCCCACAACTGCCGTTACTCGAGCCTTTAGTTCGTCAATATCTCTTGAAAGGGGCGGCACATAGACTTGTTGCTTGACAAAGCCTCAAAGGAAAAAGTCACACGGAGTAAGATCTGGAGACCTAGGAGGCCAGGGCATGAGAACGTCATCACCTCGCCCAGATCTCCCAATCCATCTACCAGGCAGCCTTGTGTAAAGAAACTGCCTTACTCTAAGACTCCAGTGTGGTGGTGCACCATCTTGTTGAAAAATGAAGTCATCAGATTCTGCTTGTTCCAACTGAGCCATTAACCAGTCTTCCAGCATGTTGAGATAGGATTCACCAGTGACAGTTGCCTCTTCAAAGAAGAACGGTCCATAGACACCTTTCTTGGAAATTGCACAAAACACGTTCACTTTTGGTGAATCTCGCTCGTGCTCAAGAAGTTCATGAGGATTCTCAGTACCCCATATGCGAGTGTTATGCTTGTTAACTTTGCCATTAAGATAGAAGGTCGCCTCATCGCTAAAAACAAGCCGGTCATCAAAGCCGTTATCTTCCAACTTCTCTTGCATTGCAATGCAAAAGTCACGGCGAAGTGGCTTATCAGTGTCCTTCAACTTTTGGACCAACTTGAGCTTGTAAGGTACCATTTGCAGTCGTTTCCTTAAGACACGCCAGACAGTTGCTGGAGCAAGCTGAAGTTCCCTGCTGGCTCTTCTTACTGATTTACGGGGGCTCCGCTGAAAGGCTGTCCGAACTTGCTCAACTGCATCTTCTGAAGTTGAAGGGCGACCTGCTCGCTTACTTGGACACAAACACCCATCTTTCACAAATTTAGCATGCCATCTGACAATGGATTTCCTTTCAGGGGCTTCTTTTTTAAATTTCCTGCGAAATGCACGCTGAACACATGTCCACGATTCAGTCTTTGCAAATTGGAGGACGCAAAATGCATTGTCTTGTTTAGAGAACGCCATTACTGCACCTTCAAAGGTAACACGAAAATCATTAGTATGACCAAAAACTTGATTACGCAAGCTTTAAAATGGCACCAGTTTCATTTTTCTACCTCGAATAGTTCATGAGATATACGCATTTGTAATGATCCCAAGACTTTTGAAACACCCTGTATGTATATATATATATATATATATATATATATATATTAATTGGATTCGCTCGCTAGCATATCTGTCAAATTATTCCTCCCGTTTTTTCCACCATGGCCCTGGAAGTTATAATAAATTGTCAGATTTCTTACTACAATTCTATTTACGTGCGCTCCATCTACGTTTTAGATTTCAACATTTCACTTTTGGATTTCTTTCTTTTTGAACACTTTCTCCAAACTGCTCCTACGGATAATTTTCTTTTTTTTCGTCTTCTCAAAAATCTCCTCAACGGACACTCCTTCAACGGACAATTACGATCTGGACAAACCACATATCCTTTTTACACGAACTTTTTTCACCCCATTTTTAATAATATTTTAATATTTTTTCAAATATTTGAACTTTGGCTTTTTCTACAGCCAACTTATCTATCTGTATTTCTCTTCTGATGATAAGATTTCGATCTTTGAAAAACCTTGGCTTAAGGAAAGAACAATAAACACTGGTGTATTGTAATAAACCAGTGTTTATTGTTGCAAGGTGTATTCTGTAGAATACACCTTGCATTGAACAATCGTAATTTGAAATAAATTTGGACATTCGAACATGTGTATCACTCTTATTTCTTTTATCTTTATAATTGCTTTATCTCGTATATTGAGTTTAACCCTTTTCACTATAGGTCCTATTTACTAAAAGTTTTCTTTTGGTTTATATTTGATTATATATATATATATATATATATATATATATATATATATATATATATATATATATATATACACTGAGGTGAATTTATTTCATGACTAGAGTCTGGTGATACCAGATCAGGCTGCCCTGTGGCTCCCTGAGACGAAATTCACCTACATTGACGTTTTTTGTTTTTCTTCTTTTTTTTTTTTGTAAAACTTAATTATGTTCTACAAAACCAAAAACAAAAACAACAGCCCCTCTCCCTTTCT
Source organism: Sepiola atlantica (assembly GCA_963556195.1). NCBI lineage: Eukaryota > Metazoa > Mollusca > Cephalopoda > Sepiida > Sepiolidae > Sepiola > Sepiola atlantica. Next base: position 87,999,590 of record OY744523.1, read on the forward strand.
CCCTCCCCTTTTTTTATTTTATTTTTAGAACTTGAAGCATAAATCTTTTACTATAATGACCAGATTCGGCATTAAATAACCCAAAAAGGGTTGATATGCCGTAAAACAAAACTACCAAACCAAAAACGATGATTAAACATTTGAAGATATAAAGAACTTGAAGCATAAAAACTTTTACTATAATGACCAGATTCGGCATTAAATAACCCAAAAAGGGTTGATATGCCGTAAAACAAAACTACCATGACTAGAGTATAGTGCTATTTTGCTTGAACAATTTAGTAAATTGTTGGTATCTACCGAATTTTATCAGTTTAGTTTTCAATGCAAACATAATCTACACAGGTCGTCTAAATTTCTGCATGTACTTGCTCATCGCAATATTTCATATCGACCGTTAAAATAGTAAGAAAAAGAATATGATTAGAAATTAATTAAAATTTCAAAAATATAAGAAAGAAAAAATAATAATATATTGTGAGGTTTTGTGATTGTTGCGATATTTTTCGGAAAATACGGATGCCCCAAATTGAAATAATTTACCTGTTTTGTGTGCTATTTAATAATGGTCAGTTTCGTGGAAGGAAGCGTTTACGATATTCAATAAGATTTCTATGAACAGTGTGATGTTTTAGCCACCATGTAACGATGGTCGTTTAACGCTGTGTGTGTTTATTTTAATTCAATGATAAGCCGTAAAAAGTGTTATGAATGCAATTGCAGAATTTTGTTATGTCATAAACGTATAACATATGAAAAGAAAGTATGCGCATAAGAATCAAAGATTCACAACTGAAATGAATTACACAGTTTAATTGATTTTTAATCATTGCAATTTTACATCGATATGAACATTCGCTTTTATAACTTAAAATACATGTATTGACGTAATATAGCTCTCATATGAGATCTCAAACTTATAGACGGTACTTTAATTTGTAAATTACTGACCGTTATAATAATAAAAGACAGCTCAACAGTAAAGACATACGTTTAAGCAACTAAAATTAACACCGCCTGGAGATGACTCGACCGAATCAAATCGAAAGTTCACGCAAAAATGGAAAAATGGAACAAAAAACACATAGAACTTTCATACAGCAATTTGACTGAAACACGAAATAGACAATTCGGAAGAAAAACAACTTTAAAAACAGTCTTATAAAGCAAAAGCACTCCGTATTATTTAATGAAGTTTGCTTAAATGAAAATATGCTGCCTAAATACACACACAATATATATGTATATATCCCTCTTAGACAAGTTAAAAAAAAGAGTCGCCAACTGAATAGGTCCCTCACTATCTACCAAAGATCCAGTCTCTGTCCCATCGCTGCAATGTTGCTTCCTTGTTCCTGTTTAACAAGTATTTCAATGGATTGTGCTCTGATAAAATTGCTACTTTGGTACCCCAACGATGTAACTTAACTAGATCAACCAGACAATCTGCCAAATCTCATCCATTCACTGTGGAGGTCTCCAGTGTCCGAATAGCTTTCTACTTCTAAAGCTTCTTTCCTCGTGCTGCTAGAATCTAGAACTTCCTGCTTGCTCTTGTTTTTCTGACGGTACTGACAAACAGAAATGTAAAACAAATGTAAACAGACATCTCGCTGCACAGCTCTCAATTAAGGTTGACACCCCTAAACTACCACCCTATTTCTCAATAGCTCCGAATGTCTACAGTGGCGGTCTGCCTTGTAAGGGGTTACTCACTCTCTCTCTCTCTTTCTCTCTCTCTCTCTCTCTCTCTCTCTCTCTCTATATATATATATATATATATATATATATATATATACATATTTTTTTTTTCACTAATAAAACAGAGCATTCAGTGAAGACCGGGGTTGTGTCAATAAAAACAAGCTCGATAGTACTCGATTACAGAGTACAGAGCATTTATATGCGATTTTATGAAGGCTTACATATGTACATATATATATATATATATATATATATATATATATATATATATATATGTACATATATATATAGACATAAACATGTATATATATAAATATATACATATATATAGACATAAACATATATATATATATATCCGTACATTCGTATTAGCCTACATATGTTGATGTACATACGTACACACATAATATATAAATATATATATATATATATATATATATATATATATATATATATATATATATATATATACTGTATACATATATAAAAAGAAGAAAGAATAGTTAACATTAAGGCAGACATATATGCATACTAGTATGTATATCTAAAACATACACATATCTATATAGTTTACTGTAGGGTATGTTATTTTCTGAATTTTTTTAGCCTGCCTTTTCAGACATTCGTGACACTGTCTACAGCTTAAACGTAACAAAATAATAATACTACTACTAATAATAATAATACTATAACTACTACTACGACTACTACTACTACTACTACTACTACACATAATAATAATAATAAATATATTATTTTTCATATTGAAACTCTATTCATTTGATATATCAGTATTGGCAGAGCGATAGATATTTTGTCAAAGATAATCCACTTACCCTCTCAAATCTGACTTGAATTGCTAAAATACTTTCTCTTTCCCTCTCATTTTTTTATTACTGATTTAACATATTTACTCTATTTCCTGCTCCTTGTATTCTGCTCATCCTCATGCCTCACACTCAGTGCTGTTTCTTTTGACAAACCGTCAACCCTCCCCCAGGTTTCAGTTTTTTTATCTTCTCGACTTCTTCACCATCTTTTTTTATATTACTATTTCAAAGAATATTTTATATCAATATTTATATTTCTCACTTTCGTGTTTTAATCTATTGTTTCGCGTGTCACATACATAAGTTTGCATTAAACTGAAAGAAAAAAAAGGATCGGAAATGGTCACAGAAAATCGAAACGAAACGACATTGAAATCAACGCTTTCTAACTTGCAATGATAATGTGACACCTGCCGGCGCAGATGTTTTTAGACCCGGTTTTTAACGGGCAAACATTTTGATTTTTTCCAAATATTTTCTATTATTCTATAGTCGATGTTTACATTGCAATATATTTACGTGCAAGAAACTTCGGATGTTTTGTAGCTAATACCAATTGATAACATTCGACGGAAAATACTTTTTTTTATATATTGCTAAATATTTTAAATAATATCTATGAATTGTATAGTTTCTATCATATATTTTTCGATATCTAATATACTTTATACATTGGGTATATATTTATAAGCTTACATTGAGTCTGTGACTCAACATTAAAATATAAGAGGCATTTTCACAATCGTTTGGCTGTTCTAAACTATTAATAAAACACATATTTATTAAAACAAACTGTTTTTATATCTGTTCAATTGTATATCAACTTTGTTAGTGTACTAGAGAAAACGGTGCAATAGAGAAAAAGACGGCGGTGGAAGAGAATCTGCAACACTACACATTATAACAACACGAATGTTAGCGACCACCATTACTCTGGGCGAGGTCAAGAAGCATTTTTTATCCGTGGACTTGAATAAGAGGTAAGGGCGAGATGTACTACTTCTAGATATTTTACTGGCTGTTGCACGCGCACTATCAGCCCTTTTACCAGCATGTTTCAACCTTCCATGTGCTACCGGAGTTGCTCATGTTTATTGGCTGTTAGTCACAACCTGTCTTACCTTTAAAAAGGGTAACAAAGGAGACCCAATGAGTTACAAATCTGAGAGCCATACCTCCACCGTCTCAAACTCCATTGAAGTGTTCCTAAAATAAACAATTATGGCTAATCTTACATCTACTGCTGTCACCTCTCTATCTCAACATGGTTTCCTTACAAAACGTTCGTGTCTCACAAATTTACTTGTAATTGAAGCTACAAAGGTTACCAGTATAATGGACGATGAAGATACTGCTGACATTGTCTTTTTTTACTTTGCGAAAACCCTTGAGTCTGTCAAACATCGCTTACTTTTATATACACTCAACATCTATGGCGTCCATGAATCGGCTATTAAGTGGATAATATTATTTTCTTGATGATCGTACATACAAGGTTACAATGAATGGCGGTCTGTCATCTAATGTGTATGCTTGCAGTGGTGCAGTCCGTTTTCTTTCTACTCTATATCAACAATATACCGGAAGTGAGTGGTGCTCTTATTTGCAGATGACGTCAAATTAGTAGCTCGAAGAATCGAAATAGACGATTCCAAGTCTAGCCTTCAACGTGTATTGAAATGGTCCATCGAATGGGACATAGCTCTATGTCGATAAATGCTTACATATTGCAGTGGGTTCTCCTTCTTATTCAGCTCTTACTTTCGGCGTTCACACGGCTCTACTGAAGGAGGCGGACAAGACAGAATATATGTCTTCTTGTTGACTCCTCTTTCTAGCTATCTAAACATTGCATTCACACCGCAAACAAAGTAAATCACTCTATATTTCTTATTCGACGTTCTTCCTGATAACTCACTCCTGAAATAGTTATCATACTTTATGTCTCCCTCGTCAGACCACTGTGGAACTATGATGTCCAATCCTCTGCTCCATAGCATTTCGAGTTGTAAAAATTGCTACCCGAATAGTGTAAGGTCTATGGGTTCGCTCCTATAAAAGCTGAGAAGCGAAGCTTACCCTTTCCTTCCTCTGAGTGGTGACGATCACGCGGTGATTCATTTCCGCATACAATCTCCTCAGTGGCTATTCTGATATCTCCCAAGACATATTATTTACTTCTACACTAGAAAGAATTCTATGTAGACACCAGAAGAAACTATTTCACCGTCGATTTCGATTGAACCGGGGGCGGATTGTTTTCCAAATCAGGACCCCTGGAGCCTGGAATAGACTTCAAAGAGAACTCATAAATGCGACAACAAGGTACATTTTACAGGTATGTTCGTCTTGTATAAATCTCTACACCATTTTTCCATATTACAACGAAAGCCTACTTGTTTTATTTTTTGCCAAATTGATTGAATTGAGTTGAGAAACACAGTACGTAATGTTTTCTTTACTTTCTTATTATTTTTGGTTTATTAATATTGTTTTTTTAAATATATTTTCTTGAATGCTTTTTAAAATTACTCTCCTGCTCTCCTCATGTTTTATATTCAGTTATTTATCATTATTATTTCTATTTTCATTTACTTTTTAACTTGTTTACAGCAAACGTTTCTACTTGTTTCGTCTTTTCTTTTTGTCTTTCTTCTTTTCTCACTTCCATTTTTCCTTTTTTATATTTATATATTTGATTCGTTGCTTTGCTTATATTGTCATAATCCTTAAGTTTTATTATTGTTCGTTTTCTACTTGTTTTTAATGTATTTCCAATTCAGAAGTCTATTTATTTTTCTGTAAATGTTTTCTATCATTCTATTAATAATTTTTCTTATTTATTTTTCGAAATATTTATTTATATTGCGACGATTTTTTTTTTGACATTATATTATTCAAACTCAGTAATTTCTCAAATTATAATCTGTTTGCCCACACCTCCGTTCTGTTAGTTTTATTTTTACCAAGATGCTATATTCTTTTCTATCACGCTTACTATATCTCTGAAAAGTATCGTTTTATAAAACATCCCCTTATCACCCATGCTAGTCCCACACAAAGTCGTTGACACCTTTTATTTTCTTTCGAATGTATCTTTATTGTATTTGTTGGCTTAGCTTCACTAATTACGTTATTCTCCTTGTTTTGGCTCGCAGGAGAAAACATCTTCTAAAATGTATATTCGCCTTCGACGGGCAGTCTTGTTGAAATCATATTACCAAAACGTGATTGTCTGAAAATAAAATGAATTTCATATGAACCTACATATATAAACGCAATTATATATATATATATATATATATATATATATATATATATATATATGGTATATATTCTCTGTAACATTCGATATTTGCATAAACATCCAACAAAAATAATTACCAAGAAAGACATAAATTCTCTGATATACGTATGGTTTATACACCGTCAAATAAAACCAAATATACATATATAAATATATAGACACATTTATATTACGGATACATGCATGCATATATACGTTCCCGTACAAGTATATATATATATATATATATATATATATATATATATATATATATATATATATATATATATATATATTGTGTGTATTTAGGCAGCATATTTTCATTTAGGCAAACATTATTAAATAACACGGAGTGGTTTTGTTTTATGCGACTTTTTTTATTTTTTCAATGTTCCGAATTGTCCAACTAATGTGTCGGTCAAATTGATATAAATATGATCCATGGCTTTCTTGTTCCATTCTTTTTTCTTTTTTGCACGTACTTTCGATTTGAATCGTCAAATGATCTTGAGGCAGTATTAGTTTTAGTGTCTTTACTGTTGTGCTCATTTTTGAATTATAACGGCAAGTAGTTTATATTTGAAAACGCGTCTGTAAAGTTGAAATGTACATGAGAGCGTGATGGCGTTCTACACATACGAGAGATTTAAAGTTTGACTGTTTAAACCGTTAAGAAATTGATGACGTTACATAAAGTGCATACAATTCAAACGTATAACTACCTAATGGCTAAGAATTTGGTAATGTTAATTATTATGCTAGACACTTTAAAATGTTGCGACTAGTTTCATAATTGACATTATTAATTGTGGGATGTTTAGTTTTTATGTAGATGGCTTCGAGTATTTTTAACTTTTTGATATTGGTATCATGGTGTATTATTTTGGTATTGTTAACAAGGATGTTTCTATATTGGGAGAGGTTGCAATTATGTTTTTTTAGGTGTTGGGATATAGAGCTAGTGTCGGAGAGATGTAAATGGAGTCTTCGGGATAGTGTTGTGGAAGTGAAACCTATGTAAGAATTAGTTTTTTTTATTGTTGTCGGAGATACATTCTCCTATAGGGCATTGGAACTGATATATTACATTGGTTCTTCCTAATGTATTTTGGGTTTGGAAAGTGTTATTTTTAACAACATAGTTTGATGTTTTCATTTTGTTATAATAAATGATAAATCGTATTTTATCATCAGAATTGGTGGCGGATATATAGCGATGCATTATATTTTTAAGAGTTTGTTCATCCAATTTAAAGTTTGGATGCATTTGGTTACAATAGAATAGATTTATGTAGAGGGAATTATTTAGCTTCTTAGTAGGATTATCTAAATTTCTAATCATTAATTATTAGACAGTAAAGACACCAAAACTAATACTGCCTGAAGATGATTTGACGATTCAAATCGAACGTACCTGCAAAATAGAAAAAAGAATGGAACAAGAAAGCCATGGATCATAATTATATCAATTTGACCGACATATTAGATGGACAATTCGGAAAATTGAAAAAATAAAAAAAAGTCGCATCAAACAAAACCACTCCGTGTTTTTTAATAATGTTTGCATATATATATATATATAAATGTATATATATATATATATATATATATATATATATATATATATATATATATGCATGTATTGTTTATGACAATAGTATCGTCGGCAAATTCAAGGTCAGTAAGGTATTCTCCTTTTATATTAATACCTCTTCCTTTCCAGTAAAATGAGAACGCATTATGCCCGGCATCAGTCAACGAGAACGAAAAATAAACCCTTGGACCAGTCATCAAACAGGCGCAAACGACAGCAGCAATGCAAACGGAACGGCAAAACATAGATTTACAGGACACGATTCGATATATTCAAATTACAGGTAGATTCTTAGAGCGACATAATGAACCCCGAGGCAATGGTAACAACTAAGAGGAATATTGAAAACCCGTGGGAGAGACGTATTCGAACGCCAACCAGGTCCTACATGGTCACGCCTAGCTAGGGACAAAATAAGGTGGAAGGAAACCAAAAACTTCGTCTCTCCCAAGAGGTGGTCAAAAAGTCTAAAAGTGATGATTATTATATATTTAGTTCTGCTTGTTTACTTTTAATTTGTTTATGTGTCTATATCATTGAAAGACACATATGCATCCGGTACTTTGAATTTCAAATATTTACTGTAAATATTTTGGAAATACCGAATATTTATATATATATATATATATATATATATATATAACGTACTAGATAATAATTTTGCCGCGTCTAGACACGCCTGAATGCCGTAATACGTCAACATTTTCTATTTAGCACTTACGATTATACTTAAGAACCATTTTTCAGGTGATAAAAACAAGTTTTTTAAAAAGCTGGAGTAACGAAAATACTTTCCAGAACAGAAGAACGTTTACAATTTAAATTTAATTTTAAAGCCAGCAACATACCATAGATAATATCACTAATTAAACGATGTACAATTTTTTAACATAGTAAACATAAATACAATTCATCCATTGATGCACATTTTTCGTCCCGGAATTTAAATTAAAAAAGTTTTTTTATGAAATGTCACCGGTAAGTTGTTTAGATATTTAATAACTTCATCGGGGCCGTTTTTAAATTTCCCGGTTTTGTACATTTGTTTTTTGAACATTTGTTTTTTGTCGGTATACAGTTATCATTTCTTGGGGCAAAACAATATTATTACAGAAATTAAAAAGAAAAAAAATGTGTAATAAAGCATAATATTTCTTATGTATCCCATGGTTTACTATAAGGGGACAATGTTAACTTAATATAAGTAATATATATATATATATATATATATATATAATGAAGAAAATATTTTTGAAAAATATTTTTTAAACCTAGACAACGCAATTTATTTATGTTTTTTAAAATAAATAATTTATTTACTTAAAAAACTTGAGTACTTCTGGTGATATACACCCTTGTCAGAAGTATAAGCATTTTTCTCCCCTTTTTTTGTTTAATCTTCCTTGATTTAGACATATTTATCGCAGTCAAGTTGAAATTCATCTTGATGTTATAGACGAGTTATGTTGATATGCCGCTGTGTGTAGCACGCGGTTGCGTGAATAAGGTAGTTTGAAAAGTCACACATTGTAGCGTTGCTGAAGTGGCAATAATAAAAGAATATTGAAAAACAAAATTTTGAAAACCTGGACAATGCAATTTAAAAAAAACGTAAATAAATTACATTGCCCAGGTTTTCAAAATATTTTTTTACAATATTCCCCTTATTAATCCCATTTCTGCAACTCTTCAATGTGTGATTTTTCAAACTATATATATATATATATATATATATATATATATATATATTGATTTATATATATACATGGTAAAATGAAAAAGGAAAATCAAAAACAGGATGTTTTTTATGTGTACATCAACGTTTCGTCTTTATTTATAAGACTTCATAAGGATGATGATATAGGGAAAAGATATCATACAAGGACAGATACATGTAGGGTAGACATGTTGGGAAGAAAAATAAAATAAAATGAAAAATAATGGCAGCGTCTTGCTGGACGTTCGTACTTGTTAGAGAATGAAAATGAGTGGGAGAAAAAGGGGAAGGGTGGAGGGAGCAAGGACTACTGTGGCTGGCGATGAGAGAAAGAGGTGGGGGATGAGCAGGGGTAAAATGGATGGCAGAGAGAGATTGGAGGAAAAGGGGGAGGGGGTGTATGACCAGATGGCTGTGGTCGAGATTGAAGGGGAAGAGTGAGTTGGAATGTTTGTGTGTGGGGGGTGTATGCAGGGAAAATGGGGATGGGTAGAGAGGGAGGGGGGGGCTGTGATTTTGGTGGATGGGCGAAAGTTATGGTCTTAGAGAGCGTTTGGAGAAAATGAGGGAATTTAAGAAGAGGTATGGGAGAAAATAGATGAGAGGGGGAAGAGGGAGGATTTGTCGTGATAGGGTGTGAAATATTTGAAATATTTGGAAAATGATAGCAATGAGTGAGGGATTGGAGTGGGTGGGGGAGGGGGTGATTGAAAGGGTGGGTGAGGAATATTTGAAATATTTGGAACATGAGAAAGTTTATTTGGACTGTAGTATTAAAAAAGTGAGGGAAAAAAAAAAGAGAAGATTCAGGGAGAAGAAGGAAGGGTGTGGGTGAATGGAAGAGTGTCATAAGGTTAGAGATGAAAATAAAAGTTAGCCATGATCAGGCAAAAGACTTTGTTCTGTGAGGATTATCTTGCTTATTAAGGGTGATAGGTTAAAGAAACCATTTCGCTGCTTGATGGTAGTGGAGGATGTGATGAGGGCAGTTTCCAATAATCTTCGCCGAGATTTGTTGTGGATGTGTTTAGTGATTTTGGCTTGTTCAAATTTGAATGCATGACCATATTCTAGAGCATGGGAGAAAAGTGCACTAAGAGGGTTGTTGTTTTTTATGTCCCTTTTATGTTCATTTAATCGTTTCTTTAATTCACGTTGTGTTTCTCCCACGTAGAATTGATGGCAATCATTGCAAGGGACAGTGTATAAGCCGGCATGGGATGTGGGTGTTTTTTGGAAATGTCTAGATGTGTTTAAAGTTTGTTTTATGGATTGAGAAGTGGTTTGTACTATTGGAATGCCTAGTTTGTTGAGCGTGTTGCATATGGATGTGTTATTGGAATGCGTGGGTAGGAGAAGGGGTCTGTCTATGAGAGAGGTGTTAGGGGTTTGATTTTTTGTGTGGTGTTTCTGGAGAATATTTGGAAGGCTTTTTTCTTGGCATTTAATATGAAATGTGTGGGGTATTGCAATGTTTTTAGGGAATTAAAAATGTATTTTATTTCTTCATCTATGTGTGGGGGGCTACATATTCTAAGGGCGCGTAGGAAGAAGCCTATAATTATACCTGTTTTGATCTTGTTATGATGGTGGGAGTAGAAATGTATGTAGTCATTTTTGTGAGTGTTTTTGCGGTGTACCTTAAATTCTAGTTTATTGTTGGACTTAATTATAAGAGTATCAAGGAAAGGGAATAGAGCCGCTTATTTCAGTCTCATGGGTGAATTTTATGGAGGGTTCTACTGTGTTGAGTTTATCCTTAACATGAATGATTTGTGTGTCTGTGGGGAGGAAAATTAAAATATCATCTATGTATCTAAAGTATTCGATGTTAGGAGGTAGTCTATATTTGAAAGGACCGGATTCTAAGAATTCTAAAAAGAGGCAGGCCAATACACCGCTAAGGGGGTTGCCCATGGGGAGTCCAAATTTTTGTTTGTAGAATACTTCGTTAAATTGGAAATATGTTATGTCAGTGATGAGTCTAATTATTTCTATAAAAGTGTTGGGGGGAAAAGGTAGGTCGGTTTTTATTTTCTTTATATGTGTGTGAAGTAAGTGTAGGCATTCTTTTACAGGTACGTTAGTGTAGAGCGAAGTTACATCTAGACTGTGTATATTTTTATTTTCTACGTTGATGTTTTTTATTCTGCTAAGAAGGTCGCCTGAATTTTTTATGTGGGAGGGACTGATGGTACCCATTAGTGGAGTGAGGATGTTAGCTATGGCCCGTGCGATTTTGTGTGTGGTGCTACCTATGCTTGATACAATTGGACGCATGGGGGTGTCAGGTTTGTGGGTTTTGGGGAGCCCGTATAATGTGGGAATGATAGGGTGATACTCAATGTTTGATGCCCATTTTTTGTTGTTCTTGATTGGGTGTTTGAAAGATGTTTTTATCTATAGTTTTTTGGTCAGTTTTGGGTATGTGTTTTCGTCGGATAATAGAGTAGATATTTTTTTGATATATGAATTTTAGTCCATGATTACTATGCCCCCTCCTTTGTCAGATGGTGTTATGAGTATGTTGTTGTTGTTAGCTAGGTGTTTAAGAGTGTCTATGTATCTCTTGGGTAAGACGGGGTCATTAGGGAGAGTGGTGGTAGTTGGGATTATGCCTTGAATGAAGCCTTTGGTGAAATCTGTGTCAGTGTGTCTGTAATTTTTTAGAACTGTGTTGGTGGTGGTGTTAGAGTGTATTCCAGTGGCGAATTTTAAACCGAAACTGAGAGCTTCAGTTTCTATGTTAGAAAGTTTATAGGTGGTGAGGTTGTTTATGAGTTCCGGACGTCTTAGAGTTTTCCATTTGCTGTTTTGGATAAGTTTGTTGAGTTTGTTGTTTAGTCTGGTTGTGTGTTGTGTATTGAATCTTTTGATGGATTTAGTGATGTTATCGATAGTGTTGGGCAGTATTGTTTTATTATTTTTGAGGTTGATGCCCAATGTTCTGGCTTCGTGGAAAAAGTGGGAACTCTTGTGTTTTAGTAGGTTTGCAGATGATGTTAAATATGTTTGAATGTAGTCAGGAAAAATGTGGTGCGATTGCTTTAGAAATGTAAATGTACTTGCGGGTATGACCTTTTCTTCGATGCATCTCAGCAGAAAGTTTCTCCTGTTGTTGTGGGAGTTGGCTGCGAATAGTGTGTTCTTATATTTCCGTAGTTTCTGCTGGAAGGTTTGGTTTTCCATTTCGACAAACGCTCTCTAAGACCATAACTTTCGCCCATCCACCAAAATCACAGCCCCCCCCCTCCCTCTCTACCCATCCCCATTTTCCCTGCATACACCCCCACACACAAACATTCCAACTCACTCTTCCCCTTCAATCTCGACCACAGCCATCTGGTCATACACCCCCTCCCCCTTTTCCTCCAATCTCTCTCTGCCATCCATTTTACCCCTGCTCATCCCCCACCTCTTTCTCTCATCGCCAGCCACAGTAGTCCTTGCTCCCTCCACCCTTCCCCTTTTTCTCCCACTCATTTTCATTCTCTAACAAGTACGGACGTCCAGCAAGACGCTGCCATTATTTTTCATTTTATTTTATTTTTCTTCCCAACATGTCTACCCTACATGTATCTGTGCTTGCATGATATCTTTTCCCTATATCATCATCCTGATGAAGTCTTATAAATAAAGACGAAACGTTGATGTACACATAAAAAACATCCAGTTTTTGGTTTTCCTTTTTCATTTTACCATCACGTCGGATTACCTTCATCCTTCTCTTCCCATATATATATATATGTATACACATATATATATATATATATATATATATATATATATATATATATATATATATATATATTTGTATATTCCAAATTTTGAATATAGCATAGCTCTCGCCTTACACTATTTAGCTACTTTAATTACTTTATTTTATTAAATTCATATTTAAATACATAAACAAAATTATAAATATAAATAAAAATAACAACACACACACACACATATATATATATATATATATATATATATACATATATATATATATATATATATATATATATATATATAGAGAGAGAGAGAGAGAGAGAGAGAGAGAGAGAGAGGGGAAGGGAGAAGCAGAGAAAAAGAAAGAGATTTATGTGTGTATGTGCAGAAATTAAAAACAATTATGAGGAAAGTAGATTATATATATATAAATGGATAGATCGATAGACATGATCGATAAGAACAAATAAATGTTTACCCCTGGAGTTGAATAATGTACCTCTCTATTATTCCTCTTATATCTTGAAAATCATGGCGCTTCTCGAAAATGATCGTCATTTATAAATTCATAATGATCATTGCAAATTCTGAGAGTTAGTTTGCCGTAAGTCAACATACAATAAACAATCTATTTGTTTCTTCAATATGTGCAATCCCTCCCGAAGACGATTTGTTATCATTGTAATAGTTCGTGCAAAAAGTAATTTCTAAAGTTATTATTTTTATATAAAATCTACTATCCCCCAACAATTCGAACTACTCAACTATAATCGAAATATGATTTTCTCGCGTGAATGAATGGCGTTTATTTTTGAACTGAAAATAATGTGACTATTTTAGAGAGAGAGACAGACATTGCAACCCTTAATTAATGTCACGCTTATTATAGTTTCCTTATTATCTTCTATGTTTGGAGAGTACGTGGAAACAACGCTAAAAATAATGCATACACAAACATATAACACTATATACATATACATATATGTGCATGTGTTTTTTTAAACAAAATACATTAGAAGCAATGGTGATACTGCCAACACTTAATCGATAATGACTTTAATATACATAATGGATTTCTGTGTTCGGACTGACTTCATCATTTTGGCTGCCATGGTTAGAACATTGCAAGTAATCTGGAGTTGCTAAGTTCAATCCTGGGCAAATACAGTGAAAGCAACATTCAGCTACGGCAGCAGCAATACGTCGAGAAGCACCATTAGCAGCAGTAGAACTGAAAGCAACGAATAATTTACGAATGCGTCGCAGAGTAAAAAAAAATGGAATCCAAGTGTGGTGCCCCCATGACAATAAAATGGATTGGTGTCGAGACTCCGGACAGACGGTTCCGGTCTTCGATACAGCACACCTGATGAAGGCCGGAGGGCAGAACGGCTGTAATGTTGTGAGCATAGCAGTCAAGATAAAAAAGTAATTCCGAAAACTGAAATCCATAATGAAAACACATCATCTCAGAAATACAATTATATATATATATACATATAAATATTTATATATAAGTATATATATATAAATATATATATATATACAAATATATATATATATATATATATGAATATATATAAATATATGTATATATATATATATATATATATATATATATATATATAAATATGTATATATATATAAATATGTATATATATATAAATACATAAATATTTATATATATATACATATATATACATATATCTATATATATATGTATATTTATATATGTGTATATAAAAATATTTATATATAAATATATATATATAAATATATATATATATATACAAATATATATATATATAAATATATGTATAAATATATATATATATAAATATGTATATATATAAATA
>OY744523.1:88019293-88024293 GCA_963556195.1 Sepiola atlantica
CCACACTGATTTTTCTCGGTTCGAAAAATCCTGGACAACGTGGGATTGATATGATACTATAGCTGCGGAATCCGATTGTACAAAAAGGTGTGGTTCCCGACGCAATGCTGACAGCGATTTTTCAGTGACAAGTTTTTATTAAATTGGCACTCACACAGTGGAGCTAATAGTTTAGAAAATATACCCGTGGCATCTGCCAAAGCAGACCATTACAGCGAGATTTATGCGAACCTGACCACACTCGAAGGCGTAAGTGAACGCAGGAGATTGACCGATTTATTGACATGAACACCGAGCATGGCAGACGGAGGAGATGTTTCGGAAGGCATGCCCTGGTGTACACACGATCACAGGTGCTGAATTGTTTTGGGCGCAGCTTTCTAATCAAATGATCGCATAAAAGAAGTGTAAATGTCCCAATCTTTTAAAAGTCCCGCTTAATGCAACAAGTACATACTAATTCAACTTGTTTCGCACAATCAAATATTTTGAACAAAGCGTTGACCGGAGAAAAGTAAAAAAAGAAAAGTCACGTTTACACGAAATCAGTGCGGACTATTGAGGAAATCCGGCACAAATTACGTCATACATGCCGCGCATATGCTCACGGACGGAGATGCATGCCGAAAGGTGGAACACGCTGCATATTGTATTCCTCGACTTGGAAAAGATCTTAGACTGCGTGTAAAATGATGTGATCGGATACACGTTGCCGTTCGATAATGACCCCTAAGAGATGTTTAGTTGGGTAAGACTAGTCTAGGACTCACTGAAGAGTATGGTGCGAATTGTTCTGGTGTATCTAAGGACTTTTTCATCACGGTTGGAGCGCACTAAGGCTTGGCTCTCTCTCCACAGCTCTTTATTATTTTCATAGACCCAGTAACCAAGGGCTTGCACTGACCGATGACCTCGACACTTTGATGTCCTGCTTGCTTCGAGAGTATATGAAACTGTCAATACAAGTGCAGTCCTGTCGTACCACACCCGGCGTACCCTGGGATCGCAAGGGATTAGGGTCCTATTGTGAGACAAGTCATATTGTATAGTTTCGAATCATTGCTGACAACAGCGGATACCTAGCGAAGATTCGCCCTCATGGACACTGAAATGTTTCGAAAGATTTACAAAAATTACACTGTTCGACCCAAACTGTAAAAACGAAATCCGTAGACAATACGGCATCGCGTCGAGTGTCGGCAAGAAAAGGTTAGGACACTCAGATGGTTTGGGCATGTTCTAAGGGCAGAAAACGACACCTTCGCGAAACTCGCTTTTAAATTAGAAGTCGTCGGAAAATTACCGAGGAAGACCGGTGATATTGGTAGATACCCCGCACAGTGATTACTGTAGAACCAGCCTTAACCTACTCGAAGCCTGTGAACGTGCCAGGTGGTGACAGAAACTGCGTTATTGCGGACCCGGCTCGGGATTAACGCAAGGTGCAAGATGAACAAGCATTTTACCAAGGATAGAATGAATATTTAACCAGAAATTGAATCTAAATTTTTACATTCGTAATCATAATAATGATAATAATAATAATATTAATAATAATAATAATAATAATAATAATAATAATAATAATAATAATAATAATAATAATAATAATAATAATAATAATAGAAGACTGCGGAACCACAGAACCTGCTGCGATAGAACTCAACGAAAAAGAAGCAAGTGCAGTGGAGAACATTAGACGATACATGTTAGAAAACAAAACAAAACTCACATCTCTCAGGAATGAAGTAGCGAAGAAGTTACAAGCAGAAACAGAAAGAGTAAACAGACTCCTCACACACATTCCAACAGAAACTATTACAGACCTAAACAACCTGATATATGCAGGGGCAAAATCGGTAAGTATGAAACTAAGAAACGAAGAGAATGAACAAAAGAGAGGACCGACAAAACCTGGATGGGAAATCAGACTGGAAACCCAGATCACCAAACTTCGGAAAGAAGCTAAACCCGTGAACAGAAGGAAGGAGGACATGAAACGATTAAGAAGCAAAAATCAGAAACGCAAGGAAAAACTAAATGAGAAACATGAAGAAATAAAACAAAGGATAGCAGCAATAGAAGGAAGACTGAGACGATACAGGTACAAATCAGAACAGAGCAAACAGAACAGGACCTTTGAAAACAATGAAAGCCAGTTTTACAAAAACGTAAATGGAGAAAAAACAACAAGAGAGCAACCGAACCAAACAGAAACAAAACAATTCTGGAGCAAGATACGGGAAAGAAC
The DNA here is from genome assembly GCA_963556195.1 of Sepiola atlantica. Classification (NCBI taxonomy): domain Eukaryota; kingdom Metazoa; phylum Mollusca; class Cephalopoda; order Sepiida; family Sepiolidae; genus Sepiola; species Sepiola atlantica. The sequence continues at coordinate 88,021,545 of OY744523.1, forward strand.
AAAAAAAACACAACAAGAATGCCCAATGGTTGAAAAACATGAAAGATGAACTGCACGACATCGAAGAAGGAACCGAAACAGAAATCAACAAAGAAACGATCAAGAAAACCCTAAGAAAAATAGCAAACTGGAGAGCACCAGGCCACGATGGAATACATGCATACTGGTTTAAAAAATTCACGACCCTGCATGAAAGACTAGCGCAGAAACAGAGTGGATTTATCCGCAAAACATACGTACCAGAATGGATGACGGAAGGAAGAACAACATTAATACAAAAAGACCCCAAAAAGGGAACGACCCCCAGCAACTACAGACCGATAACATGTCTACCAATAATGTGGAAAGTTCTCCCAGCACAACTGAGAGAACAAATCTACCAATCCCTGGACAAACGTGGACTGCTCCCCGAGGAACAAAAAGAATGCCGGAAAGGACAAAGAGGGGCACATGCTCTACTATACATTGATCAAAAGACCCTGAAGGAGGTGAAGAACAGACAAAAGAACACAGCCAGGGCATGGATTGACTACAAGAAAGCCTACGACAGAATCCCCCAAACATGGATAGTTGAATGCTTAAAAATATACCAGACAGGATTATTAATCTCATCCAGAAAGCAATGGAAACATGGAGACTAACACTGACAGCCGGAGGACAATACCTGTCTGAGATAAAAAATACAGAGAGGCATTTTTAAAGGAGACTCTCTATCACCACTATTGTTTATAATAGCCATGATGCCACTCAACTACATACTCAGAAAGTGTGATGCCGGATACAGGTTCACGAATACAGAACAAAGAATAGACCACCTGATGTACATGGATGACCTTAAACTGTTTGCAAAAAACAAAAAAGAACTGGAAAAGCTGATAAATACAACCAGGACATTCAGCCATGGTATCCAAATGAAGTTTGGAATAGAAAAATGTGCAATGCTAGATGTCAAAAGAAGAACACTGGAGACGACAGAAGGTATAGAACCCCCCAACCAAGAGGAGATGAGGGCGCTAGGAGAACAAGTAGTTATAAATACCTGGGAGTTCTAGAAGCAGACACAATCAAATATACAGGAATGAAAGAGAAGATTGGAAAAGAATATCTACGAAGAACAAGGAATGTCTTAGAAACTAAACTATATAGCAGAAACCTAGTAAAAGGGATAAACACATGGGCTGTATCACTAATAAGATAATCTGGACCATTCATAGGCTGGACTAAAGAAGAACTCAGGCACCTTGACCAGAGGACTAGAAAACTAATGATTATGCACAATGCATTGCACCCAAAAGACGATACGGACAGACTCTACATGAAAAGAAATGAAGAAGGTAGAGGACTGGTAAGTATAGAAGACTGTGTGGAAGACACCAAAAAAGAGCTGGGGAAATATGTAACCCAGAAGACGGAAAGACTGATCACCACAGCAAGAGACACCAGCCACCCAAACAACTCTGGAAGCACTGCACCCAGAAACAAAAAGACAAGAAAGGAAAAGTGGGAAGAAAAACAACTACATGGACGCTTTATAAGACTCACAAGCGATGAAGCCAATGAAAACAGCTGGGTATGGCTAAGAAAAGGACACTTTAACAGAGAAACGGAATCTCTGCTGACGGCCGCACAGAACAATGCGATTAGGACAAACTTTATTAAAGCAAAGATAGATTAAACCCAGGAAAACAGCAAATGCCGATTGTGTGGACAAAGAGACGAAACGATAAACCATATAATAAGTGAATGCAGCAAGCTAGCCCAAAAGGAATACAAGAACAGACATGCCAGCGTGGGGAAAGAAGTACACCGGGAAATGTGCAAACAACTGAATTTCGAATATGCAAAAAAACGGTACAAACACAAACAAGAAACTGTACTAGAAAACGAAAAACACAAAATCATATAGGATATGAATGTACAAACAGACAAACCCATCACAGCAAGTAGACCGGACATGATAATAATCAACAAGAAAGAAAAATCCTGCAAAATTGTAGACTTCGCCGTTCCAGCGAACCACAGAGTGAAGATCAAAGAGACGGAAAATAGAAGCAAATATACCGAACTTGCCAGAGAATTAAAAGGGATATGGAACATGAAGAAAGTCAGTATAATACCAATAATCATAGGAGCACTAGGAACATGGAGAAACGACTAGGAGAAATAGGAATCAAAGGGATAACTGAGACCATACAAAGGACAGTAATGATCAAAACAGCTACAATCCTGAGAAATGTCCTCGGATGCGGAAACCAACCCACATAAGCAACGAATGGAGAACAAACACATGGAAGCACAAGACAACAGAACTGGGGAAAATACAACCGCACGAGAGAGGCGCAAGCATAGGCTGACGCCACGAAAATTATGGACAGAGGGTCGAGGAGGGAAAGCGCAAACCAGACCTCCACTGGAAGAGCGCGGACAGCTCTGGGACCTTGGGGAGGCTTGTCGCCACTCAGGCCCCAGAGGGTACCAATGGCCCTTATCAGCGGGAAATCGGTGGTGGGTGGCTGTTAAGATACCGCAAGGTCATCAGCGGTGATGAACGATAAGAGGTGGAGGATACTGGAAGTCTGAGGAGACTTGTTGTCACTCAGACTCCAGGGAATACCACAGGTTGTTAGCAGTGGGCGATCACTGACGATGACCAGTGTGATAACTTCTAGTGAGTAAATAATGATATATATATATATATATATATATATATATATATATATACACATACACTCGTATCATATTTATATTT
>OY744523.1:88029293-88156793 GCA_963556195.1 Sepiola atlantica
AAGTCACGCGGTAAAAAACGTTAATATATATATATATATATATATATATATATATATATATATATATATATATATATATGTGTGTGTGTGTGTGTGTGTGTTTGTGTGTGTGTGTTTGTGTGTGTGTGTAGGATGTATGGTTAAGTTGGAGCCATGGAGTTGACAGCGTTATTCTGTTTTCAGAATAAGATCAATGTGTACAGAACACCGATCTTGAGCACTCTTTCTCAGACAACTATATTTATTTAGATATTTATAATAATAACATTAAAGCATTGTACACGTATACCTGTGTTTGTCCACACTTATAAGGGCATGTGTTAAGTAAATATTTTTTTTAAATAGATTCATTTAATAAAAGTGTCGCAATACTATTTAGTTTAAATTAGTATATGTACTATTGCGGTTCATTACATATATATGAGGTTATGTATTTCCATAGAGCTGTGATTCTAAATCGCCGTGTCGCGAGGGCCCCTCAAGTGTGTCGCGAAACTATGCGACGAACACCTGAAAACACGGACAATGTGCATAAACTTCGGTTCTATGTACTACTAACATGGTCTGAATTAAAGAAATTCCGTCCTTCCATGAATATGCACACGTACAAAGTCCACCGATCAGTGGTGGTCACCAACCTTTGCACCTTTCGCTCCAGGTCAATCAGTAGCCCATGAGGTGTCAGTGTGATTTGTTGTGTGTATTGTGTTGTTTTGCCCTGGTCGTGTTTTCGCGAGCGTATTGTCGGTTGTCGAATTTACTTTGCTGTGTTTTAATTACTGTTATTCTTTACCAATTATAAGTAAAAAGATGGAGGTAATAAGGCATATTTAGGTATGTAATTATACCAGTTATAAAAGATTTTACAAATGTGTCGTTACAGCAAATTTGTTCGTTTATTAGCTAGGAGGTGTAGCCAACAAGGTGTATTTAATTACGAAACTATGCTAGTTCGAACAGAGTTTGAAAATCCGTCGTGAAAGCAAATCTGTGAAGTTAAAACATCTCTCGTTGAGTTGTTGAACTTTTGCCTGCCGTGAGGGTATACGGGAAGGTGGAATATCCTTATTGGGTACGTATGACAATATTTTAAATAACAATGCTTTTATTACAGAACATATATTTTATAAAAATATGGTAATTTGTAGATTCTCTGTCGCTGTCTTGAATCTAACTTCAAAATGTAAAACAAATAAATTCGTGTTTACAACTACATTAAAGCAGTGTCAAAAGTATTTACAAGTTGATTATGTCGAACTCTATCGTACTGCAAACTCAATGTCCGTCTCTAAATTACACATGAATTTAAACTAAATTAGCTTGTGAATAATCATAACTAGTGTTGAACACTTTTTTTTGTGCTCGCCTATTTTTCAATCAATGTTGGTTACTTATTTTCAAAGTATTGTTTTTATCTTGCAATACTCCTATTAGATTAAATGGTGAATTGATTAAATAAATATAGATAGAATAAAGATTCCTTATTTCATCTATTTTAAAAGGTGGTTAAGACCGTTGATTCACGAATCAGTTTAACACTGTCTGCTGTTTACTGTTGTTTGTTAGAGTACGCGCGTGTTAATTAGTTATACATACACCTTTTACAATGGATACATTTATGAAAAGATATAAGTTATGAGTGTGAAGTTTAAACAGAACATACGATAAAACCTACACAATCCAGCAAAAACAACCAACAAAAGGTGAAAATAATAGACACTATTGTGATGGTTATTTAAGTTTGGATTTTGGAGAGTTGCTCAACTATTTCCATTATGTATAGTAGGCGACAAAAGATGGCTTACCAAATAAATCACAAAAGTAATTGCACGACTACATATTCTTACCTACAAGATCTTTATTATTTTCAAAGACTATTACAACAACATTTAAAGCAATGCAACATATTTAAAAAAAACAATGACGGTGTAAGAACGGGCTTATCTCTCTTCAATTGGGGTAGCTGAAATAATAACAATAACATACAAATCTCACACTATTGTCTGAGTTAGTTATGGTGAAATCCGTGATATATGAGACAGCTAAAACATAAATTAGTAAAATCCGCTTTCAAATGCGAATTGTGAATTCATCTGAAAGTATTTTTAAAAACTGTCCAGCGAAATACGTGAAGGACTTACATTTGCTTTAATAGTCGATAAATCGACCGATATCAGTAACAGTGCTAAATTTATTGTATTTGCCCGATGAAATGGTCAATCAGTGTTTGTGTTGTAAAGAAATGCAAACAACTATTAGAGGTAAATATATTTTTGAGATTATAACATGCTATTTTTAAAAAATGAATATGACGTGGAAGTTTTGTTTTGATATTTGTACTGATGGTGCCCTATGTATGGTAGACTGCATTAAAAGTGTTGCATCACTAGCACAGAAGGAACATCCAAATCTTGTTTGTGTTCATTGTATTTTAAATAGAGAAGTTTTAGTTTCAAAATTATCATAATAAATGCTTAATCATGTAGTTACAATTGTGAATTACATTAAAAGCAGACTAAGAAAGTCAAGATTATTCGAGGAATTATGCAAATCAATGGATTCTCTATATGGTCGCCTACTCATGAATACCGACGTTCGACGGCATTCCTGAAATACAGAAAGGATTAATAATATTTTTTATAAAAGCAAAGCACGCAAGATTCTGTAAATATCTTCATGAGAATCTGTTGATGAATAAAATGGAATATTTAACGGAAATAGTTGGTTTACTTTACGTTTTCAACGATAGTATGTATGGTCGAAGCGAAAATATTAAAAATTCGATAGATCAGTTAGTTGCCTTAAAAAAATGTTATTTGGAAAACAGAGCAACGTTGGGTTGGTTTGGTATGTTTCCTACAATGCGCACTAAGTGCACCAAGAAAATAATCCCGATCGTGGTTGAGCATCTGGCGGCGCTCGGAAAAAAAAAACGATCATTACTTTCCGTCGCTGAAGACAGGAAGGTACTTTTGGGTACCTAATCTTTTTGTAGATTTAATATTCGGGTTAATTTATGCGAAGGAGAATGATTGGCTACCATTGCAAGTTTCCACGGTCTTAAAATATGCCATTCTGAGGTAGATATCAACACATTTTGGATTTCAATAGAAAAATAATTACCCGCATTATCTGAAAATACCCTATTAGTACTTTTACAATTCTCTAATTTTTATTAATGTTACTTATGCTTTTCAACCTAAAATAATATGAAAGATAGGAAGAGAGAAAGACTACGTTCCACTGAAGAAGAAATTAGAGTGTTCTCATCTCACAAACAGCCAAATATTCAAGAAGTTATAAAAGATACCCGGCACATATTTCAAATTACGTAACTGACAATTCTAGGATAATAACATAATAAACTGTATCAGGCAAGGCTATGTATGTAATTTTCATTTATCTTACTATTTCATTATATACAACATTTAAAATTATTAGTGTGTCGCGACAGTTTCATGTGCTCGTAAGTATGTGTAGAGAAAAACATTGAGAAACACTGCGATAGAGTATTCTGTTTACGCTTACAAACAGCCACTAGTCGCTGGAATGGGTATGAGTTGAGAGTAGTTTTGCCATAGTTGCACACGACTTATGACATCATGTGATGTTTATGAAAAACGCATTTTTTACTTTTTGATTTGTGGCTGTTTTTCGCAAGTTATTTCTTAAACACACCAAAAATTCGATACATAATTCGCTCTACACTTTACTTACTGTCAGAGTTAAGTAGTGGTTTATGTTTCGCCTAATGTCGTATATTGACACCAACACCTTTTACATTGAAAGATTTGCAAACAACCTGTGACTCGTCAACGCATGGTTATATTTAATCGACTGTCGACAAATACAAAACTCACTAATAACACAGCGTTCGCATTAAGAAATGCAAATGAAAAATACTGAATACTCTGACTTCTGATATCTTCAACTGTTCTGCTATTACAAGCAAATTCAATTTACGATAAGCCAAAGTAGTTAACTTTGCTGCTTTCATATTTAAAAAAAACAACGACCGAATGTAAGAGGCCTAAACATGCAGCACCGTCTGTGTCTGTGCGACCAGATTTTCGGTCAGAATAACACGTTTTAACCGTTGTTTCTGACTGGGCAAGGTGCGAATATCAGTTATCACGCCATTGCTTCGCTTGAACCACATTTTACCATCAGAAAACCTTGCTTCTATCAACAACTTGGATCTATTTTTTCTGTTGTATTTTTTAAAATTTGGAATAGTAGCTTAACCTAAATAACTGCAATTTGTAAATTAATAATCTAATGAAGCTCATATATTTGACACTTGCTATTTGAAAGGAAGACGCTTATAAAAACATATGGTGGTTATTAGTGCTTTCAACTATATGCATGACCGTATGGACAACTGATTTATATATATATATATATATATATATATATATATATATATATATATAATCATTTTAATTATATTTTGATCTACTATTTTATAATTGATGTTTATCAGGTTGTATTACATTTATACTCGATTTTATGAGTAGGCGATTATGACCCAATATGTATGCTGCTTTTTTAGACTGCTTATCCTCCAGTAGTCTTCTCTGTCTATTATTTTTTTTTGTCACAAACGAGTAGATAATTTTCTGTTTTCGCTTAATGTGTGGACAACTATACCCAATATTTTAATATCGTCATATATTACGATTGTGCAATGGTTTCTTAGTTTTATATTTAGTTTACGGCATCTATCCACATTATGTATTTTTCGTCACTATATAAGTGCATTAACACATTTTTTGCTCATAATCTGTTTTGGAGGAAGCTTGGATCTGACGAGCTGCTTTCTTCGATTTGAGTCGCTCCTGAATATTTACCTGGTGTGATATAGACAACTTGTGCTCTTATCTTTTTCAGGAAAGTATTTCCTATAGAGACAAAAGAATTTAATGTTTTATCAACTTATATTTACTGATGCCATTTTGTCTGGATACGTATTTGGGTTGAAGTGTTTATACGTACATAACTTGATATGTAGTGCTGTTTCTTAATATTGTCATCGGTAGATTTGATATGCAACTGAGTATTCCTTCCTTTATAATCTGATGTGGAAGTTAACATTGAAATATTCCCCGGTGAGAGTAAGAAATATATATATATATATATATATATATATGTGTGTGTGTGTGTGTGCGTGTGTGTGTGGGTGTGTGTGCGTTTAGAATTATACAATGTTTTAATTGATTTAAATAAAAGTTGAATTTTAGTCCCTAAAATATTAATCTTTAGAGCTATTTCGTTTAAAATTTGATCAGAAAAAACTGGCATTTAAATTCATAAACAATGTTACTGTGTTTAATAGAATTCAGATATATTTGGAAGATTTTCTACTAAGAATGTTCATACATATATATATATATATATATATATATATATATATATATATATATATATATATATATATAGAGAGAGAGAGAGAGAGAGAGAGAGAGAGAGAGAGACACACACACACACAGACAGAGACAGAGACAGAGACAGCGACAGGGACAGAGAGTGGCAGAGAGAGAGAGAGAGAGAAAGAGAGATACAGAAAGGGGTAAATGAATAAAGAGAAATAAGAAATGAAAAAAATGAAAGAATGACAAATCTATTTCATCTTCAGTTGTTCAATGCAAGGTGTATTTAATAAAAGCATGTTAATTATTCTTACCTTACGTAAACCTTTCATAAGTTAAGATTTTATACTATGAGGATTTACATAGATACATAAATTGGCAAGGAAGTAGCAAAAAATCAAAATTTGGACTTTGTGACACTTAACATATATTGCAACTTGGCAAAATTCTAACATATTTACATCCATTTCTATTATCTCCTCAAATTTTAAATATTTTGAGTTTTGGTTACTACCTTACCAACTAATTTACCTTTGTAATTCCTTTAGTCATAAGACTCACACCTTTGAAAAACCTGGCTTAAAGAAACGAAAAATAAACCAGATTTTATTGAATAAACCTTGTTTTGAACAACTGAAGATGAAAGAGAGTTGCTATTCTTACATATTTTATTTCTTTATTTTAATTTATCTATATTCTTGCTCTAATCATTTCACGATATGTTACAATTTTTAAATGTATATATCTTACTTTTAGTTTTATACCTATTATATATATGTATATGATATATATTTGTTTAATGTTATTATCTGCAGTAATGTCATTGCGGTAATGGTCCTCTGATGGGCATAATTTTCTTTGAAAACTCATGAGTTAAAAACTTTAAGGTACTTTGCCTGAACGTTGAATTCTATTAAACTTCTAATAAAATTTGACTCGCACCTTATTTTATTATTTCCTATTATGCTATATATATATACATATATATATATATATATATATATATATATATATATATATATATATATATATATATATATATATATATATATATATATATAATATGTTGTGAAGTTGTCCAACAGTAAATAATAAATAAAAGAAGTCAAGTCGAGGGTTGGTTTAACAAGTGTATTAACAAAGTAAGAAAGTGACTAGCACTTGGCTAGACAGTTACAAGACTCTGCTTTCTCTTCTCTGTGTCTCTGGTGACTCGCCCTATTTATAGTGACAACCGGTGCAGTTTCACCTGTGTAAGAACGGCCGGTGTAACAATATATATATATATATATATATATATGTATCGGTCTTTGTTCCAAAGTTAGTCTGCGTTGTATTACACACACACACACCCACACGCACACACACACACACACACACACACATATATATATATATATATATATATATATATATATATATATATATATATATATATATATATCGGTCTTTGATCCAAAGTTAGTCTGCGTTGTATTACACACATCCACACACACACACATATATATATATATATATATATATATATATATATATATATATATATATATATATATATATATATCAGTCTTTGATCCAAAGATGGTCTGCGTTGTATTACACACACAGATATATATATATATACATATATATATATATATATATATATATATATATATATATATATATATATAAAATGGATGCATTAAGAAGGATGAAAGTAATGCCGATAGCCGAATTGATGGTAAGCTGGAATAGACCAACATAAACAATCGACGTAAAAGACTTACAACTAGCTATGTATGTTAATTTTCATTCTTACGTACACTGCAAGCTTGGTGTGCGGTTTTTGTGGTGTCCGGATGATTAGAACCCCTTTCATATTTTGGGAAAATCATCGCATTCTCAAAAATGGACACATTGTTGGTAGTCAGTAATTTCAGCTGTTATAGAAAACACATTTCCTATTTTTTTAAAAAACGTTTTGTCACGATAGTGATAACTCTTCTATCGTGTCGATGTTTTCTCTGTGTGTTCGGGGGAGGCATCGTGCTAGTAGTTTTTTGTGGAAATTTTATGTACGGTTTACTAAAGTTAAGTTATTATAATTAAATAAGTTAACCAAAAATTTCGTCAAGACATTTTGATTTCAGAAGAAATGAAAACGGGCAGTTTGATATTAATTGTAACTGTTCATTAATCTTTTCTCTACTTTGTCAGTGATGGAGAGATCATTTAAAATTGAAGCATTTTTTATATTTTTGTCGAAATCACAAATGCCACTTTTCAGGGAACTAGAGTGTCCCTAAAACAAAAACTGACGCTGTGTCTAACTCTGACCTCAATGAGAGGCACGTAAATAGAAACTAACGATTAAACAAATATTTTAAATCTATTCTTACTGTTATGGTGCCGTACCTATATGAGGAACAGTTGGATTCGTCCATTCCTTTAAAATACTGGAATCATTTAGACATCTTGTGATGCGATTCCTCTCGATTACAACACCAGCGTTATTTCCTTTGTCGGTTTGATCTTTATTGCGTTATACTATTGTTGGATAATGGCTCTCTGGGAATTGACGTATCTGTTGGAATTCGTTGCTTTGACTTGCGCGAATTAACGCGGGTGGACCCGTGCACTCGAGTTCAGAATAGGGCCTGTTCTCACACTCGAAAATAACAGTCGTGACAGGGTCACCGCGTGACGAGACCCCAGATCAAGTTCAATGTGCAACTGCGAGTGGTTCTGTGACGTCGCAGGCCTTCGCGTGGGAAACAGATACATCCATGACGCCACTCGTTCTTCGTGAGAAGCGAGTTTAACAGTCTGGGTTTTGGAAACGAACCTATCAGACGTGATTTTTACCATGTGATCTACAGAGGGAAGGCTTCAAAACAGTAAGTAAAAAGCCCTTGTTTTGTTTGAGAGACTGCGTCTTAAAAACGTGAGTTCAAGAAGAAAAAAAAGACTGATGTGCTGTAAAAGTAAAAACAGTGAAGATAGTGGAGACAAAACTGAATAGAAAACAAACACACGCACACAAAAATCAAATATTAGAAAAGTAATAACACATACAACAAAAATGAATAAATAATAATAATAATAATAATAATAATAATAATAATAATAATAATAATGATAATAATAATAATAATTCGTGACACGCACACAAGAATTTGGAACTAAAACGCAATATACTATTGCACACACGCAGGGACGGAGAGAAAGACAGAAGAAAAAAAGACAATGACGAATTTGCACACATAAGCAGCACACTTTCTGTCCATGTAAAAAAATGCATCCGGTGGGGGAGAAACTGCCTTCTTGTCTTGGTTGTTTATGACGAATGGGGCGTTTTTCACTCAAATTTTATTGTTTTTAATCTTTTTGTTTGATTTAAATGGATCGTCGAGAGAAAGAGAGAGATACATTGAATTAATTTTCCTTGTTTTCGGGTTGGCCGAGAAAACTGTTTTGTGTTTGTTTTTTGTTTTTTTGGCCCCCTCGTATTAAAATATTAGTATATAAAAGAAAAAAAGAAACAGTAACTAATTAAGAGTAAATAGAGGTCAGCCAATTAAAATATTAGAATGTGAGAATTTACCTTTTGGCGGTGCGGTAAGAAAATTGAGGGTGTCCGATGTGCAGGTCTGTGGGGCCGTGTCTCTTCCAACTGACGGGTTGGGATTGAGTTCTGTTCGCTACGCGTGACCCGTTGAGGTAGCCGGTGAGCTTGCGATTATGCGGACAAAGAGTTGTTTCGGTGCCACACGCGTGAAAAAGAAGCGATATTGTAGCCATAAAAAGATTGGGATGATATATTTTTGAGGGCCTCGGAGTTATTGCATCGGTATGGTTCATTGTTGTTTAGTTGGTCTATTGGGCCCACGAGAGCCCCGCAACGGTGTGGCGGTGTGGCGGGTGTGGATGATTGTGAAATTAGGTTCGTGTGAGTGAATTTGGTTGGGGCGAAACGGATTAATATGGCGCCCGAGCGATAACATGTCAGAATTAGTTAGGAAGAGTAGGTGGGATCAATGTGGAATGAGTTAGGCCCCTTAGATGTAGGATATTGAAAAGCGAGTCGCCGGCCCTGAAATTATTGTGATCTCCTTGGAAGGGATACACAAAGTGCAGCGAGCCGCCTCAGATGGATCATCTTGGGTAGGGAGTAAAAGCGTCGCTCTGGTCTGTGTTAAGAAAGGGAGTGATCCAATGGTATGATAAGACATATCTTACAGATAAATTAGATGGCTGACCAGTAATAGATTATAAGAATTTTAAAATGGGGGTTTTCTGTTTTGCCCTGTGTTCTGTTAGAATTTAATAGATGGGTGTGGTGAATTGTCTGACTAGGTATCGTGTGCAGATCCCCAAGGGGTCAAGTGATCAAGCAACCTTGCTACATGGACCCAGCGTGCCCTATTATCGATTGTGACAGGGATGGGCATATAGCCGATATCTATCGTAAGGGGAATTTCCTTACATGCCAGGAAATATCATAGGGCCGATTTCGAAAAGCCGGGTTAACGCGGGTCGACCCGTGCAGTCGAGTGCAGAATAGGGCCTGTTCTCACGGTCGGAAATAACAGACGAGGCAGAGTCACCGCGTGATAATACCTCAGATCAAGGGTCAATGTGCAACTGCGAGAGGCTCTGTGACCTCGCGGGCCTTTGCGTCTGGGTTTTGGAGGCGGATCTATCAGACGTGATATTTACCATATAGTCTACAACAGATTAAGGGAAATATTTCCCTAAGAAAATACAGGCGAAATATTTCTTTTACGCCCTCTACGAATTGTTAAGACTTATTTTATAAGTAACTACGATAAAGTAGTAATTTGCTCTCTCTCTTTCTCTCTCTCGACGTTAGTGAATATCTCCCAGCTGATTTGATAACTAACGCTTGAAGTAAAACTGTAGTTAAATTAAAAAGATTGTTTTTCTTCCGACCCGATATAAGAGAATTTAACTACTAGAAAACACCGAGACGGTAACCCTCTGCGCAGCGAGGGACACATTTAAAGGTATGCAAACTATATAATGTGTATTTTAAAAATGACGACTGTACAAAACGTCTACTGCTGTTGTCCAAGCGGAGGAGGATCTATGCAACACTATTGTTAATTGTTATTCTCCATTGTTATTATTATTGTTGTTGTGTCGTTATTAGGTTACTCTATATTAGTGCCGAACTATTTTAACAGTAACATTTTTCTCTGTCGTGTTTTAAAAAACTTTTTTACTGTTTTATCGTTCCCCTATTGTGCATGCCAGCTCTATGTCCTATGCCTAAGGAAAACAGAAAGTGTGTCATTACCTTCACTCCAACCGGGAACGTCGGGCTGGACGAAACCCCTGACTGTTTAAATCAATATGGAGGAATTCCGATCAAAAATCGACATATATGAGACAATAATTACCGACACTGGACTCATCATCGATCTGCCGAAGGGGAAAGAAATACGAAGAAAGACCCTTACGATGTGTGTTGAAATTATAACCAAACTTTTAGCTTCGGTGGGTCATAGACCCGTGAATATGATAAAGAATCGCGGTTATAATCACTGGTCCGCACTTTTTTCAATCGAAGACGAATGTTTGAGACTTTCAAGAAAAGACATAATTTCCCAGGATTATATACTTCGTATGGAGCACATTGGTTTTCGAAGAACCACCATACCCGTATTTGTCGCCTTCTACATTGAAGGGGAACACATCGGAGTATTCCTGACCAAATATGGAGACCTGATGTCTGTGTCGTGCGATCAATCCCTTTCCATGTGGAACTTCGACATCCTTATTTATCCCAAGACATTTACAGAAATGCTTACTACTTGGAGGTAGGGGATGAGAAATTGCCCGTTATTGTCACAGGAAATAGACCGGCGTGCTGAACATGCAGTGCCATAGAACATTTAACTTTCGACTGCCCTGAGAGGAAGCCAAGAGTGCCTACGAACAACCCCAAAAATAAAGTAGGCGAACATTTAGGCGATAAGGTTGCAATTTTATGAGTTGACCCTCCTCTAAATCTCCAGAAAAGGAAAGAGATTTCCCTCCCCTTGTCCAACCAGACGACAAATAAGACATATGGGCTCTAGTGGCGGGGAAAACACTGGGGCAGATAAGGAAAAAGGAGGAGGAAGAGTACAAGATGATCAATGATCCAGGGCGAGACAAATTTGTAGTTTAACTAAATAAAAAAACTAAGAGAAGCAGGCCCTTTCTCTCCGACGAAAGCTCAGACTAGCAAAGTGACCCCTAAGCCCAGACCCAAATATACACCTACAAAATGACCCGTTTATCTATCTGCAAAATGCTGCCTCTTGTCACTGCTCCCATAAAAGAAATAGTGTATAAGCACAGCTATTCAAATAATAGAACTGTCTCTGCTTCAAGGCCTTCTCCGTTCGTCTCTCCCCAACTGACTCCAATAAATACAGCGCCTGCATCACCTCGTCGACTTAAAAAAACTGCTTGTGTTCACAGAGGTGGAAAGTTAGGCAGTTGAAGATTATACAACTTCCCAAATTCACCCCGAATTTTTACCGTCATAAGCAAAAGAGAGGAGGCCAAACCAATTCGGCAAATGCTGGAGGAGGCAGACATCACTTATGATATATCACCACCATTAGCTATTTATAATAAAATGCAATTTACGTAATTTAAGAAAATCATGTTTTGAGGGGTCCCCATTTTATTACACGAATCCTTATATCGAGCAGCTAAATTAATCGTCCTCCTAAATGTCAACGGCTTGTCCCAGGATGGCATCTTCACTACTGAGATTGGCTCTTATTCTATGAGAAAGGCTGTGGACATCTTGATACCGTCAATGTTCGTTTCTGGAACAAAACCCTAAAGTACCACACTGTCTCTCAATCTAGCTAGTTTGAATATCCGGAGGCTGAATGATGGTTCTCGAAAAATTCGACAGGACCTTCAGCAGCATGGAGTGGATATATGCTGTATTCAAGAGACCCATTTAATTCCAAGTGATTATCTGGTTGCGCTGACTAGGGGTTATCGTGTCTATTCAGCGTACTTCTCGCTCGTTTCCTGGCTAGTAAAACGAACCTCATATGCGTCGTGTCTCCCTTGCTGCATGGATTCGGAAGGAAGGCTTTACGTTCTGGATGTTACCATAGACGATACTGAATTTCGATTTATTTGGGTGTATGTGCCCAATAGCCACGCTGAGCTTGTTCCTTTTCTCGGCGAATACAGCAGTTCATGAATACTTCTCGGGCAGTTATCTTAGCGGGAGACTTGAACGCTGCCTTGGATCCTGAGTTATATCGCTTGGGTTCTCGGAATACTAACCCAAACCAGGATGCTAAGGCATTTCGTGAGTTTCTCAATAAGTTTGATCTTGTCGATAAATTCCGAAATGAGAGGCTGCGTGATGTAGTATGGACATGGACAGCGAGCTCTGGTTCGTTACAACTTTCGAGTTATATCGACCGGTTCTTAATTAAGAGAGTCGACATAGGAGTATTAGAATGTCCTTTCATAATATAGTTTACTCGGATTACCGACTTATTCGAGTTCGTGTAGACTTAACTAGACCTAAACTTGAGTTGATGGGTACTGGAACCTCAACACATCGTTGTTCGACGTGAGGGGTTACTGGGAACAGCTCATACCAACAATATTACGGGTGCTGTGATTGGAGATAAGCGGTAGGTAAAACTTAAGAAAGTAATTAAGTCCTTTTCTGCCGACATTAGCCGACAACTTAACCTAAATTCTAGAGCAGAAAAAAGCGATACTAGAGACTAGATTAGATCGAACGGTGAAGGCAGGAATAGTACTCACATAATTATACTTAAGGTAAAGCCGACCTCCTTAGCTAGCAAGGAGAACCAGGCTTCAGTAGTTAGAACTCGGTAAAAACGAATTCCTCAGGAGGCAACAAATATTGCACCTGAATTGTGTGCAGAGGAGCGGCGAGGTGCTACGAACCGACATATCGCACTTGTCACATTTTCAGATGGACGAACCGTGACTACAAACGAAGGTCTTTTGGAATCGTTTCGGTCTCATTTTCAAGATCTTTTCACCGTAGAGCACGGTCTTTCATTAGCGCATTTAAACCATTATTCAGCCGAAATTTCTCACCTTGAGGCGACCGAAGCGGAGGCGCGAAGGTTGTATAAACAAAGAAGAAGTCTTGAAAGCCTTGGGTCATCTCGGCCTGGATCGATCTCCGTGATCGATGGTTTGCCCTACGAAGTGTATTTGATGTTGTCGCACATTCTTGTACCATTGCTGACAGTTTTATTTAACTCTTGGGTTAGGAACTGGTCTATACCTCAGTACTTAACCAAGGGTATCGTGAAACCTTTACGAAACAGCAAAGATGGTGGGGATGGGATAGGTAATTTTCGGCCCTTAACAATGTTAAATACAGAGTTAAAAGTTTTGGCCAAGATTTTAACCAATCGTCTGCAGGTTCTCCTGTCTTGTCTTATTAGCCCTGAACAGACGTGTGCTGTGAAGGGTAGGAATATTCAGGGTAACGTGCATGCGTTACGCTTGATCATTGAGAAAGTCGACTCAGAATCTGTGTGATTAATTTAGATCAACCCAAAGCATTGGATAGGGTGGACTATCGTTACTTGGAGGCTTTTTTTTCTTCGGCCGGTTTTGGCCCCCATTTTCGCTCTTAGAGTCGCCTCTTGTATTCAAACCCCGGTGCGTTGGTGGAGGTGAATGGTTAAGATCTTAGCCCTTTAAGTTATCCAGATCTATTTGTCAGGGTTGTCCTCTTTCACCGATTCTTTACGTGCTTGTGTGGAACCCTTTCTCCACAGGCTAAGGGCGA
Source organism: Sepiola atlantica (assembly GCA_963556195.1). Classification (NCBI taxonomy): domain Eukaryota; kingdom Metazoa; phylum Mollusca; class Cephalopoda; order Sepiida; family Sepiolidae; genus Sepiola; species Sepiola atlantica. The sequence goes on from OY744523.1 coordinate 88,043,475, forward strand.
ATCCGCTCCTACGTGGAATTACTTTGAAATGTGCTTGCACCACGTTAAAGTACTTCGCCTTTGCTGACGATGTAAAAGTGCTTGTAACGAGTAGTGCTAGGATTAGTCTCATCGACAGAGAACTCACACTGTATTAAACGGTAACAGGGGCCAACATTAACTGCGACAAGTCGGTGAGCTTGCGCATCGGTGCATAGAAGGGTGTATACCAACTCGAACCCTCCAGCTGAACTGAAAGGCCTTGCAAGCTACTCGGCGTCTGGTTTGGTTCGGACCTTCAGCTGGAGTAAAAATGGTCGGAAGTCCTGAAAGCGATTCGGGTCGCAGCTGGTTCGTGGACCCGTAGAAATATTTCGTTAAAGGGGAGAGCGGAGGTGACTAGAAGATTAAAAAAACATAAGATCTTCTGCAGACCTGATATGTAAGCTATTGGTGACAGCTGGATATAGGCCACAACGAATTATTCGTTGTAAAGGCTACAATAAATGGAAACATTTATTCCAAAACGCAGACTCATGTCTGAAATTATCGCAGAGTTAAATTATAACAGAAGGACTACATACTTCGAATGGAGTATATGGGGAAAGGGCGAACTGCAGTACCCATTTTAATGTACGTTTTATGTTGACAGAGAAGATTTAGGCGCTTTTTTACTTAAATATGGAGACATTACGTTTGTAACCTGGGACGACCATCCAGGGATCTGGAATTTTAAAATTCTCTTAGATAAGACAGCGTTCGATTACATCCCTTACTTCATCAAAATTAGAGATGAAAAACTACCAATAATTGTGGTCGGAAGAAGGCCGGTTTGTTGGGCATGCGAATGAATATGGCATCTGACATTTGATTGCCCACATAGGAAGCCCACGACTATAAAGCCCACCGTTACTAAGACAATATCTTGGTGTACCTGTGACTCAAAAAGTGGGGACGCCAATAAAATCCCCCCATCGGAAACATCTGACGATGATTACTCGGTACTTCCTGATTTGAGCAAAGAAAACATGAATGGATATTAGTGCCGGTAAAGAAAACGCCTGGTCGTTTATCCATTGGACGAGATCAAAGAGAAATAAATGTTTGCAAAAAATCCTGGAAAACTAAACAACTCAAGAAAAAGTTGGATAAAGAGAATGTCACAGTAAGTAAGAAAAACCCTAAAAAATCAAGCCCGCTCAAATCCCCCTATCCAAAAGCAAGTCCTCAGTCATCCTCTTTTTAAAAGTCTTCTATTTCAACGCTAACAAAACAAAGTGTTCCTCCGAAAGCTATGCCCCCGAACCACCGCTCCCTTGAAAGAGAGGGAATAGAAGTTACTCCGTCTTATCCCATTAAAAAAATCCGTCTCCTCTCTCAAGCCTTCCTCCTTAGTCACCCCCCCAAAAACACCCCCAACACACTCTCTCTGCATACTCTACAATACAGCTCGCTCCTGCCTCACAGAAACACAATTCCTTCCCACTCCCCAATGAAAGAAGAAATTCCACCTCCACCTACCCTTCCATCGCGAAGCCAGAAAAGGCAAAAAAGCCCATCATTAGGGAGAGGAAGGAAAAAACAGCTTTTGATCTCGGAAAATACATTTGTGTGGTCAGTACAGTGAAAGAAAATACAGAAAAACACCATAAACTGTCCGACCTAAATGTATTACTCGCTTTTTGAAAAAGTAAACAATAAATCAGTTTCAGATACCCTTAGCTTCCCAAGGCCAAAATAATTCTCACTGTAATAAAGAAACGAGGGGAAGCTAAGGGACTATGGAAAATGCTGGAGGAGGCTGACGAAAATTTCGATATATTACCACCCGTGACTATTCTAAAGCATAATGATCTCAACGTTTTAAGCAAAGATTGTGTTGGGAAGTCCTCGCTCGGTTGCACCCCTCACTGTATAGTATAGCCTAACTAACATACCCCTGAGATGTTGGCGGCATCTCCCAGGACGGGCTAATCAGTATTCAAATGGCTAAACATTTTTTGGGGACAGCCGTCGACATCCTGACCCAATCTATGTTTGTTCTGAAACCCAACCCTAAGAACTCTCAATACTCTCTATCTAGCAAGCATAAATGTCCGTGGAATGTGGGCCGACTCTCGTAAATTCCGAGTTGCTACAGACCGTCAGCATCTTGGAGTGAATATATGTTGTATTTAGGAAACCCACTTAATTCCATGTGACCATTTGGGTGCGCTGGCAAGCGGTTTGTAATGCAAACTTAAAAAAGTAAAATCAGCTTGTCTTCACCTTCACCGACAATCGCAATCGCCAATATTCAAAGTTCTCTCTCCAATATTCACAGCTCTCTCTCCAATCTAAACTCTCTTCTCTTCCAAACTCAACTCGGCTCTTCAGTCAAAAAAGCACAGCTTTTTTATATTCTTTAACCCACCACATATTAAAATTATTGCAGTATCTTTAATCACCCACCATGACTATCAAAGATCATTTCCCACAAATAATCATGTGCCCAAATCGGCGGATTACGTTCTCTCTGCGGTCTTTGCATTTCGACCGCCTCACTTTCATGTCCGGCGCTTACATCTCCATCGTTTTCTTGGACCTCACGCCTCAAATGTAAAATACACCGCGGCATCCCATCGATGCTCAAGTTGTTAGGGGGTTGCACTCCAGTAATTACTCCTCTTCCCCATTGCGTTGCACATTTAGTGGCTTCACCCAAACCTCTTCTCCTATTTGGATTCTGGCTGGTACTCGCTCTTCGAGTTCTGAGGATATATCTCTTGGGTGTCGCCATTCATATTTTTAAATGGATCTATGTGGCACTGTCTCGTCCCTCTGTCTGACCTTGGGTGCCATGTTGTACCAGAATGTGGCCTCTTTGGGTGATATCCCTCCTGTCTCAGCTATCGCTTTCACTGTCCAATGATGTTGCTCTACAATTCCATTTCCTCTGAGCCTATAGGCTGCCCTGTAATATCTTTTCATCTTCTATTTGTCTAGCATTGCTTGGAGACGTTCTGAGCGAAAAACGGTGACATTGTGTACTATCCCCTTCCATTATCGGACCCCGTTCAAGCATCACCGTCTTCAATTCCTCTTTAACCGCAGTTGCCGTCTCCGCATGTAACTCTCTCCATATTGCTAGTCTCCTAGGCCTACAGTCAATCATTGACGAGTATGCGCCCCCCACGATAGTGTGTTATGTCAATAGCTAATCTTGTACAATTATTTGAAGTTCCAATTTCACCAGGATCATGTATATTCGGGGCAGGATCGATTGATTGACATCGAACACAGTTCCTGACCACTCTCTGAACTTCCTCCCGTCTTATAAGTGGATCAACTTTCCGCACCAAATATAAGTTTCTATCCACTCCCATGTGGTGCATATTATACAACTCTTCTAGTTCTCCGGTTCCTAAACATCATACCAGGGCCTCTTTTTTCTCAACTAACAACCGTTACTTTATTCGGGTTAGCGGATCTGCTTTGTTTCTCTGTGAAGGCACAACACTGCCTTTATTTGCAGTCAAAATTCGAATATTAACGCCCAATATCCGCTTTACGATCATTTCTCCAGCATTCTTGGTTCGTATTCTTCCATTCTCCTCCACTAAAGAGTTCACCCAACTTAGTACCGTTGCTAAATCGGTCCTTATTTCAATCTCTCTCAATCCCCATTTTATAGCTAAATTGACGCCTTTCAAAACAGCATCTAATTTAATGTGATGACAGGCATCTTTTTTATCTCAGTCATGCTGCATCTTCCGCCACCAAACCCCCCATCTCCACAACCACGACTGTTGCAATAATTCTTGGATCACACCACACCACTCCTATTTTTGTTTCAGGTATGTGCCAAGCTCCACTAACTGGGTCATCCTTCTTTACATCAGTTAGAGTCTCCTGTATTACTTTGACAGTTTTACCATCAACTCTTTCCTTCCAGTCTACTCCACTTGCTCTTTTTTTAACATAACTGCATGCCAGTCGCAGTCATGCAGCAACTGGATAGTGCCCCAACAATTTGCCGCATAGAGAATAACTGCCGCCTATTATTTTCTACCGTCATCTGCGGGACTTAGTTTCCCCGTTTTAACATCAGCTCATTCGTATGTCCTTTCATCAACTTAAGTCAGAGTTCCGCTCTGCCGTCCAAGGATTCAGATGGCTTTGCTGTCAGCCCAAATCCCTAAACATATTCCACAACTTCCTATGTCGATACTTCTATCACATCTACGATTATGTCATCAATGTACGAATCAGTGTCCTCTTTTGTCTTATTTTCTTTCATTAACACAGTTGTTAGAACGGCTGCCATAATTTTTGGTGCCACATTAAGCTCAAATCCTAACTGTGTCAGAGAGTAGGTCTTTCTTTATAGCAGACAAGCTGGTACTGCCATAGCTCCTTTGCCACGTGTAGTTGCAAGTATGCAGACTTAAAATCCACAATCGTAGTTCCTCCTACCAACCGCCTCCATTTTCTCATCTTTTCATCACACACATCTATTAGGTCGCTCCCCGTATGGCATGCTACAAAACGGTTCCATTTCCGAAAATCTAACGCTAACCTCACTTTACCTGTTATTGCCTAGACCACTGCCATGAACGATAACACCTTCTCTTCACCCTTCCATCGTAAAAAATACCATCTGCTATCCATCTTTCCACTTCTTTCTCGTACTCTTATAATATTTTACTTTGTTCTGCAACACTGGATGGTCTCCTATCCATTTCCATTTCACTGTCGATCTTTCTCTATCAAAATCTGCCTCGAAATCTTTATCCTCAATTTTGCAAACGTTCAGCTGATGGGCAGCTACGGCACAGTGTACATCTCCAAACTTGACATCAGTGTTGTTTATACTCACACCTCTCATCTCATTAATCACGTCAATTCCAAGTATGACATCGATTACGTCAATCATCTAATCCATCGGAATCACTTCTACCTTCACTCGTACCCCACATACTTTCATTTCCACTTGCCTAACTCCCTTACATTTTACGTCCCGACTGTCAACTGTTCTTATCGTACCACTTCTACAACACACACTCACAAGTTTGGAGTTAAGTAGATTGGTGGTGTATCCAGTGCCAACAAGTGCCGTCATTACAGCATATTTTACTGCCACTTCTATCATGGGTAGAGTTCCGTACTGCGCCTTCATTCTGTTTCTGGGGTAGCTACTGGCACAGAAGCTCCCATTTGCTCGTTTCCCTGAGCCAGAGAACAATATCTCACAATAGGCCCAATTTGTCCACACTCATGGCACCTTACTCTGACTATGGCTGGCTCCATGCAATCTTTAATAAGATGTGGTCCTCGACACATAAATCACCGAATGCTTGAAGATTCTCTTTGAATCTCATTTTTCAGTGTAGTGCTTTGCGCACTTGCTGCCACCGTCCCAGTATCTCGAATTCTCTTGCTAACCAATAGCCGTGCAGTCGGTATCAGTCGACTAACATCGAGTCTTTCCAAGTGATGTAATTGTTGCAGTGCATCAGATACATCATCTGAGAATCTTGTGATAAACGCGAGTTTGGCTGTCTGATCCAGACATATCCCTAGGTATCCAGCTAATCGAGCCAATCTTCTGATTGTTGGAATAATCACCCATCGATTTTCCAGTCCACCTAGATCGTTTTAATTTTTCATAGGCTTCGAAAGGACCTTATGTGAATGCTGTCCCAAACTCATCTCTATCATTTCCTCATCTAATTGGTCTGTATCATTCATCTCGAGGTAGAGAACAAGAACATGTCCATGTAGAAAAAGTGGAATGAAACTAACCAGGTCTCCTGCTCTCTGTAGTTGCGCCACCAGTTTTACTTCTTTCATCCACCCGACTACATCACCTTCTCCACTAAAAGGTGATATCACATCCTTGCTCAAACTTATTTTTCCGGACTCCATATTCTCCTCTTCACGCCGAAATAGCTTGTAATCAAAACTTGAAAAATAAAATTGGCTTCCTTCACCTTCACCGACAATCGCAATCCCCAACTTTCAAAGTTCTCTCTCCAATATTCACAGTTTTCTCTCCAATCTTCACTCTATTCTCTTCCAAACTCAACTCGGCTCTTTAGTAAAAAAAAGTATAGTTTTTATATTGTTTAACCCACCACATATGCAAATTGTTGCAGTATCTTTAATCACAGGGTTGTCACGTCTACTCAGCGATCCAGGGGTGTTCCCTGGCTAGTAAATACATTTTTAGATTCGTCGTGTTACTCTTGTTTCATGGATCCGGAAACAAGGCTGTGGTTTCTGGATGTTGCCATAAAATATAAGATATTTCGATTCATTAGGGTTTATGCGCCTAATAAGCATTCTGAGCCTGCTCTTTTTTTCGACGGATCGAGCTGTTCATGAGTACAACCCGGACGGTCATCTTAGCAGGTTCTTTTTACCAGGGAACTCGATCTGTCATTAGCATAATTCGACCCTTATTTAGCTGACTTTTCTTGTCTCGAGGCGATCGAAGCAGCTACGTGCGAGGATTGCATAACAGAGGAAGTTCAGGAAGCTCTAATGCGGGTCGGACTTAACAACTTTCCTGAGATTGATGGTTTGCCCTACGACGTGTATTTGACGATGTCGCACATGTTTGTTCCCTTGGTGACAGTTTTATTTAACTCATGGTTTAGGAATTAGACTATTCCCTAGTACTTGATCATGGGTATTGTGAAGTTGTTACGCAAAAACAAAAATGGTGGGGATGGGTCAGATAATTTTCGGCCCTTAACTATGCTAAATGCTGAGTAAAAGATTTTGTGCAAGATCTTAGCCAATCAACTACAACTTGTTTTGGCTGGTCTAATCACCCCCGAACAAACTTGTGCTGTAAAAGGTCTGACCATTCAGGATAATTTGCACTCGATACGCCTGATCATAGATAAAGTCGACACAGAAGCCGCGCTGATCAATTTAGAGGGTGGACCATCGTAACTTGGAGGCTGCTTTGTCTGCGGCCGATTTAAGCCCGCAATTTCGCTCTTTGATTCACCTTTTCGTCAGGGATTTCGATTTCACCGATATTCTATGTGCTTCTGTTGGGACCTTTCTTTCACAGGCTAAGGGGGACTCCGGTCTTAAATCAGATTACTTTAACAGGTGCTTGAACAACGTCAAATTACTACGCTTTTTCCGACGACTTGACTGTGTTTTTAACGAGCAGTGGCGAGATTTGTGTCGTCAACATAGAAATCAGAATGTATGAAACGGAAACAAGGGCGGAAATTAACTGACAAGTCTGTGGGCTTGCGCATTAGTGCGTGGAGAGGTTTATCCCTGCAGTGCCACTTTAGCTGGACTGACGGGCCTGGCAAGCTACTCGGCGTCTGGTTTGGTCCTGATCTTAAGCTGGAGAAAAATTGGTCGGAAGTACTGAAAACGATTCAGGTCGCAGCTGGTCTGTGGATATATAGAAATCTTTCGTTAAAGGAAAGAGCGGAAGTGTGTTGTTCTCATATGTTCTCCGATTATCCTATATCGACTATCAGTGTTTACACTCCCGTCGCATACACTGTTGGAGATGCAGCGTGCTCTTTTAAAGTTGTTGTGGCTTGGTAAGGCCCCATATGGCCCGTCGGGAGATTTGTTATCTCCATCATTCTGAAGGCAGTCTGGGTATACCAAACGTCGAGATTCAACATCATACACTTCGTTTATTTTTTATTTAGATCAAATGAGTTCACAAACTGAGGATAACGGTGGCTTTTCGAATGAAGACACTAAGAAAGCCTTTGCGGTTTTAAAAAGTGTGAACTTGGATGATGTGGAGGCACACAGGTTGCCCCGAGGCGAGTACTCCTTTTATAACGAATGTAGATACGCTGGTAAGGTCTTCTTAAGGGTGAAGGAAAGCGTCTCTGACACCCTGCTGTTGTCCTGAAAAAACATTGTATCGGGTTATGGTCAGGGGTAAGGTTTTCTTAAGGGTTAAGGAAAGCGTCTCTGACACTCTGCTGTTGTCCTGAGAAAAACATTGTATCGGGTTATGGTCAGGGTGACAGATCTAGATGACAAGATTGAGGGGCTTGCTTTGGCGAGGGGGGAGCTACGCTCAATGTGGCCTTTGGGGCCTTGGTGTCGGCTCTTCGCTAATGACGAGGCAACGCTAACCTGGCTGATGATAAGAAATGCTTTCTGGGTCTGTATGAAGTTCATTCAGCTGGTTTGGAGAGTTCACCAACTTGTGTTAGATGCGCTGATGAAGACAAGACCGTGAGTCACGCATTATGTTATTGTCTCATCGTTATGCCGCTGATTAGGCTTGTTACAGGCTCGCATACTTAACGTATCGTTTTTTAACATGGAACCTATCAATGTATGTAGCAACTGGGTTCCGACCACAGATAGGCTGAGACGTGTTGTGTTCTTAATCATACTCGCCATTATGAAAGACGCGATATAGAAAACTCGCATGAAGGCAGACTACGGAGCTGAGATCTTCACTTCCTTCGACCGTATAACGATTTTCAAATATTACCTGAAAGATCGCATTAGGGCCGAGAGGGTGAGACCCTCTTCGGCAGATTTTGGTGTAAGTGGGTGAGAAGTGTATGACTGTGTAGAGTGATAGGAGCTAGATTGGAGTGGTATTTAGACGTGTCTTAGGTACAAGATATTGGGTTGCAAAAATGAACTTCGCCTATGATTCAGTTATAAGTTAGATAAAATACGTGTTTTATGTTTATTTAAGTTAATAACTGAGCAAGTGTATGAAGGAGTTCATTATGGCCCCTTTTTATTTTCGCCCTTCCCTAATTGTTTCTTACCTCAATTAAATTGATAACTCTCCATCCCGTCCCCAACTAAGTGACAGAGCGCTTGATTTGCCAGAAATGCATGTCGACCTTCCAAATTTTCGAAGGTGGTGCTGGTGAATAAAGCGTTGGGGCTAGCATCACCCCCAGTTTTTCGATTTTCGATTTCGACTGGCAAATCTGCGTATCTGCCACAGTTTATTATTACCAACTTCCTTTTTTTTTCATTGTAAATAATATATATATATATATATATATATATATATATATACATATATATATTGTACAGTTAATTTTTATTACCATAATGTATATTTTACATATATGGGTTTTGAGTAGGATTTTCATGGTGCAAATGCTTTTGGTGATTGGAGTAGGATGTATAGTATAAATGCGGTATTTTGGTTAATCATGGTCCAGAACGAAGCTAGTAAAGTTAGATTTGTTAAATTAGTTAGTTAGACCCGATCTTCCCACCCTCCTTTTTGGCCTTGTTCCTCATTTCGTAAATGTTTTTCTTTCATGAATAAATATTAATTCGATTCCCCACTGTCTCTTCTGTTATTGGATCATCACTATTTTGCGCCCTGGTTTGTTATTGTTATTTTTAACGTTATTTATTGATGTTACCTCTTAATTCTACTTTTTTAGAGTTGAATTGTTTTTGTTTTCTCGCTGGACTATAGTCCTTTTTAACTTTTTTTCCGTTTTATTGCCGTTTTTTCTCTCATGGCCATGGCCACACATTCCTTGTACCCTCACATGAGACAATGAAATACGATACCAGAAATAGGTCGGTTGGCTCCACACTTCAACCGACTCCCGGCACGTCGGGTTGAACGAAATGTGGAAATCAACATTGATGAGTTCCGTAAAAAATAGAAACTTACTCTGAGATGATCACAAACACTGGAATAGTAATTTATTTACCAGAATCGGAGGATATTGAAAATAACTCTGTAATTATTCGTCGTTGACAGAAAGACGAAGAAATCTATCAGAGCAACAGTCGACATCATTACGAAACTTTTAACATCAGTCGGACATAGACCACTTAAGCTAATAAAATGCAAGAGTTATAATACTTGGAAGTCTCTTTTTACATCAGAAGAGGAATGCCTTCCGTTGGCCCGGAAAGAAATCATAACATCAGATTATATTTTAAGGATGGAACACCGGGGAAAAAGGAGAACGACGGTATCAGTATTCCATGTACCATTTAACATTCAAGGTGAGCACATTGCTGCCTTCTTAAATAAGTATGTGACTTGATGACTGTAAGCACCGATAATTACTTCTCAGTTTGGCATTTTGATTGATTTTTAAAGTGAAATACCTCACTATTTAGAAGTTGGTGAGGACAAACTGTCAATTATTTTTGCCGGACGACGCCCATCTTGCTGGAACTGTGGTGCCATTGAACACCTTACAACCACAGTTCCAGTAAACCCCAAAAATAGAGTTCGGGACCACCTGAATCCCAACATTTGTTGGAAATTGAAAACCCACACAGAAGAGGAGGAGGAGAAAGACGGAGACAACACAACATAATTACCCGAAATCAATGCTGAAGCTTAAAAGGAGGGAAGATGGAAATTGGTAGCCGGAAAACAACACAAGAAGCAAATAATACTCAATAAATTAGAAGAATACAAAATGTCTAAAGGTCCAGGGCGAGAAAAAAACGTAGAAGCTTTACAGCTCAACAAGCAACTTCGAGCAAATAACAAGTCCAGCCCTTTCACCCACCCCTAAAACACAGACAAACCAAACGCCCACGGTGTTGGTGGCTTGTCTCTTACCGCAGTTCTCAGTGTCGTTTCTAAGATAGTGGAGGTTATCAAAGTCATCTTGTGTCAACATCGGCTCCTTGTAGTGTTGCTTCAAGTGCTTTGAACAATGTTAGTCAGTTCTAGTGTAACTCCTGAAATGTCTTTTTGACGATTACCCTCTTTGTTTCAATGGGGGCAGGTCTAAAGTTTTACAAAACATATCGAATAATAGCATTATTTTTATTGCAAGGTATCCTGAATAATACGAACATCAACTTAACTTTCAATATTACAGGGCATTACCATCAAAATAAAGAAGTGAAATTAATTTGAATACTATTGAATGGAAATAAAAATAATTTAAAATACTTTTATGAGAAGAATTAAATGAAACGTAAAGATCTGCACGAACCATTGAAATGCTCACAAAAAGAATGATTAAAATAAGAACTATTGAATAAATGAGTTAAAAAAGAAACATCGCGAGATTAGAAGAAGTATTAAATAGCGGGCGATTATTAATCACATCTACAGTCGTTGTTAGGTTGGGAAATTAGTGGTATAAACTTCATCATTTATCTTTTAGCGTGAGAAGGTTTCGCATTTAATACGATGTTAAACGTCAATAATAGAGAGTAAAAATCTACAAACGAAAAATACCTCCAGAACGAGTTATATGAAGAATTCATAACAAGTATATATAGCAACATTATAACTGTACACCTAGGAAGAATATTTTCTATAATAATGAGTCACAAACAGCAATTCGGGGATAATAGTTAATAAGATACACAGTTATGTGATCAAGAATACTATGAGAGGATTTTGAAACAAAAAGATAGATTGGCAGAATTTGATGAACTTCAAAGGACGGCGCGACAAGTAATTGTAGACATTGAACAATATAAAGTAGTAGTTACGTAATATTGTGTTCAAAACAAGTTGTAGAAAATAAACCCTGTTTATGGCAGTTACATTGGTTTCAGGTACACAGGGGAAGAATTCAAATTATATGCACTTCTTGTAGCTAGCCCAGTTTTACTGTGAATGTTTTACAGAGGTTAAACAGAGATTAGAGTTTGAAACGTCTATTCTGTGAGATAGTTGCTGTAGAGGAAGAGGAACCAGAAACACGAGTATAATTACGTACGTTTGATTTATGTTTATCTTTACAAATGAACAAACATATTTTATAACTGTTGGACATAATGTTATGATATTTTGAACAGATAGTAGACATTAAATTGAATATAATGAGGTATTCTTGATTAATCTTATTCAGAGGCAATAGTGGCAGGGCGCAACTTCTGAAAGCAGTACACATGTATTAAACAAATGAAGAACAGATTGTTATTAAATTTGAAATTATATCTTGGATAAAAAGCATTTCAATGGCCATGTGTAATTTATTTTTAAGGAAACGAAAATGGGACCAAACACATCATCTATATTTTAATTCCCTATGAACATAATTTCTTTCGCCGTAACTGTGTTTCATGGTTGTCAGTCTACCGAAGCTTGGTAACGCCGAGTAAATGATTAGTAAATTCAACTGGTAAATAAAATTCAGAGAAATATATATGCTTAATATAGTGAATCAGTGAATATGCAAAGTAAAAAAAAAACTACTTGAAATAATTACACATTGTGTTTCGAACACAGATATTTCAGATTTTGAATATCATTCATAAGAAAAAGAATTTTATTGGACAGGAATTGCCTATTCATATAAAAATAATACACTGGAAAAGTGGTGGAAGACGGAGTATAAAAGGGGTGGGCGATGGTAGCGGGTATTTACTTGTAGTAAAGAATTGTACGTAAGGACAGTGGTCAAATAAATTGTAAATAAGGCTGATAGAAACTGTATATGTTTGAGATATGTGGAGGCTAATGTTAGCCAAGCCCTAGGAAAAGAAAAAGTAGGCCTGATATGTACGGATGCGACTTGAGAATCGGTAAGAAAAGAATAGCAGGAATGAGGTAAAACGATTGATAATGTTAGTGGCGGTGGCAGTTATATCATCACCAAAGACATAGGAAAGTCAAATAGAAGGGCATTATAGAAGAAGAGAAGAGAACGAGGACACAGCTGAGATGGAAGAGATATAGCTCGCTTGTGCTGCCATTTACGTAATCTGTTTAGAATTTAGTCAGTATTTCTATACGATCATTTTTTTGTTTATATAATAAATGTAGAAATATCGAAGTTCATACATTGTTCTGTAGTAGATCGTGAAATAATAATGGGTTTGATTAGACTTATCCGCATTGTATAGAGTTTATACAATGCGGATGAGTCTAATCAAATCCATTATACTATAGACTGTATGCTCAAGAGTAGCGGGTTTTGTGTTACCACTCTGATTATGGGACTAAATACATTGGTGAATTCTAAGTGTCCGGAAATGAAATAGTACTGTCTGGCTCGTGTATTCTACATTTGAAGGGGATGGCTATTCCCTAATGTAAAATTTCTTTCTAAGGTATTGTCTAGTCGTTTTTTCCTGATATCTGAGGAAATTAGAATCTTCCTGTTACTATCCACAATATTAGCAGTCAAAACTTACTTTATTTGTTTTACAAAAAATTATGAAATTATCATTAATTAAATCTAACAATTTCACATCCCACAGTGTTAACCTGCCAAAGTTATTGTGAGCATATATATATAGTAATCGGAAGCCTAACTATTTCGCTAAATCACATATTACCAGTCTAATAGTGCACTATATGTTTTTGCGCAGATATGTAATTAATCGCAAACGAATCACCGCTTTTATGTACAAAGCTTATTTAAAATGTTTGTATATATATATATATATATATATATATATATATATATATATATATATATATATATATATATATATATATATATAAGTGCTTAAGGTTCATATTTTTTTTAAAAGCATCTATTGTTAAATTTAAGAAGGAATAGGTAAAATAAATACCTTTTGAAGCATCAAGATGCGATATCAATTTTTTTTTTGACAAAGAAAAATAATTAATCGAAACCGATTTTTTTTTCATTTTTTTATTAAAACTAGAATTTTTTTAGTTTGTTTAAAGTGATACACATATTTCGCCAAAACCTGGCATCCTCGGTGTGTAAAATATCCTGATGTCATCGGATTTGTATTTTTTTTATCTCGTTACCGGCTTGTTGTTATACAGCCGGGCCAAATGGGCAAGATGTTGTTTCCCATCATCAAATATGAAGCACGTGAATGCAGCACGTGATTTGTATAAGTGTTTAAGGTTCATATTTTTTTAAAAGCATCTATTGTTAAATTTAAGAAGGAATAGGTAAAATACATACCTTTTGAAGCATCAAGATGCGATATCAATTTTTTTTGTGACAAAGAAAAATAATAAATCGAAACCCATTTTTTTTTTCATTTTTTTATTAAAACTAGAATTTTTTTTTTGTTAGTTTAAAGTGATAGACATATTTCGCCAAAACCTGGCATCCTCAGTGTGTAATATATCCTGATATCATCGGATTTGTATTTTTTTATCTCGTTACCGGCTTGTTGTTATACAGCCGGGCCAAATGGGCAAGATGTTGTTTCCCATCATCAAATATGAAGCACGTTAATGCAGCACGTGATTTGTATAAGTGTTTAAAGTTCATATTTTTTTTAAAGCATCTATTGTTAAATTTAAGAAGGAATAGGTAAAATAAATACCTTTTGAAGCATTAAGAGGCGATATCTATTTTTTTTTATGACAAAGAAAAATAATAAATCGAAACCGATTTTTTAAAATTTTTTTTATTAAAACTAGCATTTTTTTTTGTTAGCTTAAAGTGATACAGATATTTCGCCAACACCTGGCATCCTCGGTGTGTAATATATCCTGATGTCATCGGATTTGTATTTTTTTATCTCTTTACCGGCTTGTTGTTATACAGCCGGGCAAATGGGCAAGATGTTGTTTCCCATCACTAAATATGAAGAACGTGAATGCAGCACGTGATTTGTATATGTGTTTAAGGTTCATATTTTTTTAAAAGCATCTATTGTTAAATTTAAGAAAGAATAGGTAAAATAAATACTTTTTACATACATTAAGATGCGATATCAATTTTTTTTTATAAAAAAGAAAAATAATGAATCGAAACCGATTTTTTTTCTTTTTTTATTTAAACTAGCATTTTTTTTGTTAGTTTAAAGTGATACAGATATTTCGCCAAAACCTGGCATCCTCGGTGTGTAATATATCCTGATGTCATCGGATTTGTATTATTTTATCTCTTTTCCGGCTTGTTGTTATACAGCCGGGCCAAATGGGCAAGATGTTGTTTCCCATCATCAAATATGAAGAACGTGAATGCAGCACGTGATTTGTATAAGTGTTTAAGGTTCATATTTTTTTTTCATAAGTGTTTAAGGTTCATATTTTCTTATATATATATATATATATATATATATATATATATATATATATATATATATATATATATATATATATAAGGGCACGAACGTAGTTCGTATATGCAAGCTAGAATCATGAGACAAACGCTTAGGACCCCTCGGCCACTATTGTATTTCCCTGCAGCTTGGTTTAACAGTGATTATGTCTAAATATGTTTTATAGTTTCTCTATAAGGCTAGTTACTTCTACCACAACTTGTATAATGTTCATTTCTTCCAGGGACCATTTTATCAAGTTTTTCTTCAGGTTCTGATATTTCGTATTTTTTCTGGGTTCGGCTTGTTTAGCCATAGTTATTCGGGACGGTTACATCAATAGTGAAAGCAGTTCTTCAAGCTTTGTTCAAGATAACAATGTATGGCTTAATGGCCTTGCCTTTTATGCTTGCCTCTATTTTTTGTTGCAGACCACTGCCACCTTTTCGTTTGTTCTAATAGGTTACACTTTATGTTCCGAGACGTTTGGCGATCTTTTAAGTTGCATTTCTTTGCAGATCTTCTAATAGACGTATTTACATACTTTGTTGCGACCGGCTGTGATATCGCTATTTGCCAAAGAGATTTTGCATCTAGACATTAGATGACTCGGGCTTTCAACGTCTGAATGGCATCACATACACTGGTTATTTTTTGTAGACCAGCCATTTTCTTAAATCTACTTGTGAGGAGACATTGGTATTGCCCAGCTATAATTATCTGTTCTGCATCAAATGGAAATTTGCCACTCTTAAGCCATTGTAGTTAAGCCTCCTTATCTATGTTACTTTGATTAAGTTTGTCCATGCTCTTTACTGCTGTCTTATGTTATCAACATTCCTTTTGTCTTGTTCCCAGATCCCTTTTCGTGTACTCAACGCTCTTCGTTCGTGCGATCATATTCTTCTGTCGTGCTTCCCAGTGTGTTTCCACTAGAATTTTATGCTCGTTTTGTTGTTGAAGTTTGCTGAAGAAGACTGTTAGTGTGATGTTCATTTATAATTAATATTTTTTCATAACATAAGCTGTTGATATATTGCCCCATGCTAACTACTGATGCTCGATATGCATGGTTAATTTCAATGAACTCCAAACCGCATTTGTGGAAGGTATAACCATTACATATACAAATGTTGGTAGATTAATTCATGCATAACCAGCATTTTTCTAGTGTGTGTGTCAAGGCTATTGATGCAGCATTGTGGCCAGTCAATAGTGACAAATCCATAGGAAACGGCAGATTGGTTGATGGCTCTTATTTTATTATGGGGTGAGCGTTTCGATGTGATAATTTTTGAAGGCGCTTTATATATTCTCCCTGCATCACTGTTATTTTCCCGTGCTCTAGCCTCTCATTTCCTCTACTCTAAAGGGATTTATACACAGCATCCTCCCTAATAAAGCTTATGTATACATTAAGATGCTCTGACACTGCCATTTCTCCTTTCTGTATCGTACACTGAAGACATTTGTTTAATCCAAACTTCAAGCAGATGCCCTCTGTGTAATTTCATGCAGTTTTCATCAAAGACACAAAGTATTTCTCATATTCAGCATAAAGAAGGAGATCGATGTCTTCAATTATATCATTTGCTTTTGTAAGTAATACTTAATGTCTTCATGGACCTTATACAATTCCAAACAGGGAGCTATACTGTCTACGGCCTTGTCGTAATCAATCCAGGCCATTGACAGGGTTATCTGCCTCTTTTTGCAATATTTTTAAAATGATTCTGTTTACGATGTGTTTGTCTTTTGTCCAAGTCGGTTCGTGGAACATTCCCTCTGCTAACTTTCAAGAAAGATGTTATATTGTATCAGGAAATATTACTGTTAGCAACTTGTAGTTGGGCGTAAGGCAGAAGATAGGCCTGGTTCTTGTTCGCAAAATTGGTATTTTACTCTTAGGAACAAGGTACCTGTTGCCCACAGTAATCCATTCAGGTAGCTCTTCATCATCACTGGGATAGTGGTAATGAAGCGCTGTCAGTTTCTGCAGCCAGACACCTGATACGTTGTAAATTCGTGGGGTTTAAAATTACTGTACCAAAATATCTTGCCGCAGACAATTCTTTGGTAATTTCCATGGTAAGCATATTTATTTTCTCCTTATCGTTTTATTCAATGGTGTTTAGCCACCTTTTTTCTGAAGTTGTTAGGGGTCTTAATAATGTAATATCGCGTAGTTTCACACTTCTTCTTGCGTTGGTGGAGAGCTCATCTTTACCTAATTTCTGATGTGGCTCCTAGATACCATCCTAGGATTATTTGCAAAATGTTTAGTTACTCTTTCTGAGTTATACTGCTTCAGGTGCCTTTTTCTGTGTGCAGATAAGCCTTTTAGTTCAGCTTGGTGTTCTGCTATACACCGTTTTCAATTTCTTAACCTTCTTTCTCAATTTTTTTCCTGGGCTTTCGTGCAGATATCTGAGCCGTTTTTATTCAAATAATTTATATGTTCTATTGGAGTTTTGTTTTCTGGACCGGCTAACATAATTTGGTTATGCAGTTTCTCTTTCCGTGGCGGAGTAATAGTTCCGACTGCATAAACCATGCTGTTCCATGAGTTGCATTGTGTATTACACTCAAAAACGCATTAATCGGACGATTCTTGCAAAAACATCATTGACATTTGTAGAAAAGACTTAGAGACTTTATTACAATACATTTTTACCGTCTGGGTAATCCCCAACAGCCAGACCTCGTGCCATTTCGATCCTATTTGCGAGATCTCTCTCCGGTTCCATCTGTCTCGTATCCAGGGTCACACTTTCAAGTGGGGCATTGTGTTGGCTCTTCTGTGCAGGATTGTAGTGTCTGTATTTCTGAGCGCTATATAGGATTTATTCGAGAAGATATGTTACACTATTCAGTGAACGATGTCCCCTAGAAACTGTATCTGCTTTGCCGGTCATAGGCATCTCAGACTTAGGCCCGGTGGCACTGTGTCAGACAGCTAGGGCGGAGGGATATGGTGTAGTGTCTTTGGTTTGGACGCTACACATCTTGTGATAAGGAGTGCGTTGTTGATTGGGCAAAGGGTGTCTTCACACATCCCATGGATGTCTACATTCATTTGGGAATTTACTGCGTGGAAGAGACATTGCTTTTTAGAAAATTACACTTGTGACATGTTAGTAATATGAATGTGTACATTAAAATATCCTTATGATCCGTCACTAAAGTAAAAACAATTGAACGACACAATGTCAATGTTTAGGGAAAATGAAGAAATCAGCACACAAAGTAAGATATCAGCCGTCTGAAATGAAATCGGAATCACATTCTACATTCTATTATCATACTGAGACGTTTTCTTTACTCTATACATTTCTCTACCTATACCCATAGATGCGTTTATCTTTATATGTTAAACTTTCCAGTTTAGGCGTTTTATTCCCTTCTATACTCCCTTGTATTATTTTATCCTCATTGCTCGAAAAATTCATATATATATTAGTGCGGAGAAACACTGGTGAAAGCATACAAGAATTGTGTATACTCGTATATATATATATATATATATATATATATATATATATATATATATATATATATATATATATATATATATGTATGTAAATTACAAAGAAAAATTAAATTACACATTTGAAAAAAAAGGGAATTGTTAAAAACATGAATAAATAAAGAGAATAACATTTAAAAGACATGTTTAAAAATCGATAGCGGAAAAACAGAAATTAACGGAATACGCAAGCAGAATGAAACAACAACAACATGCAAGACACACGCCATGCATGAAACAAGATGGCAAAATGATGAAAAATGATGCAAAATGATTCAAAATGATGCATACAAATAAGACAAAACAAGCCAAAAATAAAATTAACCCAGAAAAAGAGAAACATAGAGAAGCTGGAGGAAGAGTCCCGTGATAAATAAATAAGAATGATTGGAAGTAATGATGAATTGATAGCTAGAAGTTTTTAATCTTTTGCTGTAAAGAATACTGAAATAGATTTGGGTGAAATGCCTTTGCAAACGGCCTCGTGGCGAACATAAGGGATTCCTAATTCGACAGGATCTCCAAGTGATTAATATAAATTATCAACATTAACGTGCGTGAAACGATGTTAGTTACAGGTTGTTTAATGCGAATACGTGCTGTTAGGAAGTTTGCTTCAACGCCATAAATTGGCTGTCAGATCGGCATTTACAAACATCAAATAATTAAAAAAAAATTATTTGAAAAATGGACAGATTCGAAATAGATACTGCTTCTTCAGTTTGCAAACTCCGTACAATTAAATGAGAAAAAAGCATGTTTTGGCCGCATATTATATTATATGTAGGGAAGAATTTAAATTGTTTAGTGTCTGTACTTCTGTATATATACATTAACATATAGACAATTATATATATATATATATATATATATATATATATATATATATATATATATATATATATATATATATATAATATTAGTATTTCATGTATCCACATGACATTTTTTGAGGAGATATGATTTTTTATATATCAATTTTCAGGTTTTAGCTTGAAGATTCCCCTCGGGATGAAACGCGGAAGCCTCTGTGTAGCTTAATTGCCATCATCCTATTTTCATAGCTTACTATATATATATATATATATATATATATATATATATATATATAATATTAGTATTTCATGTATCCACATGACATTTTTTGAGGAGATATGATCTTTTATATATCAATTTTCAGGTTTTAGCTTGAAGATTCCCCTCGGGATGAAACGCGGAAGCCTCTGTGTAGCTTAATTGCCATTAACCTATTTTCATAGCTTACTATATATATATATATATATATATATATATATATACTACGAAAATATATGTCTCGTAAAATTGAAAACAGGGTTGCATTGATTGATGCTCCCTTACAAAGATTAAAATTAGGAATATCATGATACCAACTATTATGTCCTGAATCCTGAGTCAAGAGTTGCATTAATCGCCAATGAAGCAAAGTTCTCTTAATTGTAATGTTTTAAGATTCTTTAAATTTGTCTGTAGAATTTATACATTTTTAAGAACAAAAAAAATGTTATGAAGTTTGATCGACGTTGGGATAATGCTACTAGATATAAGATTTAATCATTGCAATCGCGATAAGAGGACATATAAGTGATGCTAAAGTGTACTGTTCGATAAATTATTTTCTCATCTCGAGAAGGAAATACTTTAGTAGCCACAATAAATACAGAGACACAGAGACACACAGATACACACACACACATATACACACACATATATATATATACAGGGTGTTTCAAAAGTCTTGGGAACATTACAAATGCGTATATCTCATGAACTATTCCAGGTAGAAAAATGAAACTGGTGCCATTTTAAAGCTTGCTTAATCAAGTTTTTGGTCATACTAATGATTTTCGTGTTATCTTTCCAGGTGCAGTAATGGCGTTCTCTAAACAAGACAAGGCATTTTGCGTCCTCCAATTTGCAAAGACTGAATCGTGGACATGTGTGCAGCGTGCATTTCGCAGGAAATTTAAAAAAGAAGCCCCTGAAAGGAAATCCATTGTCAGATGGCATGCTAAATTTGTGAAAGATGGGTGTTTGTGCCCAAGTAAGCGAACAGGTCGCCCTTCAACTTCAGAAGATGCAGTTGAGCAAGTTCGGACAGCCTTTCAGCGGAGCCCCCGTAAATCAGTGAGAAGAGCCAGCAGGGAACTTCAGCTTGCTCCAGCAACTGTCTGGCGTGTCTTAAGGAAACGACTGCAAATGGTACCTTACAAGCTCAAGTTGGTCCAAAAGTTGAAGGACACTGATAAGCCACTTCGCCGTGACTTTTGCATTGCAATGCAAGAGAAGTTGGAAGATAACGGCTTTGATGACCGGCTTGTTTTTAGCGATGAGGCGACCTTCCATCTGAATGGCAAAGTTAACAAGCATAACACTCGCATATGGGGTACTGAGAATCCTCATGAACTTCTTGAGCACGAGCGAGATTCACCAAAAGTGAACGGGTTTTGTGCAATTTCAAAGAAAGGTGTCTATGGACCGTTCTTCTTTGAAGAGGCAACTATCACTGGTGAATCCTATCTCAACATGCTGGAAGACTGGTTAATGGCTCAGTAGGAACAAGCAGAATCTGATGATTTCATTTTTCAACAAGATGGTGCACCACCACACTGGAGTCTTAGAGTAAGGCAGTTTCTTAACACAAGGCTGCCTTGTAGATGGATTGGGAGATCTGGGCGAGGTGATGACGTTCTCATACCCTGGCCTCCTAGGTCTCCAGATCTTACCCCGTGTGACTTTTTCCTTTGGGGCTTTGTCAAGCAACAAGTCTATGTGCCGCCCCTTCCAAGAGATATTGACGAACTAAAGGCTCGAGTAACGGCAGTTGTGGGAACCATTGACGTCAAGATGCTGGAACGCGTTTGGCAGGAAATGTACTATCGACTAGATGTCTGCCGTGTGACGAATGGTGCTCATATTGAGCAACTTTGAAGATTCCCCACAAAACTTGAAACTTTAACCTTTCCAACGGTACCAATTTCATTTTTCAACTCCTAATAGTTTTTGAGTTATTAAAAATCGTTATGTTCCCAAGACTTTTGAAACACCCTGTATATATATATATATATATATATATATATATATATATACATATGAAAGTTTATAACTAAAAGGTATCTTTTAGAGAATTATACCTATTGTGAGGTGCGGAAAGCTCAATATACTGGATAGAGCAAAAAATATGAGTAGTCAATGAAAAATAATTAGACCTGCAAATGGAGGCACATCAATATCTTCAGTTGTTTAGAACAAGGATTATTTAGTAAATAAAAATATTTCTTCTTCTTCTCTTTCAATTTTATTCCTTTAAGCCAGGCTTTTCAAAGATTAAAATCTTATCATCAGAGGAAGTAGTGATTGATAAGTTGACAGATAAGGACAGTCAATATTCGAAATTTGGAAAAAGTTTTTAAAAAAAGTTTTAAAGGTTCAAACAGGTGTGTTTTAATGTAAATGAAAATCACAAAAAACGGAAATCCAAGTGATATGGTGTTCAAATATAATTGGTAAATCCAGTAGAATATGTGTGAAAATCCAACGACGACGATCTCAGCCAAGTCAACAGTCTTTAAAGAGGGGAGCAGACAAAATTGGCTATATTAGGAAAACGCAATTCTTCCTGTTTTCAAATTAGCAGATCCAAAGGCAAAAGAAACGAACCACTTCTCAATAAAAAAAATAATAAGGCGAATTGTTGTAAAGTATGAAACTTACTTGGAATTGTGGGATATGGGAAAGAGGGAGAGAGAAAAGAACACAGGATAAAATGGAAATACCATATTAGGGGGTTAGAGACCCAAGAGATAGAAGAAAAAAAGGAAAAAGAAAAAGAAAAAAGAAGAGAAAAAAGCGAAAGAGAACGAGACGGAAGCGCAATCCTACGAGTGGGGGAGGGGTTAATGATATTTAGGCAGAGGAGGGAAGAGAAAAAATAAAATCCAGAATGGCCGAATCAAGAAATGTTTTAGTTACTGGTCAGTACTGTAAAAATAGGTTCCTGTGGGGTTTAACATTTAGATTGAATGCAGATAGGCTTCAAAGGCTAGAACTCGAAGAAGATTTTGCTAAGTCGATTAGACTGATGGCGGAGGAAAAGGGAACATGGCTGTAGAGATGATATGATTAGATAAAAAAACTAAAAACACTTGGGTGAGAAAAAGGGGCCGGGGGGTTATGGGGGTGTAAAAAGTGATAGAAAAGTGGAAAGTCTGGTGTCGCTATTTAAGTTAATCAAACATACGAAAAAAGGAAAAGTGCGTTCCTATGATGGCTTTAAAAAGCCTTAAGGTTTCAATAGATATCTTTGTAGAGGAAAAATGGTTCTGAAGGATTTTGAACTAATTGTCATTCTATAAAATAAATTGACAGTATAGGTTGTCAAAATATGGAAAAGAGGGAAGGGTAGTTTAAGCAAATACAGAGTAGATTAATAAAAAATAAAAAGTGAATAAACAATAGAAAGTGAGAAATAAAAAAAATAGAAAAATTAGAAATGGAAAATATGAAATATAATTTAGAAATGGGGATAAATAGGTATATATATATATATGCATAGATGCAGTGCTGCCCCCATCCGCTAGCGACAGTACCCCACTGCTCACTACACCATTGAACATCCCATACAGTCGGACATGAAATGTACAAAAAGCACATGCATGCAACCACGTGAACATAATCACGTGAACATAATAACAAGTACATACAAATGCACATATAAAATCCAGACATATATACATACACTCCTATACATATATATACACATACATACATATACACACGTATTCCCAAAAACAAAAGCCCCCCAGTGTCTTCCGTATATATTAACATCAGGCACACACATTTACACAAATCCGCAGTACTAATATATACACTCGAAATCTCAGGCGACTACATACATATACACATGCAAACATGCATATCCGCAACTCTAATACATGTACTCGAAATCTTAGGCAAGGTCATGATATTATAAGGGATGGCAAAGCAGTATCAAGATCAGAGAAAACCGCGAGGCAGCTGTCCGGCAGCAGTGCAATTCAGCACTAGATAAGTGAGTTTTAAGGGATAGGTTAAACGTTAAAACTAGAGCAATTAGAATTAGTAAAGTGACAACCCAGGATAGATAAATAGTGAATAAGAGATTAAGAGTTATGGGGGAGGGAGAATACGGTTAATTATTGCTAGGTGGGGGGCCAAATATTGGAATATTTGAATTTACGTTTGTGTCTGCAATGGGAGATTAATTCGTTTTTAGAATTAATAGTATTTAAGGATTAATTGGACGTGGCTATTGTGTAAGTTTCCATAGTGCAGAGCTGCAATGTGGAGAGCCTGGGGTGTAAGATCTAGATTTTTTCAAGATGGACCAATGCAAGGAGTAGAGTGTATTACTGCTTTTTAGGTTTCTTATTATATTAGAGAGCGAGGTGCTAGAGTTATCGTTATTTAATTTAAATGATTGCATGTGGTTTGTGATTCTTATCTTAATTGGGAAGGCGCTCAAACCTATCTATGTGTGAATTTTGTGAGGTGTGGAATTTACATTTGAGTGATTAAGGTCATTGGTAGCTGCTTGAAAGGATGAATCTGAAACTATATTAAGTTGGGGTGTTTGAGGGGGACCAAGAACTATCGGGGTATTTCTGCTGTTTTGGGTCGAGTTCAAAGTTACTTGATGAGTGTGAGGGGTAAGAGTTAAGGTGATTATTGTTGGTACTATGGGTTGGCTGAGTATTGGGAAATCAAGCAGCACACAATGGTTGCAGGGCTGCAATGACGGGTTCGATGTATAGCCAGAACTCTGTCGGAATTAATCTTTGACAAGCCTGGCTTAAGGAATGAAATTTATAGAGAAGAAGAAGAAATATTTTTATTTACTTAATGCTCCTTGTTCTGAACAACTGAAGAAATTGATGTGCTTCTATTTGCAGGTCTAATTCTTTTTCATTGACTCATATATATATATATATATATATATATATATATATATATATATATATATATATATATATATATTAATATATATTGAAGTTTGAATTGCCTACTGAAGAGGTTTGAATTAACTACAGAGGAATTTGAATAATGGATTGGGGAATTTGAATTATCTATTGGAAAGTGTCATGAATTACTTACTAAACACCAACCTTGAGTCTCGTCGGGCCTTCTGTACAAGGATGTGTCACGACACACTGACATTAGGATAATTCACCTTATATGTAACACCTGATCAAATATTCAAGATAACATAGTATTTGAAGCCCAAACAGCTATACTCGAAGTTCATCACAGCTAACACTAACTGATAGAGGTATGGTGCAACTTCTCCTAGTAATGTTACCTCAAGTAACACAACTTAGCTGGATACTCCACCAGATAAAATAAATGATTGCTCTGTAATCCGGTAAAACAAAGAGACTATAATAAAGATAACTATAACATAGTTAACTGATCAATTCGGGAGAGGACAATAACTGTTCTTAACTCCTTTACTAATTTAACGTATGACAGGTAAACGAAACTTTAACTTAATATTCGAATATCTATGAATCTCATATATAGATCAAGTGTTAGCCCCAGGAAGGTGTCCCTTGATTTCTGAGAACTTCGACTGAAGTAATATATATATTTATATATATATATATATATATATATATATATATATATATATATACATATATATATATATAGTCAAAGAAGAGATCTAGTATACATACTAGGACTGTACTAAAGTATCTAGAGTCTCTTTGTACAAGGGTTTATTAGGACATCCTGGCATGAGGAGCTTCAGCATACAAGTAAACCCTGACAAAATATTCAAAATAACATAGCGTTCGAACCCCATATAAGATCCCTTCGGTATGGCTAACTCACACTGGCTCATAAAAGGTATGGTGCCTATTCTCTAAGTAATGTTACCTGAAGTTGCTCTACTTAGCTGGATACTCCATCAGACTAGGTGAATTTTACTCATGGAATCCTGTAAGACTGAGAAACCACAAAAATACATAAACTATACCATCGTAAAATGCTAAATTAAGGAGATGAAAATAAATATTCTTTACTGTTTTACTAAATAAACTTTTGACAGGTAAAGGGAAAATTAATGGAATATTCTAATATGTATGTATCTCATATAAAGATCACGTGTTAGGCAATTATATTTATGAGAACTTCGACGTAAGTTAAATAAAACATATATATATATATATATATATATATATGTATATATGTGTGTATATATATATATATATATATATATATATAGGCGTATGTGTGTGTGTGCACTCTTTGTTCATTGTTTTTACTGGCGATAGTATTTTCTACTTCTTAAGCGGTAATCAACATTGCATTACGTCGTATTTATTAATCAATTTTACGTACATACAAAAGGAATCCATGGACAGGTGTGTCTGGCTATTAGCTGTTAAATCAGCATACCAAGGAAGTTTCCAGTTTGTACGAACACATTTTCAAGTATACAGACACACACACACATACACACACACACACACACACATATATATATATATATATATATATATATATATATATATATATATATATATATATATATTCAACCATATACGAATCAATAATAAACTGTCAACATCGAAGGTTTTTATTGATTATTTCATCAGGCATGATAATACTAATTTTGATATGAAAATAAACAAAAAAAGACGTAAATCATCTGTTATATGTGAAGATCTTTGTCAGAAATATATATATATATATATATATATATATATATATATATATATGAAAAGACAACAATTTAAAAAAATAACACAGAGAATTAAATGATGATGAAACGAGGGATTGACCGGGTGTTTTTTTTGAAGACGTTAGTTGATCCGAAAAAAAAGGATAATATTTAATTTAATGTATATTTTATTTCTGTGCCCAATTGTTTGTCCTTTTTAGAATTTCATACATTTTATATCCACGGCATTTGATTTTCTCACATATCTTGTATTTTATACTCATTCGTTATTTGACTTTGTTTGTTTTAGTATATTTTTTCATATATTCAAAAAATTCTCAGCTACTTCCAAAACAGCTTTCTTCAGATTTCTAAGTGATCGAATAAATTATTATCCGGGTATAAATTGAATTTGCAAAATGTGAATAATTATTTAAACTCAATCATTCTACGTCGAGTTTCATTTCTTTTTTGGTATTGTTTGCTTCGTAAATTTCTGCAGAGTTACCGATCACCCATTAAATAAAGATTCATCTTCATTAGTAAAGCACACAAGTCATTTTTTTTACTTTTTGCTATTTCTTTTTTGCGTGTATCTTTTAAGTCTTCCTTTTTCTTAGAGTTTATATTTGCCATGCGTGATTTAATGTTATTTTGACTAAAACTCATAGAACACTAGCTTACATTTAGGACAGCGTATGATTAACTTAAATGTTGTTTTTTTTCACCGTCCATTAGTGCATTTCAAACTTTTACTAAAAGAAAGACGGACAACCAGGATGTGGCTCAAAATATGAACGGAAATAGCTTTAGAAGAACTATATATATATGAGGAAAAGATGAGCGATAATGACTATAGTGTTATTATGTAACCAGGTTGGGACTCGTAGTTTCCCGACAATTAATAAGTGTTTCTATACTCCTTGGCTTTTATAACTTTATATTTTACTTAATATATATTTTTGAATCATCACATTAACAACAATGAGTGGAACAGGTCTCAAGAGATAGTCATAGACATTCGGTGAATTCAATTTGTCTTTAATTCCTTTTTTTGTATTTGTTATGATTGAATCCAGTGATTTTCCGTGAATTAAAAATTCCGTAATATGGGTCCACCACTTTCGGAATTGTACCAACTCTAAGAACCCCCCGTCTACTATACATACACATATTTATAGCCAGTTATTTGTCATTTTATGGAGACATACTAATTGTGTTCTTACAAGTGCTATCAACGCAGTTTTCTATTATTATCAGTTCTCTTAATCTTTGTTCTGCTTTTTACATGGCATGGCTAGTACAGGGTGACCCACAAAAACGGGCCCCAACTCTAATTAGGCCCTGTTTCTTAGTGTTTCGTACGAATGAAATGAATTTTGGGGTATAACTAGTTTATTATATTCACAACATCATATCAAAACACTAGGGTCTTTGGCTTTTTTTCTTCTCAGTTCTACAGCATGGACTCCTTTTAGCTCCGTGCATTTCTTGAGGCACAGAACGAAGTTGTCCATGACGTTCTTACAGACTGAATTTGGAATGGCTCTCATCTCCTCCCTGATGGCTTCCTTGAGTTCCGTGATGGTTCTGGGTTTCCCTGCGTACATTCTGTCCTTAAGTTAGCCCCAAAGGAACACATCTGGAGGGCTTAGGTCCAGGCTATGAGGTGGCCACTCAAAATTTGTCTTGAGACTGATCACTCGGCCCCCGAAGTTCTCTTTTAGCCGATCTCAGGAACAGGTTTGAGGTGTGAGAACTTGCTCCGTCTTGCTGGAACCAGAACTCGCTCATGAGCGACGGGTAGAGGGTCGGGAGCTCACTCTTGAAGGTGTTGAGGACCTCCACATACCGCTCCTTGGTAACTGTAACTGCGGCGCCAGATTCTTCGATGAAGATTAGTCCGATGATGCTTCTGACCGAGATTGCAGCCCACACTGTTCAATTAGGAGAGTGCAGGGGTTTGGTGGCTACTTCATTGGGTCTGGAGGACCCCCAGAATACATTTGTCCTGGAGTTTGCCTTTCCGTCAAGATGGAAGTTGGCTTCATCTGAGGTCCATAGCGCTCCTCTGCTTCTTGTCTGAGGCAGTAAGGGTCTGCAGCGTCTGTATTCTGTATGGGTAAGCCCTGATATCGTTCACCAGCACTCTCCTGCATGTCTTACGGTAGATACCGAGGGACTGACTTCGCTTACGCACAGAGCGTTTCGGACTCTCCTGGAGAGACTCTCTCACACTTTCGACCAGCTCGGCTGTCCGCTTCTTGGGACGTGCCGAGTGGCTTGGACGGTTCTCACTGGCAGCGTTGAAGTTCTCCACGGTCACATACTTCTCGAAGTGGTCCACGCAGTTCTGAAGTCTGCTTTTGGGTTGAGCCTTTTCACATCCGAACTGATGCATTAAACTCTCCTGGGTTTTCTTAAACGAGCCTGTCTTGTAGTAAAATTTAACACAGTGTATTATTTGTCCCAGCTCTCACTGAGGTCTTAGTGTACTCACGGTCGTTGATTCTGCCTGTCCTGTAAAATAAGGGCAATCGGTGAATAAATAAATGGGAATATCACATACAGTGTACACGGGGCCCGTTTTTTTTAGTCCCCCTGTATATAGATTTGATTCAATTTAATATGTATGATCATTAGTTTCTAAATATATTCCTTCAGTAGTCTCTGTTTTTCTTTGGTCTAGCCTATGGAAAGAATGGTGTATCTAGGTATTTGTTCCTATTCATTACGTTTCTCAAATACGCTTTGTTTGTAAAGTGTTCTTTGTTTTCTCGGATATTCTCTTTCAATCTATCCTTTAAATTGTGTTTGCTAGATGTCGCTCGCTCCCTAAACTACCAGATATTTATAAGTATCATTATTTCCAGGTGCCCTTACTTTTTATCAAATTAAAATTTCTTTGTCAACCACTTTTTCTGTTTTGGCTTTTTTACATTCAGTCGTGCACACTTGTCAATTCATAATTTCATACGAATACATGCGCTTAATATTCTGGTTGTATTTATGACATTTTCGAGTAATTTTTTGTTGCAAATACATCCCGTACTTTATACCTGTGCAGCGTGTAAAATCAGACAGAAGATTCTACCGTAAATGTAAAGATTAAGTTGAAACCTCTGAAATAGATATTATAGGGTAAAATTTATTTTCGTTGAGAACGATTGTTCGGAGAAAAAATTAATAAGGATAATCAGAGGCTCTTGTAGAGATAGTGTTAAGACATTACTTAAAAGGCTATTTTAAACTTACGTCTGAAAAACATACCAAGGGACAAAATCTTCCATGTAGTTAATATATATATATATATATATATATATATATATATATATATATATATATATATATATATATATATATATATAACATAAGCATCAACGCCATTTTCGATGCACAGATAAATTTGAGAAAAAGCAAACGACGTTTAAGCTCACTTAACACTGCATGCATTATTTCTATTTGTATATTTCCCAGAGTGACCCTCTTCTCCATCCTACTCTCTTTCTTTATCTATATATCTCTTTTTTTCTAACTATTTTTTTCTCCGTATTTTCTCCGTATATAGAAATAAATAGGGATACATATTTGAATCTCGTCTTGAAAATGCACAGGCGTTTTGTTTTTTGTGTGTGCACCTTTTAAACATGGTAAATTAAATATGTGTTAGAAATGATTTATCAGTAAATATTTTCATCGTCATTAGATATATATACTAGCGGAACCCGTCGCACGGCGTTGCACGGGAGTAAGTACTATCTATTGCATGACGTTGAATTAAAAAAAACGGCCTATAATAACCGTGTTGGTGAATGTTTTGAATTAAAATAAAAAAAATAGTGGCCGCGTAGAATGGGATCGAACGCTGAAACAGTCGATCATGAAACCTGCCTTCTTAACGACTGCGCTACAGTTTCGACTTAAAAATACATGCGAAAATAGGCCAATTAAGCTTGTTTATTGCCATGCGTGTTATGTTAAGATTTAGATTCTGCCGAAGAAATGGAAAGTTCAACAATGACACGGTTAAGGTCATTTGTTGATGAAGTTAATTCATTTGGGAGAATTTTCTATAATATGCGTGTTGAAGGTGTATGATTTTGAAAATGTAAATGTATCGGGGTCTACGAGTATATTTACGCTTATTGAATTAAATAGGAAGTCGATTCGATCAAGAAATTGTAGCCGCCATGTTAAATGAATAAATGTTGCAGGAACTGTGTTCGTTAATTTCATTCGTTTAATTCCAGAATGAATGTAAATGTAAAAGTCATAGGTAGAATGAGAAAGAACGTAATCTGATATTCGCGGAAAATCATCCGTATGAACGGGAGCGGTCATTAAGTCTTTGTGTATTGATTTATATTATATAGTAAATTGATACCAGCCAAATAATAAATAAGGACGGACTGTTTTGTGAATAGTAAACTGGGTTTATTAGTTCCTGATGTCGATGAGTGGAGTGACAGTACAGAATTGTTAGGGAGAAAAGATTTTGCTACCACCTATATTAAGTTGTTTTTTTTTAGAGTCGTGGATGGCGGGCCAAATGTAATATTTAGTGTTAGCTGGGAGAAAAGAATAGCACATTTACTAAAACATGCTCGAGTCAATAAGTGTAATGTAATGGTGAGTTTAGTAGCCTGTGATATATGTGGTCATTTTCCTATGCTCCGAGAAGGTACAGGGGAAAATCGTCTCTACTTTATATATTAGAAGATATATATATATATATATATATATATATATATATATATATATATATATATATATATATATATATATATATATCACTTACTCTGCTAAAATAAGGAAACTGTTTATGGAAAAAATCGACTTACAAGAATGTTTCCCATTTTGCTTTATTGCTCCTTTATTGATGTTCGGGGGAAAATCAAGATATTCCGAAACACCTTGATTGATTAATGGGTAAACGACCAGAAAAATTAATCAATGTATTCGAAAATCAAAATATTCCGAAACACCTTGATTGATTAATGGGTAAACGACCAGAAAAATTAATCAATGTATTCGAAAATAAAGATATTCCGAAACACCTTGATTGATTAATGGGTAAACGACCAGAAAAATTAATCAATGTATTCGAAAATCAAAATATTCCGAAACACCTTGATTGATTAATGGGTAAACGACCAGAAAAATTAATCAATGTATTCGAAAATCAAAATATTCCGAAACACCTTGATTGATTAATGGGTAAACGACCAGAAAAATTAATCAATGTATTCGAAAATCAAAATATTCCGAAACACCTTGATTGATTAATGGGTAAACGACCAGAAAAATTAATCAATGTATTCGAAAATCAAGATGGAGTCGCTGGGATCTGATTTCCTATGGTCTACCTGTAAATGCTCTTGATTTTTAATATCTATTGAGATAAAACTCTAAGTGTGGACTGCAAATATATACATATATGTATATGTATATATATATATATATATATATATATATATATATATATATATATATATATAACATGAATTCACAACTTTTAATTCTACAATCGTCTGAAGATTATAACATAAATAAAACGTTCTTAATATCTCTCGTAACACTGCATTATTGTACGATTTGTAAGTTTCGTCATTTTTCATATGTATCGAAAGTTTCATAACGTAGATGTGTCTTAAAGGACTTGACCCATGTTTGCCAATCAGCATTTGCATTCTTGTACTCTCTATAATTTATTCGATCCTATCATAGGTAATACATTTCTACATACATATAGCTTC
Organism: Sepiola atlantica; assembly: GCA_963556195.1. NCBI lineage: Eukaryota > Metazoa > Mollusca > Cephalopoda > Sepiida > Sepiolidae > Sepiola > Sepiola atlantica. The sequence goes on from OY744523.1 coordinate 88,075,405, forward strand.
ACTCGCAGAATAAACACAGACGAAATGCCGTTTTATATTACCACGTACAGGTAAATATGTCGTTATTTATATCAACTCCCTGAAATGATTACGAGTGTCTTATTGGTACAGTATTTTGTATTTGCCTTATGCAATAAACACCCGAAAACGCACACTATTATATTTATCAAAATACAAACGTGAATTTTTTATATTTGAAGTTCGCTGCTTAAAGTCGAGATAACTGTGGTGAAGTGGATCACGACACGTACTGCCGCCCTCGGTGTGCCTTTTTCGATTCCGTAATACCACTTTTACTTAGAGATGTTAACAACAATTACGTGTTCCTTTCGGCAAGAATGTCGACCACAGAATCAAGCCGGTCAACAAAGTTGTACCATTCTGATTCATGCGAATTTATTTTTTTATCCATGTTTGTTCTATTTTTCACAGATATTACGTCATGTTCGCCATGCTTATGTTAAACGTACTTTAATAGAAATTTGACTCTATCTGTTCTTAAAGTAATTGTCATATACAGCTAAATATTATTTTAATAAATACATCCTATATGTCTTTTATTATTTGTTTATTAAACATTGTAGGAATTAATTCTTTTCAAAATCGTTAATATGTTGTCTTCATACCGTAAAATTGTCAGCTAAATAATATTCAAATCAATAAAACACATGCCACTATTTCAAATGTATTTATTAAAAACGTCAAAATTAGATTTTTGAACAGTTACTTTTAAAATGGGTGCAGTCAAATTGTTGCCTGATCAATATCAGATTAATAAATTTACGTGTTTTGTTCTTATTTAAAGATCATCATATGTATAAATGAGATTAGTTAGGGTATTCCGACTACTATTCTTATCTTCGCTGATTTCCAACCAACGATGTGACATCAGGTTTCTTCCTAGTTCATCATTACGAACTTTTGAAACCTCCAACAGAATTTGGAAATCTTAGTATAGCTATACCGTATAATCATAAACAGCGGTTGTTAAAAATTAACAGTCTTCAGAAGGTTAGAGGTTCAATTCTTACAACATACGGTAATTAGAAAGAACTAGGTATGAAAACAACTTATCCTTATGGATTAAAAGAGGTTAATTTCGAAATGCTGTTAATATAATGATCTAGATAGTATAGTCGTTTGAACAATCCAACTACTTAAATATTATTATCACGCATGTGAAACATTATGACAATGTCACACCTTATTTTATGACATCCGGCTTCTCAATAACTTTGCAAACAAATGGTATCTTGAAAGTGAGCATCATCATCATCATCATCAGCAGCAGTAGCATGTTTTTATTATTTGTAGTTGTAGTAGTTGTAGTAGCAGTACTATATTAATTTAGCTATTTATGTTAAATTTACTTCAACTCTGACTTGTATGTGTTGTTCGCAGTGATATTATTAGTATTGCTAGTTGCAGTAGGATTATTGTACGTAATAGTATAAGCAGATGCTATAGTAATGTGTCATCCATTAATATTACCATATTATTTTTAAATTATAATAAAATAATCATTAAGTAGAAAGAAACATACACATTTGATTTCTCATGCTCGTTCATGAAACTATTTATTTTCGTCAGCAAAAAATAATAAATTAGAAAATATTTTATTTATTTATTTTCCGATCGAGTTAGATTCTCTTTTAATTTTCTTGATTTATGCGTTTGTTAATTGTTATTTTTATTTTACTTCCCTAGAATCTTTTGAGAAGCCAATGAATATTTTATGAAGTTAAACTAATATCGTTTTACTCGACTTCATCAAAATTTGAAAACGAAAAAATACATGAAAAAACTTACGAATTAAAGTTAATTTCGAGAAAACTAATTAAAACAAAGATATATCGTTTCAACGATTTGCAATTAATGAAGCAGTTAATTATAAGAATCAACAGTTAAGTTTTTCAGCGAATATGTAAAAATAGAATAGCTAAATATGTGTGGTAACATGTTTGAGAAATATGTACTTTAAAATGTGCGTTATTATAACATTCCAAACAGTATTTCCTCATAGCAATTGTTGTTTTGATTTCTTAGATGGACCCACTTGAAAAATTAAAATAATTGTGTGACTCCGTGATATATGAACGTGCTCTATGTATAAAAATCAATGTAATAAAATAAATACACACATGCATATATATATATATATATATATATATATATATATATATATATATATATATATATATATACATATATATATATATATATATGTATATATATACATATATATATTTATATATATATATATATATATATACATACACATATATATACGGTTGTGATATATTTCGTTTAGCTGCTATGAGAATACATAGTATGTTTAAGATAATTTTCTCCATCGACATATGCTTTTTCAATGTAGTGAGATATATGTGCGGTCGCAGCGTGTAACATCAATAAATAGCTGAGATCTAATTGTAAACGGGGCTAATGCGTACTGTTCAGTATATATTTAGAGTAAGTAGAAAGTAGACCGTAAGTTTTCTTTCGGCAGCCTCGTAACTCTCGCTTCCCTTATTGTGTCCTTTAGTCTTCACATTCCATGAGCGATGTTTCTGAAAAAAGGGGAATAATTGCTGTTCGCAGGGTCAGAATTCATGCATCTAACGCTTATTGTTGGCTAGTTTTTTTTTAACTCGAAGTAGTTTTTTTTAGATCCTCATATCAAGTAGGTTCATGCCTTTACTGTAGCGATTTCCTTTTAAAAATATCGGTGACTGGTGTCTAAGCCGTCTTACGATTTGTAGCTATATATGAAAAAAGGTATAACAGAGTTTTTTAAAATATTCGCTTGAATAAATAGAGAACTATATATAGTCGTACATTTCTCTGAACGGAAATAGTCTGAATTTGATTTTTATATAATATGTTGTTTGACAGTTAGTATATCTGTGGAATCGTATGGTCTAAAGTTATTATTGGGTCTTGAGATATGAGTGCTGAGTCTTTGAATAAGTTATGTTTCGTATTTGCACTCGTGCTAATATGTCCTGAAATTCGTAGCTATCAGTATTCATTTTATGTTGGTTATTTTATAATTTTGGATGGCTATTTTGAGATATGCTGATTTCTCTCTCATGTTTTGTAGGTACTGTTTTCACGCGGAGCCGACACTCAAAGCCTGTTTGTCCATGTAGTTGCGATTGGTGCACAGATAAGTAACAAATGAAACATATACGGAAGGTACTATGTTATTTTAAATAATGATATATGCGAATAGTATATAACCAGCACAAATACGCGGCGTTGTTCACTATAGAATGACAATCACTAATTTCATCTTTTTTACTATGCTCATAGCACCATATTATTTTCTTTGTTTTTACGGCCAGTCTCATTCAGTTCAGTTTCGCATCTTAATATTGGAAAAAAAGCTGAGATGTTTAAAACTTCTTTTATATTAGTCTCTTATACATGTGGTTGATTGGAATATTGTGCACTAATAAATAAATTTTAGTTGCACGTACAAATTTTGAAACACTTCCATTGTCTTCCCCGGTAATAGTTTATATATATATATATATATATATATATATATATATATATATATATATATATATATATATATATATATATATATATATATTTATGAGGAAGCATTATTTTAATCAATGAAACAGACGAGTGGAAAAAAAGGAAAATTGTTAAAATTACCTTAAGGCCTTATCGTCTGACCCTCTGAGAGGAATCGTCAGAATGGTAAATTAAAAACTAAAAGTCGAATGAGATATGAGGGGAAAAACTTATTTCAGTTGGAGGAAACGATTGAGAGGGAAAAAAGGTAAATCTCTCAACGTTATGGTGGCTTTGAATCATTACAGATCTCCAACTGATGCTTCAAAATATTTTGTCTACACACGCTAGGTCGAGAGTTGTTAATGACTAACGCCTCAATAATATTGAGATGGTAGTTATATATATATATATATATATATATATATATATATATATATATATATATATATATATGTATATATATATATATGTGTGTGTGTGGGGGGTATATATATAGAGGTTTCAGTAAAATGAAATTATTTTTTATAGACCCATTTAGTAAAATATATATAACTAATATATTTAGATAAATACTGTAAAATATGAGGAAATAGAAAAAGTAGTCCACAGGGAAATTTATGTGAGCTAACATTATATTAATAATGTAATGTCGTGAGAATAGGAGGTAACACTTTTACTCTTTCGAATTCACATTTACAAAATGGTTATACATTCAAACATTTCAGCTGAACCATATGGAGTTTTTTGTTTCTCCAATTCGGTTGATAAAATTATCGTAGTTTTAAAAGTCGCAACTTTTTTCATTTTCATTTGTTACACATTTTCCCCGTCTCTCACCAACACTTGTATGCTTACTTATGTTTCCTTTTGTATATGCATTACATATATTGTTCAATATGAATTATCTTACTTAGAACACACCCTAGTACACATTATAGATTATATGAATAATATTTACTTTTATACCATAGCGTGTTTGCTGATGTAATTATTTTCTGATTAGAAACGACATAGCTATATTATATATTATATATTAACGTTTAATACAACTGCGCCGCATATAACTTCTGTAAACGTATATAATTTTTACTTTCGTATACAATGCAAATAAATAATTACTACAACCAAATGCTGATATGTGAACTTAATATCCGAAATAATGCAGTAAATGAGGCATGACCGTGTACGTCATGCGTGGCTATTCTCTTTGGCGTGAAAAAGACATTTAAAAATTGTCCCAGTTTTTTTGGTATCTTCATTGTATTTGCACCGATGGTGTAATACCATGACGTAAGTGAAGATTTTCGGGTCATTGACGAATGAGTTCAGGCCAGCCAATCGGTTAAAAACGTACAAAGCAAGTATACACTAAAATCATCCAGTTTGATGTAAAATGCATGTTATTAACGAATATGAAACTAGGACACATCAGAGCAACATAAACTGAAGTCGCACATGATTTGACACTGAACATAAAAATAAACAGCTAGATGTAGACGCAATATATATCATAAGTGCATATGTATGACCTACGATTATTCGATTTGATATAATTTGTTTTTATTTTACATCGACATTTTTTTAAATAAATACATTAAGTTTTATTCTTTAAATACAGTTTCCCTTATTGTATCCTTTTTTCGTTCATATTTCCGTATTATTGAAACTTCATGAATAACTAGCAGCTCGTTTTCACATACTGTTTTGTAATGTTTTTAGTTATTTTATTTCATGAAGATTCCCTAACGCAATTCTAATTTTATTAGATTGATATAAGTATATTTTGGTCTCATATTTAATTTTGTTTTTGTTTTTTTTTACTTTTGTTTTTATTTGTTAGTTTTATATAATTGTTAGTATGTTTATATACGTGCTTTTTCCTTCTATCCGACATAACTCCTATATATACCGATATTGCCAGCGTAAAGTGTAATTGTGTCACCCGCAATTCAAGAGTTCCGTTCAAGAAATGCTACTCCATTTAAGTTATCTGATATTAGGGCTAATTTAAAATCATTGACATTGGCAATTACCTCGAATTTAGCGATATATACAGACGGTCGCTTGTGTTTTTTTCGTTTGTGATTAATTATTTTTCTTGACGTCAACACGGTTTGCAGAGTTTTAAGATGATGAACGACCTTAGTTATCATTAGTATTTCATTTTGTTTATTTTATATTCTACTCTACTTCTGCTTAATATCACACACCGCACACATCTGAAAATGAAAAAAACAACGTAGACAATAACATAAATAGAACATTACGATATTCATACTCTATTTGTCATTAAACTACAACACACCACCTTATGTATATATATGTAAATATATATATATATATGTAAATATATATATATATATGTAAATATATATATATATATGTATATATAAATATATATATATATCTATATATATATATATATATATAAATACCATCATTGAAATAAATCAATCGAATATGCTACTGGTACAATATATGTATGTGTATGAATAAAAACAAGGTGTAAGTGAGTTGAAAATAGGATTATATCCTCAGAGTCCATTGAAGGTAAATCAGTGTGAGTAGAAAGTGGTGAGTTTACTTTCGGCAACCTCGTAACTTTCGTTTCTCTTATTTTGTCATTTAATCATAAAATTCCATAAGCGATGTTTCTGACAAATGGGGAATACTTGCTGTTTTCTGAGTCTTAATCTATCCAGTTAACACTAATCGTTGGCTAGTGAAGGCGTATTTTTTAGCTCCTTACATCAAGTGACGCCATGCATCTGTTTACAATTAAATACAATGTTTTTGCAAGTTTCAGTAAGTGAATTGTTAAATTAAATAGTGTATGTTCCGAAGTTGATCACAACATAACACGTGGAAAATGAAATAATGATAACCGTTTTACAATGTTAAACGAGAAACTACATTTTATCTAAAAAAATACGTGAACTCTTTGGTTATACTTACATACACATAATCATATCTAAAATATATGTTATTCGTCTCCGAACCGTTGGGTTCGGAATCTAAACTTGAAACACTCATTATGATTAAAGTATGGTTATTTTAAAAGAAATGAAGCTATCAAGTTACGTGTTTTTATGTAAGATGGTACGTATCTTCCTAGCAGGCTAAACGATTATTGATGAGATTAAGGCATTTCGCACAAATTGTAGAGTTCATCATTCAATTATTTGCTTTACTATTTATATTTCTTTATTTTTTGTAGTGTTCATAGGTTATTGTAATAACATTATTTATATACTCATTATTGTTAGAGTTAGTGTTATATTCGCCCCTTCGTTCATTGAATTGTCTACATAAAAAAGAGAAAAAGAATAAATCTGATAATGAAAGCAAGTAGGAAACTGATGTGTATGCAGATTGGTTAGTCTGTTTTGTTCTCGTGTAAAGTGTCATCTAAATTGAAGATAACACCTTGGGAGCTGTTAGATTGGAAGTTTTGTTATAAATTTAAGCATTAGGTGTAAATTATGTACAATTCTTTCTAAAGTTAACACTTTTAGATTATTGGTCGCCTAACTAAAGCCAAACTATCACTTCCACATTAACGCATATTAGTATTTCTACAAGCCGTCCTCGATATGTATATAATATATATATATATAAACAAAGTATTTCAGATTCAACTGAGGCTGGAGAGCACAATAGTTTGTTATAGTATAAACATATTATGGATAATAACGTGAAATATTATTAGAAGAATAAAGAGGAAGGTTAAAGGTGTATTTCATAAGTTAAGATATATTTAAACATAATTAGCTTTAATATCACATACAAGTGAAATACCAAAAGTGTATATAACCCAGTAGAATAGTATCATAGTACAATATGACGCTTACATTATATATTTTGCAATGCTGAAAACCATCAGTTAGCTAACTATAATATTTAATAAATGTATTATAACATTGCGCACTATACTATTAATATATTTATATATATATATATATATATATATATATATATATATATATATATATATATATATTATATATATATTCGTAAAAATAAAAATGGAATAAAGGATAAGCAAATCGACAACTAGAAAAAATAAACTCAAAAACACATATTGAATAGTTCTACCAAAATATTTCAATTGTTAAAATACAATCATCATCAGTTAGTAGCAGAACTTTAATAAAAAACAGAAAAGTTTTCAAATGTATACAAATAATGAGATTTGGAAAAAATAGTCACGTGTAATAAACAGTAGAAAAGGAGAAAGAAAGAAATGTTAAAAAGAAAAAGAAAAAGAAAAAGAAAAAAAATATAAAATCAGCAGCTAGCATATAAACGCTGATGAGAAACGATTTAAGTTAATAAAGTGGGAAGGAATATTAGTAGTAATTTAAAATGAATGACAGCAAGGAATTAAACCAATAAGGAGGAGGAGGAGAAGGAGTAGGAGGAAGACGGCTTCAAAGTTGAAGAAGTTACCCGTTATCATGTTGGTTTAGGTTCATTTCGATTAGAATCGATCTGTGTTATTATGACGTAGAATTAAACATTATGGCACAGTGGCTTAGTTGGTATCGACGCGGATTGAGAACCTAGGTTTTCTAAGTTCAAATACAAGTCATTTCACTGATAACGCTTCCATCAAACCCACATGATACTTGTGTCTAATCTACTTAAGTGGGGATAAATAGAAATCACATTAACACGTGTCCACGGGTGGCCTCGGCCTTGATAAAGTGGTGGTCTCTGTTAATAAAAACATGATTCTATGAGACGGCGGAGTTTAGTGTGTGTATATGTTTTATTAAAATCGCCCTCTGTGTATTGAAGTGATGACCAAAAGAAATCATGTGGGTACATAACGCGTTTGAGGTGTCACAGTTTTTTATAGCACGATTTTGTTCATAGATTCGTTTATTTAACGGACGTTGTGTCTCGCCAAAATATATTTATATATATATATATATATGTATATATATATATATATATATATATATATATATATATATATATATAGTCTCGGAAGTTCTTTTAACCTTCAAAACTGAAAAAAAAAAATTTGTTGAAAGATTTTAGTCTAGTAAGTCAATGAATCTACTGCAATCACTATTTTAGTTTACTTCCAAGAATATACTTTAATATAAATATATTTTTATATATGTGTTTATATATAAGGGATCGTCAGTTGTTTACCATGAAAACTGTTTCGGGATTTTAAAAACAAAACAGTATTTCTTTATAATGGCATCCTAGCAGTGTTGATCAGACACCACCTCCCTATTTAATAATTATTTTTTAATTTAAAAAGTTTACAAATATTTGATTTAGTTTTGCCTCCAGATTTGTTTTTCTAAAGTATTAAAATATAGTTTCTCCTTACCTGTGTTGTTCCTTTCAAAGTGAGTATTTACTATTTTACAGAACATCTATTTTATAGAGTTAGATGATTCCATTATAATAACCCCCCTTTTTTCCCCCTTGGTTATTTTCTTTGTCTACAAATGTTTTAAAATAAAAAAATATATTTATAAAAATATTTCATATATACATACATATATATATATACATTTATTTATTTATTTATTTCATCATGGACTATTTACATATGTTGTACATTTTTATAGTAGAGTTTTGGATTTATTTCATCAATTTCTTTTGATTTATTTCATATAATTTAAAAGCGTCAGGATAGCATGTTATTGCCTTATTTAATTGTCTAAATATTTTATTTTTATCTCCACCTTGTTTAAGCATTCTTATTACTAATGAAGTGACTGGAGGTATAAAATCCATTAACCTTAAAGTAACGCGGGCTATTCTTAGAAATTCTGACATTATACTCCCATAAAATATATACATAGGACAGGTACTACTTTTATGCGGCATACGAACGATATGAAAGGGAAAAGAATTTCTTTTATCAAACATTTTATAAATAAATCTACCATCCTCAATTTTTATATCTAAATCTAGAAAGGTAGCATGTATTCCTGTATGTTCACAATTTAATTTTAATTCCCTAGGATATATTAAATGTTTAGTATTTTCAAACTCCTCTCTATCATTTATACAGACCAGGTCATCAATAAACCTCCTGCAGCCGTGGTAACTATACGTTCTAGATATATCATTTTTTATTAATGCTGACATATATATGTATTCATATCTATGTAAATAGAGATTTGCCCAAAAGGGGGCAGGGTCCAAACCCATAGGAATACCTATTGTATGTATTAGTGTATTATTTCCTATTTTAAAATAACTTTCTTTAATCAGGTGACTTATGAGTATTTTAAGGCCATTTTTTGAAGTACTAGTTTTACTGTGTTTAGTCTTACACCAAAAGGCTTTAGATTTTGAAAAATCTATGTATTTACCTTTACCTCCGGCAAAAGCTAAATCTATAATGTTACCTAATTCTTTAATAAGATCATTATGTATATATATATAGAAAGAGGAGTATTAGAAGGCTATCACAACACAATATGATCTATATAATACTCCTCTATATATGTATTACACACAATGCTTCAAGCTAACTACCTCTGCTTTATATATATATATATATATATATATATATATATATATATATATATATAGGTATATATATGTATATATATGTATATATATCTGTATATATATATATATATATATATATATATATATATAAACAGAATAGTGAAAATAAAAATTGGAATAATAACGAATTTTATTAAATCATCAATAGCTCGAATACAAGGAGAAGTTACAAATCCTAAATCCATAGATTTTCTAATGAATAAATTATTCTTATCCGAGGATAAAGATCGGTGAATTATGTATTACCCGTAATATCAAAATCTAGAAAATATGAGAAAATATACATATAGATAAATACTTTTTGGCTAAAAGGATCCTAATAAGGGCAATCAACCTTAATAAATGATGTCAAATTAATAAATTGAAAAATGGAAATATTTAATATTCTCAAATGTTTAAATGCCATGCATAAATTCAGTGTATTTTGAGCAAAAGCACTGATATAGGTCAATGCAATCAGAGTGTTTAAAGCTCCATCATAAAAAAGCTAAAACACCGAAAAACAAAATGAGAATGCAAAACGCAAGTTTATAAGTCTGAATTCGAGTAATAATATGGAGTGGCTATTCCTGATTCAAGGCAGAGAAGTGCAGTTCAAAAGAGGAAAAAAATCTAAACATAAAAACTTCAAAAGTAGGTTCGATTGCAAAAACTCCCAAGCTAAATGAAATCAGATATATAGCTTTTGAAAAATTAGTAGTTAAAGATAAAAGGTGAAAAAGGTAAAGGTAGTATATAAAAATACATATAAAAGACGGATAAAGAAGTATCAGAAAACATTAACATACTCATTATAATCTTGAATAGGGAGGAAATGGGAAAAGGAGAAAAAAGAAAAAAAGTAGAAAAAGCCAATAGGATATAAGGATGGAGAACAGAAAACAGAAAAAAAGTAGATTAAATAGGGGAGAACAAAGATTAAGAGGATGGTAAGCAGGGCAGGAAACTGATAAGCAAATTAAAGAAACAGAATAAGAGGCTATGGAAGAGAAGAAAGAATAGATTCGAGAGTGTAAAATGTCTTAATGTCTCATATATAATACAAAACAGGGTAGCTAGATTACACATAAATGGAATAGATAGTATTAGTTGACGGGAGCGAAGGGTATCATGTGACTATAGAAAGTCAGTGTGATAAGAGTTAGGTTGAATTAAATTGAAAGAGGGGGATACGAGTGAAGACTGCAAAACAAGTGAGTATATTAATCACTAAGTAGAAAGAGATAACGGAAATAATTTATATTAAAAATATTTTTGAATATATACAAGTAAAATTTCGATAATTCATAAGTTAAGTAAAATAAAATCTTAGAATAAATTTATTAAAAATATTGAAAGGTATACACACACATAAAAATATATATATATATACATATATATATATATATAATTTATTTAGATAGTGTATATTACATACTTCAGCAATGTATCGCGGTTTCATCCATTTAGACATCTTTAGGAAATCTAAATAAAGTAAATATAAACAACTAGCAGTAGATAGCATCACCAACAAACGCTAATTGGCATCAAATCTTAAACACAACGCCATCAACAAAGTAGCAATGACCCTAGCAGAAAATCTTAAAATTGATTACAGAGCCAACAAGTTTACCCCAAAGTGGGCCTACCTTATCTTAAAAGACCACAAACCAATGTTCGGCAACAGACCAACGTGCAGACTCAAAAACCCAGCAAAAAACGAAATGGGCTTAGTCAGTAAAAGTATACTTAGAAATATTAATGATTATATAAAAAAACATACAGACTTTCGCCTTTGGACCAATTCACAAGCAACCATTGATTGGTTTAAGGCCATCCCAGATAAAAAAAAATGCCGTTTCACACAATTTGATATTGCTGACTTCTACCCCTCCATTAATAGGGAAGTCCTCGACAAGCCCCTGTCATTTGCCAAAACATTCGTGGAAATAAGCGACGTCGAAATTAACACCACCTCCATGCGAGAAGCTCATTTCTTTTCTTCAACAATCAAACATGGGTTAAAAAATCCACCCCTAGAGACCCTTTTGATGTTCCCATGGGGGCTTCGACAGCGCAGATATATGCGACCTTATTGGGCTTTTAATCCTACACTCCTTACAAAATAAATTCCCTAACCAAGAGTTCGCCCTATATCGAGACGACGGCCTATGCCTATCCTGCAACAACAACGCGCAAGAACTCGACAGATTCCGGAAACATTTAACCGCATTCCTAAAAGAACTCGGTTTAAACATCACTATATACACCAACCTGAGTAGCGTACATTTTTAGACGTATCTCTAGACCTGAACAATAATTCAACTAGGCCATACCACAAACCCAACAACCAACACCGATACATCCACACCAAATCCTGCCACACCTCTCATATTTTAGAAACTTATACCCAATATTAGTAATAGAATTTTCCGCCTTTCATCGACACCTGAGATTTTCCAACAAGCCGCTCCGTATTACAATAATGCCCTCATTGAGAGCGGTTATAACGAAAAAATATCCCGCATATCCAACCAATCCACCAGTCAACACAGACGCAATAGACAAAGAAATATTATCTGGTTCGCCCCCCCCCCCCTTATTCCCTCAACGTCAAATATAGCGTAGGTAAGCAATTTCTTCAATTTATAGACAAATTATCTCCATAAACATTTTAACAGAAATACAGTAAAAACTAGCTATTTATGTTTTCAGTCCGTGTGATTCATTCTGACCTCCAAACCACCAACTAATTCACTCAACCCCGTTGCTCTTGCAAAAGAGGTGAGACCTGCCCCTTGGGCGGAGGATGCACATTCAGCTCCGTTGTTCACGAAGCCCAGGTTATATCCGGGGGGATACCAAAACGGAGGATATATACATTGGAATGACCCAAGGATATTTTAAACAAAGACTCTATGACCACAACACCACTTTCAAATCCTTCAAAAAAGACCACATAACCACACTAGTAATCCACGTATGGGATCTCAAGATTCCAACACCCCCTACAAAATAGAATGGAGAATTACATACAATCCTGAATCCTACAGCCCCACCTCCAGGACCTGCCCTTTATGCACTACTGAGAAATTCAGAATTATACAAACTATCAACAGCCCTTCCATAAACTGCATGAACATAAACACTGAAGTCTTCAGAAAATGCCCCCACAAAAGAAAATTCCTTCTAGCTCAATGGTCTGATAACAATATTACATCACCCACCAATCATCTCTTTAAACCAAATACCCCTCTAAAATAATAGTACAGTATTTATTATAAAGATACAAAATAACCAATCTTACCAGGACCCCCCTAAACCTATGACAAAATTCCTATTTTTCTATTTACGTACAAAATACTCCCCAGATATATGTCACACACACCACGGGCGCGACAACATAAACCCCGCCTACCCTTATACAAACAAGTCCTAACCACAGATAAAACATTCATCAATAAACACCCCACCCTTTCACCACAGATAATCACATCATCCATACTATAACTAAACCCATTCATCGCGACATATACATTTATCAGCAGATACCCCATCTCCACGTGACCCTCCTATCACGGTAAATACATGAAACTCCTTTAAGCTCCCAGGAAAACAGATACCCCGCAGAACGAAAGAAGTTTTGACACCTAAGAACCCCCCTCTTCATACAGTCCATATAATAGATTCTCAAATCACCAGCCCACCCCTGTATAAATGAAGATGAGTGTATATGCGTCTGTATACGTCCGTGTGTATGTACACGCACGTGTGTGCGGGTGCGCGTGTGTATGTATAGGTGCATATTATTTATAAATATAAAATATAAAATAATATTAATAAAATAAATAAAAGATTAAATTTATAACAAAACAAAAACACAAAAAATTAAAAAATTAAAAATAAAATTAATAACCCACCTGTACATGTAAGTGTAGATGTGTGTACGTGCGTGCATACGCATATGTGTGCGTATGTTATATATAGACATGTATGTAGTTCCATGCACGCATGTGTATATAAGTTTATTTGCCGTTGCGCATGGAAGGAAGTACGCGTACGAGTGGAATAAAACGAAACAATAAGATAAGGAATTTAATAAATTTTCTAGAAATTCACTAAATATTAATATTATTAATGCACCATCAATAAAATAGAAGTTAGCAACCCCCACCCAGAGACTACCCGCCTCAAATTGAAGTTACAGATACTATCAATCATTTCGTTTATACCAAATTTTTGTTTGAAACACTACTGGTTATAAACGAGACGTACAACGAAACACCGTTTTTTAATATACGGCTTTCCCCCCCATTAACATCCAGAAACTACGAAAACACCAATTCAATAAACAACAATAATTAAACACGTTAAGTCCAAAGAAATATTATTCCATCATCTTTTTCACACTATATCGAACAATTAATTCGATACATGAATTTATTCTCAAAAACGACAACAAAAAAGCACCCTAATTTCACAAACCCAAACGTATTTATTCAGACTAGGTAAAACAACAATATTACAAATCCACAAGAGAAAAGAGTAATAAATAAATAAATAACCCTTGCTAGGGAATAACATGAAGGCCTTTCAAACACGAACTAACATCGAACTCTCTTAAGTCTTAGTTAATCACTATCCAACACCGGATTTTTTCGGGGACCGCCTCAGAGATACACCGTCTTCTGTCATTGTTGACGCCATTGCCTATCGGGCCGTGTTTGCAATCGTTTCAGCTTGCCGATGATTCCACTGGGCACAGAGATTTACTAAAGATACCTAATCTGCCCTTTTGGATGAAACCGCGGTACATTGCTGAAATATGCAACATACAGTATCTAAATAAATTATATTAGCTCTCTTATATGATAGAGCACTTTATTTGATTTCTTTTCATATACAACCTGACACACACCCACTATATATATATATATATATATATATATATATATATATATATATATATATAAATACATAAATATATATTTATAGATATGTACATATATGCATATTATATATGTACATATATATATATATATATATATATATATATATATATATATATATATATGTACACATCAAGAGATGTATAGATAGACATAAATGTATAGCCAAATATTAACTAAATAAAGGTAAAGTGAAGGTTAATCTTTCTATTAGCGAATCGTAGGGCTTCTTACAAAAGCAGGTGCGGTTGAGTTTACTTCCTATTCTATTGTTTTGTTTTCTATAGGTTGTTCTTATCATTGTTTCTTTGTTGTGTCGAACTAATGCGTGACCTTATTTTAACACGTACGTGTTTTTATTTCTATTTTAGGTTTTTGTTTTGTTTATTTTTATCTATTTATTTATCATGTATAGGTAAGCTAAAGTTACCTTTATTCTGTATAATCATTTTTTGCTATTTTACTTTTAGAATTTAATAGATATTGGGGGGGGGGCTTTAAAGTCTAGGATTTCAAATTTTTCAGTCACTAATAATCTACACGGGTCGTCGCAATTACTACCTGTCATATTATTTTCCATTCGATTATTGTTGCGCGTCCACTTTATTTGAGCTCTCAGTAACGGTCTTTATTCGGCGTTTTATTTGTTTTTAAATGTGCACTTGTGGTCGTAATATATGGTTTTAAAATCAAGGGAAGTCATACCGGCGGAGTACTTCTTTTAATTAGGGCTTACCTAGGCAGATATTGTGACTTGGTAAGCAATACTTTTGGTTAGACATTTATTTTGTAGTGGACAAAGTCTACGATTAATGCAGTTACATATTTTCTCATCATTACTAACTTTTTCATTTCTATTAAGGTGATTAGCATTAGGGTTTTGGGTAATTATTATTTGTAGTGCTTATATTATTGTTCTTCTTAGTGTTATTTTTGCTATATTGGTCACCTTTTCTACGCAATTCGCTCTCATTATTTTTCTACTGTTCTCCTTAAGTATGTTATTATTATCTGTCTTAATTACTATATCTAAGTTTTCGCAGAAGCTGTAGGACAGGTTTAGGTTATTTTTATCGAATACTTTATGAAGCGGGTTTCAATAAGATTTAGGAACTTTTTTGCCCAGTTAAGTTTTAGTATATGATTATAGGGCGGTGTATACTGGATTATATTTATTTTTATTTTATTTCTGATTTTAATATAATTATTGGTGTCCTGTTTTTTATATTTAATTTTGATATTATGGTACCCACTATTTTAAGAGTTGTATTGTAAATGTTGCTTAATTTTTAAATACAATGTCGTTGCTAGAGTTATTGATACGCCTACGTTCGATATATATATATATATATATATATATATATATATATATATATATATATATTAGTACTTAATGTATCCACATAAAATATTATACGGAGATATACTTTTTTATGTGTCAGTTTTCAGTATTTACTACAACAGTGCTCGATACGTAAGTAGAGCTAGGTAGTAAGCAATGAAAATATATATGGCAATCAAGCTACACAGAGGCTCCCGTGTTTCATCCCCGGGGGGGATCGTCAGGCTAAATGCATGGAGTTATTTTTGTCAGGTGTTTTTATATCTATTGCTTGCTAGTTAACCAATCAGATTGTTTGCTGTTCCCTCAGCTAATCGTTGGGCTTCCCTCGAACAAAGGCTTATGTATATAAAAACACCTGACAAAAATAACTCCATGCATTTAGCCTGACGATTCTCCCCGGGGATGAAACACGGGAGCCTCTGTGTAGCTTGATTACCATATATATTTTCATTGCTTACTATATATATATATATATATATATATGTATATATATATATATATATATTGAACTGAGATAAATGATGAAATAAAATCAATACAAAACATGATAAAATAACATCAAATAAAATAAAAACAAAATTAAATTAAAGTAAACTTAAAAATAAACTATAATATAATATGATTGAATTATATACTATCATGTAATAGTGTTATGGTGACTTACCTATGTACAACATGGACTCTTCCTCTTTGCCCAATACATGCCAACGGTAATTAACTCGCGCCGGAATCCAGTAAGATAGTCCAACTCTACTTACCAGGCCCATATTTTTTCACTCTGTACTCAATTTTCTTAATACACTTGTTCCTACTTCATACCATGTTCGTCTTTTCATTTCGGCCCCTTTAACGGGGCCACAACAACTTGGCGACGAAGGATTCGAAGATCTACTCTCTCTCCATTGTATAACCACCCGACAACAACTGTCAATCTGGAATTACGTAAAATTTTTCTTACGTACTCATCTTTGAACAAACGAAAAGTTTTTCGAATGAAAAAAATAATCCAGCGTAAGACAAACACTGGCAAATGCACGAGGAAATTAAAGACGAACGTGGCAAAAAGCTACACAAGCACCAAAGTTTTAAAACAAGCTTATCTGGCGGACAAAGAAAAAGAAATCTAGAAAATCAGATTAGTAAATTCACGTGATTTTTTTTTTGTTCTTCGTCTCTTACGGACACTCGTGAGTCATTATTTTATTCCGGTACTGAGTTAAGATTTTTAACAAAGGAATATGATACAATTCTGTTTCTCTCTCTAAAGAGAAAAAAGAAAAATACTACCGCCGAAATGAAAAGCCTTGTTTTTTTTTGTCAAGCGAAAACAAAAAAAGGGTTGACTTTTATTTTGTTTCCTGTTGAAGAACTAATTATGTTAGCAGCGTAATAGAAAAGAAGAAAAAAACTGCATTGTATAAAGACACAACGGTAAACATGGAAGATTTCGGAGCTATGCTATTAGAACTCGTTAAATTCCAAACCGAACAACAGGCTCAAATGGAAGCTTGGTTTCAAGAAAAACTACTTGTCCAACAACGAAAAGCCGACGAACAACGACGAAAAGCTGATGAAACACAGCCAAAGTTTGAACAACTATTGCTACAAACAATATCGTATAGGGGTAAAAATACCGGGAACGAATACGCATTTTCTTAAAATACTGTTTGGAGTACAATTGACATCTTTTTCTCATTCTCCAGACCACGATCGCACATTTGTTTCATATTTTGGAAGGTATGAAGATCTATACAACATAGATTGCGAAAATTTGGCAGACGCTAAAAAAGTTCGACATTTGTATATGGACTGCCCCTAACCGTTTAAAACTTGTTTAATTTGTAACAAAATCGGACACAAGAGCTCACATAGTAGATCAAATAAAGGATTTAAAAGTCGGATAAAAATCGCAAGATCAGACGAACAGGATAGCAGAAACATAAGGAAGTACGTTCAAGTACAATTCCTTAACGAAAGAATAAAGTTACAATTAGACTCCGGGTCTGATTTAACAATCATCACCTAGCAGACATGGAAAAGATTGGGTAAACCAACCATGTTAAAATAAAACAAAGAAGCCAGGTCGGTGACTGGGGAAAAAATAAAACTCGGATGTGAGATTATAACTAACGGAAAAACCAAAAAAAAATGTTCGTGTAAAGAAACACTTGCAATTTATTTGGGACAGAGGGGATGAGCCATTTTAATCTATGGGATTTACCCATTAACGCTTTTTGCCAAAAAATAGAAAGCCTGACAACTGAAGCAGATACATTAAATGAATATTTGAAAAAACCCTTCACAGAAGTCTTTTTCAAATAAACTGGGTCGATGCAAAAAGATGGCGGCCAAATTTGAATTAAAGGAAAACATCCAACTCCTATTTAAAAAGAAAAGGAATGTACCTTTCGCCTCACTCGAGAAAATAAATGAAAAACTAGACAGACTAGTTAAGACCGGCATTCTTTCTATAATTTAATACAGCCAATGGGCTGCTTCGACTGTCTATCTAAAAAAAATCCTAAAGACATCCGCGTCTGCGCCGATTTTTCGACTGGATTGAATGCATCACTAAAGGATTACAATTATCCTCTTCCGTGCGCAGACGATATATTAACTAAATTAAATGGAGGAAGATTTTTTCTCCAAAATAGATTTAAGTGACGCATATTTACAGATACCCGTTGAAAATGAAAGCTCGAACTACAATGTATTAACACCCATTACGGGTTATACAAATTCGAGAGACTCGCTTTCGGTATCAAGGTCGCACCAGCCATATTCCAGCAGGTAATGGATACTATGTTAAACGGACTGGAATTCGCGATAGGATACCTTGACGACATTCTAATGACTAGTCATACCTAAGAACAACACAGAGAACACGTCCACAAAGGTGCCCCGCGAATCCAAGGGTACGGTTTCAAACTCAAAGAAGCCAAATGTACTTTTTTAATGAAAAAATTCAAATATCTGGGCCACATTATTGACAAAGATGGCATAAGACCAGACCCAAAAGGGGCTACTACAATTCAGGACATGCCGGCTCCTGAAAATATTGCATATTTACAAAGTTTTCTCGGACTGGCTAACTACTACCAAGTTTTCATACCTAATATGCATAACCTCCGTGCTCCAATAAATGAACTCCTAAAATAAGACAAAGAGTGGGAATGGACAGCTGAATGCCAGGAGGCATTCGAGAAAACGAAAAAAGTCCTAACATCCGATCTTTTTCTAACTCACTATAATCCAGACTTAGAGATTATTGTCGCGAGCGACGCAAGCTCATATGGCATCGGGGCATGCATTTTACAAAAAATGCCAGACGGGACTCACAAACCAATAGCTCACGCATCGAGGACACTGCTACCAGCAGAAAAGAACTACTCCCTAATAGAAAAAGAGTATTTAGGGATTATATTTGCAGTCTCGAAATTCCACCGTTACATTAACAGTAGTTTTTTCACTTTACAAACGGATCATACACCTTTACTCACAATGTTTGGCCAAAAAAAGGTATGCCCGTACACACAGCTAACAGACTGCAGAGGTGGGAAACAATCCTTTTAAATTATTATTTTAAGATGGAATACCTCCCCATGAAAAAAATCTGTCACGCTTACGGATTGTCACGCCTCATCCCAAAACGTAGTGCACCCCTGGAAGACACTGTTATTGCCTCCCTTTGAACGGAAGGATAAATTAACTCGACATTACGGAACACAGTAAGGGAACTCCCCCTGTCACTGCACGAAATAAAAATGGAAGCCCTCGGTTTATTAAGATGACCAAGACTAAATTAATTGAAAAGGACAACAAAACTTCAGACATTTTCTCCCTATGCGATGAGGTACTCTTGTATAGTGAGAGAGTCGTCATTCCCAAAACTCTTCGAAGGAGAATTCTGAAGGAGTTCAATGTTGGCCACCCAGGGACTACAAGAATGAATAGCTTGATGAGAAGCTACGTGTACTGGCCTAACATGGACCAGGATATCGGGAAAATCGTAAAGACGTTAAAAGGCTGTGCATTGGCAGCAAAGGCACCTCCGATCAAATACAGTCCTTGGCCCAAAACGGACCGACCATGGTTCTGGATCCGTATAGACTTCGCAGGCCCATTAGACGGTTTCAACTATTTAATTGTAGTAGATAGTTTCACAAAATGGCCCGAAGTGTGCCGATTCAAAAGTCCAACGACGTAAGTAACCATAAACGTCCTCCACGAATTGTTCGCCCGTTTCGGGGTGGTGGATTGTTTAGTCAGCGACAACGGAACACAGTTCACGTCCACTGAATTTAAGAAATTATGTGATACGTTCCAAATAGAACATATTACGACCCCAGCATACCACCCGAGATCAAATGGCCAGCAGAGCGTTTTGTTGATACACTGAAAAGAGCCCTGAAGAAGGCTAGAGGTATTCCTACGGAAAAAGCCCTACAACAGTTCCTTCAGGTGTAAAGAATCACGCCAAACACGAATACACCATCTTCATTATCCCCTGCTGAGGTAATGTTTGCGCGCAAGATAAGATCCGTTTTTGACAAACTGCTGCCAAAACAGACAAAACCAAGACGAACAAATGCAGTACCAAGAAAACATTACGTCCCAGGCGAAAACATTTTTTTTTAAATGTTTAAAAATAATAAATCGTTCTGGGAACTAGGGACAATTGAGAAGCGGATTGGAAATATTGTATACATAATTCATCGAAATCCAGTAAGATAGTCGAACTCTAATTACCAGGCGCATATTTCTTCCCTCTGTACTCTATTTTCTCAATACACTTGTTCCTACTTCATACCATGTTCGTGTCTTCATTTCGGCCCCTTTAACAGGGCCACAACGAATCGGGACATATAGTAGAGTATATATGTTATAATAGTCCATTAAAATAACAAAATAGTATTATCTATATTGATTATTGAAATAAATGTAAATTAACATATAATATATTATATAAATAGACTTAAAGTGAAGATATAGAAATATACGTACCTCTAAGTTAAGATTATGTTTATAGAAGGCAAAAGCTGTGGGGACCATTCAGCATGGAAGATTAATTCCACAAAATCGATTGATTTAAAGATTGGGAAGTGGTGATGTTTCAGTTGTAGTTTAAAAGTAAACGTACTTATATTACCGTGTATCACGACAATATGAAATTATCTCATTTTCTTTAAACAATATTCATTTTCGTAACAACAATGCTTATCTTCACTGCCTCCGAAGTGTATGAATTGCAATGTTTAGAGCGTGGAGTATATGACCTTGTTTTTTTTCAAGATATACATATTTAAAGAGTATAGGATACTATTTGATTAAAAAATCGCTGAGGTTAGATTGTTTTTAATATTATTAAAGAATAACCATATGTGGGATGAGATGCGTCGTTTGATCGAGGGAGATGTCGAGCCTATGTAAGTAAATATCTTTGTAAATAAATATATAACTATTTTTTCAGTATGGTAGTTATTCCGATCAATACATATGTGTCGAGGTAATATGATAGTGCCTTGGATAGAGGATGATATTAGATTACTCTTATCATCATTTACCTGGACGTTAAGGGAATTATTAGGGTGCAATTTACTATTGTTTGATAGAGCTGCCTGTAAATATATTGTATATGTATTGCCATTATAAGGTTCAGTAGTTTGCGGGGATAATTTAGTTACAGTACATGCATAGAGCACATATTTGTGTATACAATTATTATTGGGCGGGCAAATCTCTAAGTTCTGGCAATTACAATTATTAGTACGCACCGAGGTAATTGTGGTACATAATTTTAAGATACAATATTTATGTTTAAAGTACTCTTCATTACAATATATATATATATATATATATATATATATATATGATTTCCAATGAAAATGTTCCGACATAATGAAAATGACATATATAAATTACAATTTTAATTAAATATCGATCAACTTTTCACCTTTTTCAGGTTTCATAAGTACGGGAGATTGAAGATTGTTGCTGCATTTTTTCTTGTTATTCACTCTCCCGTCCTGATGAACTATGGCAATAAAGGTAAAACGTCGATTGATATAATTTTCATATTTTCATTTTTTTATTTCATTGTCAATATATACACAGTACCGTCCAAAATAAAGGAACACAAACTAATCTCAAATGAATTATATTTTAATATTTGTGAAAATTTCACTACATATGAAAATAATGTAGTTGAACTTTTACCGAGATGTTTAGATGAATAAAACTATAATATTAAAGTTATCCACCATTTTACATATTTTAAGTGCCCAAGATTAAGGAACATTAAGGAAAATTAATTGTTTAAATTTTAAAACAGTAGAGTTTTTTTGTATAAAATGACTAAAATAACTATTATAAACTGTAATTATCATCACTGCTGCAACTCACGCAATATCAAGCATATCAATAAGAAATAAAACTGATTTAAGCGACTAAACAAAAATTGTCAAATTAAGAAAGGAAAAGTTGACAATAGAAGAAATCGGAAAACGTTCAAAAAGTGCTGCAAGTGGAGTTTTCAAACTTTATAGAGACACTGGAATTTTAAGTAACACATTGAAACCTGGTAGACCAAGAAAGACAAAGGAAATAGAGGACAGTTATACAACGCTTAGTAGTAATAAACGTTTCCTTACAGCTGGCAACATTTCTAAGCAAATGGAAGGTGTACCGAATGTTTCACGACAAACTGTGTCCAAAAGGTTGCACGAAATAGTTTTTATTTGCAAGATCTCCTTGACAAAAACCGCTAATAAGTAAAAAATAACAATGCAGCTATATTGGAGTTTACAAAAAACATGTAATATGGTCAGAAGAAAACTGGAAAACAGTTGATTTCAGCGACGAATCGAAATTTAATGTATTTGGCTGTGATGGAAATTAATATGTAAGAAGAAGTCAATGCGAATGTTTGGATCCTAGCAGCATTAAAAAAACACTGTTAAATTTGATGGAGGTAACGCGATGGCTTTCTGGCATGATATCATGGCAGGGTAATCACCACTTGTACGCTTACATACTAGAGTAAATGCAACTGTATACAAGAATGTTTTCGAACAGTAGGTTTTTAAAGTGTTGCACAATTCTGGTATCGATAAGTCTTTTTTATGCAGGTATATGCTCCTCGCCATAAGGCAAAGCTGTCATTAAATTATCTGGCTGATCAAGAAATAGAGGTAATGGACTGGCCTGCTCAGAGTCCTGACATGCAACCTTATAGAACACTTATGGAAGATTCTAGTGCAGAATGTCATGGCAAAGAATCCGGAAAACATCGAAGACTTGTGGCTGAAACTGAAGGATAAATGGGCCATGATAACTGTGGCCCAATATCAAGATTTAGTTAAATCCTGCAGTCGTGCAGCAGCTATTGAAAACAAATGTGGAAGTACCAAATATTACATCTCTTTTGCCCTTTTCATGTGATTTCGTTAAAAATGATATTTTGTTCCTTAATTTTAGACACTGTAAATCTGTAAAATTGTGGATCACTTTTGAAATATTATTTTAATTCATCTGAAAATCTCGGTAAATATCCAACTACATTATGTGCATATTCAGTGAAATTGTCACAAAATTAACATATAATTAAGTTTAGAAGATTTTATTTTTGTTACTTAATTTTGGACGGTACTGTATATATATATATATATATATATATATATATATATATATAAATACATTTTTCGTGGTACACAATTTAATAACGGCGAGGAATACGGACGTTTGGGACATTTTTGGGAGGGTAGAATGAGATTAAACAAATATAAAAACGAGAGAAAACGATTAAAAAGAAATTAATTAATGTACTGAACCGGTTTTCGTCCACACTTATCAGAGTAAAACGTGGAAAAAATTAAATACGACTAAAACCTAAAAAAAATATTGTAATGAAAACTAGTGAAGACCACGTCTTTACGGCCTACCAAAAACGCATGAGGAAAATATACCCGTAAGACCGATTCTTTCTATGGTCGGGTCGGTTCAGCATCAGTTAGCTAAATGGTTGGCTGAATTGCTTCAACCTGTGCTTGAAGTATATTCGGCAAACTGGATTAAAGATTCATTCACATTTGCTGAATATATACGTAATTGCTATTTTTCTGCTGAGAATAAGTTTATGTGTTCTTTCGACATCATCAGTTTATTTACATGCGTTCCCTTACAAGAAACCATCGATATTTGTGCTGATGTTTTATATTGCGGTTTCTCAGTTGGCCCTATTATTACTGAGGAGGTCTTCGTAGAACTGATGCGGTTTGCTACCATGTATGTCGAATTCAGTTTTGATAATGTCATGTATCAGCAAATCGACAGCATTTCTATGGAGTCACCCCTAGGTCCTGCGTTGGCCAATATCTTTGTAGGTTTTCACGAGCATAATCTTTTGGCCCGTATCAATAAACCACTTACTTATTTTCGATACGTAGATGATACATTTTGCGTGTTTAACAATGAGTCAGATTCCATATTATTCCTTAATGCACTCAATCAATTACACCCAGCCTTAAAATTCACTTGTGAGAAGGAACACAACTCCACCCTTCCTTTTCTAGATGTATTAGTGCATGAATCTGATTCATTGTTTTTAACATCTGTTTTCCGCAAACCTACATTTACTGGTTTATATTGTCACTGGGACTCTTTATGTCCCATACAAAGAAAAATAAATCTGATTAAATGTTTGGTTCATCGTGCCTTAAAGGTTTGCTCTGAATCCCTGATTGATTCGGAGATTGAATTTATCAAAGAGGTGCTCGTTGAAAATGGGTACCCTCTCGATATTGTTAATTCTAATATCGTTACTAAGATCGCTCACTTTTACAAGCCTAAACTTTTTGGTCCTCCAAAATGCCCGGCGTGCCTCAGATTACCTTGGTTGGGTAATATTAGCATAAAATTTGCTAATCAAATTTCTGTAGCTGGGCGTCGGTGTTACCAGGCATCTAATCCTAGAATTGTTTTTTCTGCTCGACCTTTGCTCAAATCTATTCATAAGGAT
This sequence comes from Sepiola atlantica, assembly GCA_963556195.1. Lineage (NCBI taxonomy): Eukaryota > Metazoa > Mollusca > Cephalopoda > Sepiida > Sepiolidae > Sepiola > Sepiola atlantica. Next base: position 88,100,774 of record OY744523.1, read on the forward strand.
GTTCTCACACCCCAGCATATCAGTAATATTATTTATCAATTTAAATGTCGGTGCGATGCCGTATACGTGGGAAGTACAGTGCAATGGTTTGAATCCAGAATCAAACAACACATCCCCCCTGCCATACGTCAGGGCCGACTAAATGATTTAAATAATTTAGTCAATACATCTGGGTCTGCTATTGCTGACCATCTTATAAATAGCGCCGAATGTGCGTCGACGTACACTAGTGACTGGTTTCTGTCATATGTAGATCGCATTCTCTATTCCACCTCAAAGTCCTGGAAGCCATATATATCAAGTTAATCAAACCCTCCCTTTGTAAACAAAAGGAGTGGCTTTTAGGACTTAATTTTTTTTCTCCTAAACTTGTCACTAGTTTTCATTACTGTTGTTGTTGCAAGGTTGAACAATAATTAGTGAGGAATACAATGAAGACGCAAACAACAAGAAGAATGCAATAATAAGTGTATTAAAGAAAAGGTATAGTTACAGTATGTACAAATGAAGGTGTCGAGTAAGAGAGTCTTGGTGGGAGGACATGTACGCTCTTCGGCGTCACTTCCGGTGGCATTTAGGTAACACACACTAAGGCCAACCTAGGCTTGCCATTTATAGTGTAACGTTATTCGTATATGCAAATGAGTGGTTGCCACCACAACACCCCCCTCCCAAGATTTGAAGTCACACAGATTTCAATATCTTTTTCTTTTTGGGTTTACCATCAATGCTTCATTAAATTTTCTTTTCCTACCTGATCTTCGGGGTTCAGGTGTATATTGAGGCGGTTCCAAATTAAAGGATTCGTATATGATATCTATGGTTTCCTCCTCTTCGACTGTTGTCGTATAATCATCATCTTGGATATGACGTTTTTTTATCTGATTTAGGTGCCTTTTATGTATACTCTGTGGACCTTTAATCATATATGTACAATCACCAATGCGTTTATCCACTACTCCACATTCCCAGTAAGATGTGTTATTCTTGTAGCACTTAAAATATACTCGATCTCCCGAGTTATATTTCTTTCTTCTCGTGTGTGTAGTGTTTCGGATAATTGCCTGTCTTGGCAACAGTTTATCAAACGCTGATTTTACCTTTCTGGCAAACATTAGATCAGCTGGTGATATGTTTGATGGTGTACTAGGATGTGGTGTGATCCTATAAACTTGCAAGAATTGTTGAAAAGCTTTTTCTGTTGGTGTTCCAATGGATTTCTTTAACGCTCGTTTTAGCGTGTCCACGAACCTTTCCGCAAGGCCGTTCGACCTTGGATGATACGGCGGAGTCGTGATGTGCTTCACTCGGAACGTGTCGCAAAATTCCTTAAACTCCGCAGATGTGAACTGCGTTCCGTTGTCAGTGACCAGTGTGTCTGGTACACCGAATCTTGCAAACAACTCGTGTAGGAACCCTATTGAGTTGTTCGTTGTTGGATTCCTGCAACGCATTACCTTCGGCCATTTTGTGTAACTATCCACTACAATTAAATAATAGTTTTCTCCTACTGGACCAGCGAAGTCCATGTGGATTCTCGACCATGGTTGGTCGGTTTTCGGCCAAGGTTTGTGTACTATAGGTGGGGATTTTTCTGCTAACTGGCATCCTTTACATTTATTTATTGTTGCTGCTATGTCAGTGTCCATGTTACGCCAGTACACGTAGCTTCTCATTAACGACTTCATTCGATTTATCCCCGGATGCCACGTATGGAAATCTCTTAACATCCTATTCTGCAATGTTTTGGGTATTACCACTCTCTCACTGTACAGTAACACATCGTTACATATGGAGAAAACTTCCTGCACCTTTGTGTCCGTTATAATTTTCTCTTTTATGTCCTTTATGTATTTGTCTTTCTCGGCTTCCCTTTTAATGTCCGACAAAGTTACGGGTAGTTCCTTAATGATGTTAGCTACCATATTTTTTACTTCAACATTTGTCCGAATTGCTGCAATGACTGATTCTTCCAGATTGTGTTTCTGTGGTATCAGTCTTGACAGTCCATCCGCATGGCAAATCTTTTTTGATGCTAGATGTTGTAGCTGGAAATCGTAATTAAGTAACATTGTACCCCAGCGCAGCAATCTATTTGCGGTGTATACCGGCAATCCTTTTTTTGATCCATAGATCGTGACTAACGGTTTATGGTCGATTTCAAGTAAGAATTGTCTACCATATAAATATCGGTGAAATTTAGTCACGGAAAAGATTATGCTCAATGCTTCTTTTTCGATTTGTGAATATGCCCTCTCGGCTGGTATCAGCGTTCTCGAAGCGTGCGCTATTGGTTTTCTAGACCCATCCGGCATAATATGTTGAATGTGTGCTCCTAAGCCGTAGGAACTAGCGTCACTAGCGACACTAGCGACGACTATTTTTAATTTTGTGTCAAAGTGCGTTAAGAATAATTCGGATGTTAGTGCGCATTTTATTTTGTCAAAAGCGGTTTGACATTCTTGCGTCCAGTTCCAAGGTGTATCCTTTTTAAGCAGATTATTTAAGGGGGCTCGCAAGTTATGCATTCCTTCAATAAAAGATTGATAATAATTTGCGAGTCCTAAGAAACTCTGCAAGGTTTTTACGTTATCAGGTGCTGGCATATTTTTTATTGCCGCAGATCTGTCTGGGTCTGGACGTCGTCCATGTTTGTTTATTATGTGTCCAAGATACTTAATCTCGCTCATACAAAAGTCACATTTACTCTCTTTTACTTTAAAGCCGAATTCTTGTATTCGAGTAAATACTTGTTTCAAATGTTCCTTATGTTCTTGTAGGGATTTGCTCCTGACAACAATGTCGTCCAGGTATGTACATGCGCACTTAATACCACTTAGCATGGTGTCCATCGCTTGCTGAAAAATGGCAGGCGCTACTTTGATGCCAAAGGGCAATCGGTTGTATTTGTACAATCCCTTATGCGTATTGATGCATAGTATTTTTTGAGCAATTTTCCTCGACCAGTATTTGCAAATATGCGTCGCTCAAGTCTATCTTAGAGAAGATATTACCACCATTTAACTTCGTGAATATTTCCTCTGGTGATCTTTTAATAGGGAATTGACCTCGGTCGAAAAATCTGCGCACACTCTAACTTCGTCATTCTTTTTCTTTACGTATACGGTGGGGGCTGCCCACTCGCTGTGTTCTATTTTTGATAGAATTCCTGTCTGCTCCAATCGATCTAATTCTTTATTAATCTTTTCCAACCCAGCGAACGGAACGTTTCGCTTTTTTTCTAAAAATTGGGCTGGCGTTTTCTTTAAGTTCAAACGAGGCCTTGAATTTATTACAGCGACCTAAGTTAGTCGTGAATGTTTCAGGAAATAATTCTTTTTAATCGTCTTTTATATTTACTGTTGTTGGAGAAGAACATTCTATTTTTTTTACAGAATGTATTGATTGGCTTATCCCATAGTCCAAATTTCTCAATTAAATCTATTCCAAACAGATTTTCACTATTTTTCAGTACGAATACTTTTAATTTCTTCGTAATCCCTTTTAATTTTATCGGAAGGACAACTTCTCCTTCAAATTTTATACCACCACCAGTTACCGTCCGGGCTGATTTACTCGTTTTCATCATGGTTTGTTTTTTAGCCAACTTTTTCTATGTATTCAGGTTTATAATAGAAATATCGGAGCCGGAGTCGAGTTGTAACTTTATTGGTGTTTTAAATATTTCCACTTTCACGTATTTTCGCCGATCTTTGTCTAATTTTGTATTTGATTTTGTTTGCTGTACTCTCTTTCTGGTGTAATCTTTATATCTGCAGCCATCGCTTTTGTGTCCCACCTTCTTACAAATGTAGCATTTTTTCTTTTTATAAGGACAATCTGATTCCCAATGCTTTTCTGCACATCTCTTACAGTTATATCTAGGAATTACGAAAGTGAATAGCGTTGTTAATGTGGCATGTGGGAGCGATAATTAAATGATATATACTTTATTTGTTAATGTTACTTTAAGTGTAAATATTTCTATAAGTCAGGATTGATTAACTAATTTATCAAATAGTTGTGTGCTATTTGAAAAGACAATCTTTCTTATACGTTTCGTCTTTTAGAATAAAGATTCAATGACTAACTTCTACTAATATTTTGTCCAAATAATATATATATATATATATATATATATATATATATATATATATATATATATGTATATGCAGTTCAAATGGCCGATCTAGATGGTATTTCTTAGATGCCCTGAACAGATTGTTATCTCTAATTTCACTCTCTTTTACCTTCTCATTCTATGAAGATCAATCGACCATCAGTACGAAATCAACGGTTATTATCATGCAAATAAGTCAATTCAGAAATCCAGCCCGAACTTGTCCACCTGTGATGATCTATTACGACGTTAATGTCCTACTCTATCTTCACGTGATTAATGTTAAAAAAGTATTTTTAGAACTCCACCAATTGGTTTCTTAGACGATAACGTTTCCGACTGGTACATCTGACAAGTTGGTTGTGGGAGATGGCCGTTGTGACGTGATTCGTAAAGCCAACTGATTATTATGAGTACTGTGTTCAAAGCTCTCGAATTTCCAGCACTATTTCTACTAAAAATGTTGACAGAATTGACCGTGGTTACTTGATAAAAAAAAACCCGAATAAAGTAGGCCCAAACAATTATATCGGAACTACTAATGTACACTAAACAGAATCAAAGATGTCAAAATATTGAAAGCTGTAAATGTATACAGACTGTTGCGTTAAATGTGGTGAAATTCTCTTAAGTAGTTTGTAACTTTGACCTATATATTATCTTCCATATATATGAAGGCAAACATTACTATTGATTCAGAGCAAGTTTAAAGAATAATCTAAAATATTTTTATGAATATTCTATTATATAAGTTTATTTTATGAAAAAAATTGTTGCAAATTACATTGAAGTAATGCATTAACAAGTCTAATACTTGAATAAATACATTATTGTGTTAAGCCATCGCTTACTATAATATAAGGTCTAATTTTCTTAATGTAGATAACTGAAGGTTCTTTGCTCATCGATATAAATACAGTGTTTTATTTAATTTTCACGGGAAAGGTAAACACAACAAAACTCAATTGCTTAAAATTAAGATATAACAATGGACGTATAGTTAAGTAATGCAGAAGATTAAAAAAAATATATGGGTAATTTTGAAGATAACCATCAATACACGCGTTAATGACTTTAAGGCGATTACGTGTTAACACCGGAGAAAACAAAAACAAGCTAATATTTTAGAATTTAGAATGGGAGATCCAATGTATATATATATATATATATATATATATATATATATATATATATATATATATATATACATATATATATATATATATATACAAGTATCATTAAAAATAACGGACATCTTGTGTCTGGTTATTTTTTCTAAGATCCTTTCCGTTTTTATGATTAGGTTCTTAGTTTCAGACGGAAACTGGCTGATAAAATTGCCATAGCTTCCCAAAGCGCTTTCGGACCCTTCCAGGTCCATCGTCAGTGGAGCAATGTTAACCAGGCATATACCTAGGAGTGAATATATATTCTATTTAGGCGGGAAAATAAAGGACTGTGTTTAATTAAAATTTATATTTATAGGCATTTGAGTATATTAGTACTAATAGTATAGTTAATCTTGTCAATAGCTGGTTTTTCTGTTTTAATGTATAGGGCTTCGAGTATGGGGAGTTTAAGTGTATTAGTATTTTGTGCGATGATTTTTGTGTTATCTACTAGAAGTTTACGGATATGCGAACGGGGGCAGGAATGCTTTTAATAGAGGTGCTGGGTTATTGCGGAGTCGTTAGATAAATGCATAGTTAATCTTCTCCCAGCACCTTTATAAAAAGCATTCCTGACTCCGTTCGCATATCCGTAAACTTCTAGTAGATAACATATTGTCGTACAGGTGCTGTCCAATGGATGACTCGTGGACTTGTGAGCGCCTGGATGTGCTCTGCAAACGCCCGGCTGTTGTTTGTAAAGACCCGGATGTGTCCGTCGCTGTACTCGTCTTTACAACACGTAATCTGCGAAAACATGCAGGGATATGCTGGGCCACTCTGACTTCCAATCGCTTAAGAGTACGACTAACATAGTCAGCTTCACACTGACATTTGAATTTATATATAATCAAACTTTTCTGTAGTGTTGGAAGTACATTTTTCTGAAAGGCTGGAAAGGCAGTTCTGGTGCTAAACACCACACGGGACTGTACTGCATAAAAACAGCGAGATACAACCGATGAAATTTTATCTGAAAAACCCTTACTAATTGAACCAATAAAAGGAAGTTTAAGATAAACAGGACATTTAGGTGGACTAAATAAAATGTTGGCATTAAATTTCGCAAGTTTTCGATCAATACATTTGGAAATTAGACCCTCTGGGAAACCATTTTTAATAAGAATGTCAGTTATCTTTTTAAGTTAAGCCTTGAGTTTGCTAGCAGTGCAAATCATCAATGCGCGGTGAACAAGTGTTTTGACCTAACTGATCTTTCTACTCATGGGAACAAAAGAATCCCAACTAATATACAGGCTCGTAAACGTCGGTTTCCTATATATAGTTGTAGTGAATTTGTTCCCCGTCCTTTCCACTAAAACGTCCAGAAATGGTAAAGATCCATTCTGCTCCTCTTCCACAGTGAACTGTAGTGCTGGGTGGAGCGCATTTAATTTCAGGAAAAAATCACTTGCCTCGTTACGGGACTCAAAAATGGAAAAAGTGTAATGCACATAACGCCAATAACGAAAGGGTCTGGCAACCCGAGAAAACAACAAGGATTCCTGAAAACCTAGGAAAATGTTCGCTAGGATATATATATATATATATATATATATATATATATATATATATATATATATATATATATATATATATATATATATATATATTAACGTAAAATGTTCCCAAATTTCCGGACAAGCCTCTTTTTAGGGAACTTAACAATTTTGTTACAACTAACCCTAAGTGCAAGTGGCAAGATCATAAAACAACAGGTAATGTCATGAAAAAGTACCCCTCCCTCTTCCCGCAAAAATGCAGCAAATTTAACTCCGATGACAACAAATAATTTAGTAAACGTCCCAGCAAACTGTCCGAACAATGAGAATCATTTCACATTGAATGTATACGGACATTTTCCAGCATTTTAAATTCTAATATTGTTTTCTTATTTCTGTCAATCATTATAAGATGTTAACATGTGATCACCTAAAAAAGTAGAATAATTATTTTGGGTGGGTGTAGTTTAGCAGAACATGAGAATCTACTATCATACGAAAATACGAATCTATATTTTATTTTCCTAATATGCACAGATAACTGCTACTATTTTTTGTGATTTATTTGTCAATGAAAATAGTTAAAGGGTCTTTGTAAACATTACAAAATAATTTCGGTAAAATTTATAAATTAGGCATTAACTTAATTAATAAAAAAACTTATTTATTTTATTTTTTAATGAAAATGTAAAAACTGCAAAAAAAACACGGAGAGAAAAAGAGCAGTCACACTCTCCATCTCGCTTTCACTTCTCGTTTTAAACTCAACCTTCGGTAACGTCGTCAGCGAGTGCACACACTTTAGGTGTTTTAGTTATTTTTCTCGATTTATTTAATAAATAATTTTTATTCATTACTGTTAATATAAACACAATTAGTGTATATATATAGCAAACATAAACTAATATAATTCCAAATTCATAATACCAAACATGTATTAATTATGAACGGTTTATAAAATACGTATGCTACTTAGACAGTCAAAATGTTATCTATTATATCGTTTATCTGCACTATGTATATAGAATACAAGATTGTATGTTGTATTATTGATTTAACTAACCGTAACCTATTTTGATTATAATATAGGACTGATAAACAAATAAATAAAACCTTTCGCATATATTCACTTTAGACGAGCGGAGTCTAGATTTGAATAAAATTGTGTAATAACATCAAATATACTAAACGTAACGAATACCTGTACTAATTTCAGTAAATTATCTATATTATCATGGCTGCAGTAAATTGTATGAGAGTTGTCATGAATTAATATTTTTGATCAGTAATTTTACTAATAGGGAGTAAAGTTGGGTTTCATCTAAGAACGTTCCCATAATTGATAAGATTGAATCAGTTCAATTTAATATAGAACCATTAGTTTTAAATGTCTGTTCATTTTGCGTCAATCCAAAATAGTCTTCTTCGTGTAATTTTTTTCAGATAATCTGAAGATTGTTTGTTTTTTAATATATTTTTATCACGTATAATAGTTTTACTTGCAACTATTTGTTTATATCAAATATGTCCATGCTAGGAAAGTATGGCATTGATATGGTTACTATAGGCACCAAAAACAAGATGTCTAACTTCACCAATACGTTTGAATATCGTATGTTAAGAATCTCTAGAAAACAATGCAAATGTTTGTTTTAATTACTTCAAAGTTTTTAGTAATTTAAATACAATTTTATGCATGGCTAGAGTAACAATCGATATACCATTTTCAGGAGCTCATCCATTGGGAATTCGCCAATATTTGTATTTATAAAACATAAGCAATATGAATAAGAAACTTAAGTGATACGATAATAACTACAAAATCCTAGCGTATTTTCCACCTACATTGAAAGCACATAAACAGGATGAATCTCGAAATTGACACGCTGATTGTGGAAATATCAGCCGTTGTTTTAGCATATATATTAACATGTATTTAAAATAATACTGTACACATTCGGTTAAAACTAACGAAAACAAATGTTGATTCACCAGTGTTCATACTACTATTTAAATTAACGTCTTTTTTGCTGAAGGAAAAAAAAGAAATAAGAAATAAGAAACCGACTAAAGCTAGAAGTTTGAAAAAAAAATAATTTTCGTGAAAAAATAGAAAAATCAAGAAACAAAAACTTTTTGGATAGAGTAAAAGATTCTCTATTGTATACTTTTAATGGGTTATTTAAATTACTCATTTCGTTCCCCCGTCCCGTAAACACTTAAAATTGTTTCGTCTGGTAGTTCTTGTCTCGCGTACTTCTGCGTGACAACATTACTATTCACATAAGTACAAATAACATTGGGACGGGCTGTTTAAAAAAGTGAGATTGCCCAATGTTTCTCAGTATCTAATCGCTAAAACTTATTTCCCAAATAATCAATGTATGTAACAAATAATGTTTTTGGTGTTGATACTGACCAGACAAACGCCTAATTCTGTTGATAGTGTCTCTACCCGGCCCTGATCATCTTTAAAATTAGGGGCTGGCAGGAACAGTCATACAATGCATCCAACTCTCCCGCACGCACATGTTTCTTACGTACTTAAATGCGATGTATATCAAGGCAAGGCTGCTGACAACATATTACGATGTTAAACAATGAACATAATGATGGCAACTCCTCCAAAAATTCAAACGTATATCAATGGCCAATCGGAACGTACTAGCAATAAAGATGGGATCTAAATTATTTAAGTGATGAATCCTTGTTAAAAAGTACTTCAGCGAAGAGAAATGTTCAACCGTTAATTATTATTCTAAATCTGATCCCCATTAGATGACCCGCAACGGTGATCTTTAAATGAATTCACCCATGCATAGTAGTTTCGGAAGCCTCAGTGTGTTATTATCGAAAATAAATCTAAACTATTAGTGTATTTTTATTGAATGAAACCGACTTTGATTATCTTTGTTGTAACATGGCGGCTAAAGTTGGAATTAATTATCAAATAAGATGCATTGCAGGTAAACCCATTTCTACTCTCCATTCGCATGGAACATTTTGGTTTAAATGGCATTAATATATATATATATATATATATATAAATATATATAAATATATATATACTATAACATTTAAACAAAACCGTGGCATGTGAATGGAGAGAAAAATTTCGTTTACCTGTAGGCAACTTGCATATATATATATATATATATATATATATATATATATATATATATATATATATATATATATATATGTATATACATAGACTAATAAATTAAAGGAAATAAACAAATGTGAGAATAACAAATTTATTAGGTATATTAAATTAAAGGAATATTTATGTTATCTTTCCTTTTGCTAGGGATTTTAATGAATGGATTGTTATCATCAGAGGAGTGTAAATAGATAACTACGTTAACGAGGGATACACCCAGAGCTATAATTTTAAAAAGTCATAATTTCAAAAGAAATGTACATATAAGTGTTTGAGAAGAATGTCAAAATTGCAAAACAATTCCTGTGAAAAATGTTGAGAAAGGAAAGGCACAAATTCACCGTTAGATGGTTCGTGAAAAGTGCATCAATGGGTATTTATTTACTCCTCTCCACAAGTTAGGCACAAGGCCAGTTTTATCTAACTCCCACAAGTAAGATGTGACCCAAGGTCGGGTCGACAAAGTGGGGTTAGAAAAGCCAGTGGCCGAGAGGTGAGCACTCTTGCCATTAAAAAGTGCATCAATGGGTAGAGCTAGGATAAATTTATATATCACAATTATAAGTTATTTTGCCCTACAAAAGATATATTAAAAAATACATATCGTATATTGAGCTTCAAACACTTCATAATATGTTCCAAGTTTAAAAGTATAGTGTCTACTTCTACTTTTAGTGCCATACCTTTATGTATATGTAAGGAGGCAGAGGTAAATATACATATAGACAAGTACACAAATACAAACGTAATATTTGGATTATGAAGTGAAATATAAAAGAAAATTGTATCTATCTACTTATATTGTATTTATTATTCAAAGTAGAACCTTGAAAGGTGAATTAATTTTTCAAAATTGAAACTATCTTGAATTATTCATTCTTTATATACGAGATAGAGCAATTATAAAATATTTTATTCATCAAATCTCATCTTAAAATGTTCTACGCTCTTGTTATTACAAAAATATTCCAGACCGAGAGATATATTTTATGATGCCAACCAGAATCTGTTTAATTTTTGATCATTTAATTAAATCACCTTTCATTGTTCTGCCTTGTAAAATATTTAATATTAATTTCGGAATATTTAGAACTGTAATTATAAACTCTGTTCATTAGCTGTAACGCTCTTTTTCTAATGCTTTTTCATCACCGACAATAACAATAATACTAATTGTTACATTGGTTTAAATACTTACACACTTCTCGAAGATTCACCTTTCTATCTCATCGACACTAGCTCCATTTTCCAACACCTTACTAACATGAGTGACTTTTTTCTCAATAAAAATATATCCCAGTTTATAATACAAAAATAATACACCACGATACCAACGTCAAAAGATTTTTAAAATCTAGAAGATGTTTAGTTAATGACTAGATATCCAAAAATCAATAATGTTTTTACAAAACTAGTCATAACATTTTAAATGATCTAACATAGTAATTAAGATTAAAAAAAATATTACCGGTTAAACAAACATCCGTTTGTATTCTGAGGGCGGTTAAGACGTACTTACGTTTTAATGCAACATTTTATCATCAAATACGCTCATATCAATGACGTAAAGTACTAGCCGTTAAGTAAAACAGACCAGTAAACATATAGTTGTGAACGCACCATAAATAACCCTGCCTGATGATGAGTTATTATTCAATTCGAAAGTACTCGCGAAAAAAAATGGAGCTATAAACAAACTGAACTAACGTACACGAATTTGCCTGAAATACTAGATGCACCATTCGAAAAATTGAGAAAAGGCTTTACAAGCTTAAAAGGTTCGTGTTATTTAATAACGTTTTTAAAATGAAAATATGCTACTTAAATACACACACTTACAATATATATATATATATATATATATATATATATATATATATATATATATATAGAGAGAGAGAGAGAGAGAGAGAGAGAGAGAGAGAGAAAGATATATTTAAAAATATACACTTATCTGAATCTTGCCATGAAACGCACAGAATAGAAAGGCATATATATTAAATCAAATAAATTAGTGTTTTGTGTAAAATAATTATGTAAGAAAAACTCATCAGATTTAATAAATAAAGAAGTTTTTAAAAGCAATACAAATTGTGTTTTTTTATCAAACCAACATGTTCTATGGAATACAAATATAATATAATATAATAATATACTTTTGTATATATATATATTTATATATATATTTATATATATATATATATATATATATATATATATATATATATATTAGTATGACACTATCAAATGTAATTGAAGACTAAACTCGTCATTGTCTTCCTGAATGAAAGAATTTGCACAACGAGAAATGCATATTAAAATAAAAAGATAGTCAGTCCATTATCACGAGGTTCGGACAAGAAAATAGCCCTCTTTTAGGTATTTGAATCATTTTAGTTAACGCCAATTTTATTTGAAGAGTTCAAATTTCTATAAACGCCATTTTAAAACTGTTATAATGACCACACATACAACTTGCGTATTCTTATAACGTTATCAAACTATAAAAGGTATTATTGAGTAGTTTATGCTTGCCTTAATTTCTGTTTCTAATTGAAAAAGGCAATCACAGCTGAATGGTATCATTTAAACTTCTGTATTTTTTATAAACTCATTTCTTTATTAAAATGAATGCACACTTTTTGCATTGGGTGTTTTCATTTAAATAACCGATTTTCACTTTTGTATATATTGTGTAATGCGGTACATGGATTTACTCTATTAGTGTGTAGATAAAGAATGCGCAAACGTGGATAGTGTTTGCTCGTTCCACGCATCGGCGATAAAATCTAACCAATCGCATTAGTCAGCAAACGCTATTGAACAAAGTCGGATCTCCCTAATATGTAATATAAACCTTATCTACTACACGGGATTCCATTGTTTCTGTTTAATATTTCCTCTAGACATATTTATTGCCCAAACGTTCTGCATGTGGATCTTCGCCTTTTCCCTCTCGTTTAAGACCGCGCTCTCTATACACGCTTTTCTGCAAATACAGTTATTGGAAATTAGTTTTGGCGCAGATTTATAAGTTATAGTGATGACCTTAGAATACATGAATTCCAATAGTTGACCTGATTCAGCTGAAAAAGAAATCTACATGAATACAAGCCAATGCGTGTGCGTTTAGTTGGCCGTGCTTCATAAAATACCTCTGACAGTACGGTCTAAAACGACGGTAAATATAACAATAGTTGGGGTGATTATTCTGACTACATTGTGACTGATAAAGATTTCCATAGAAGCATCCATGTTAGTGGAGAGCAGCATCTTTACAAGTTCCATCATTTTAACTACGGTTATCTAATAAAACCGTGGCATCTACGTCGATTGGACTATAAATTCACCAAATACTCTATTATGTGTTGAAATTGGATCCAATTATTCTGGATCAGTTCATATATATATATATATATATATATATATATATATATATATATATATTCAAGAATGTTCGATAACTATAAACACACACACACATATATGTATATATATATATATATATATATATATTATTTTACTTATTATTTTCTCGAGAATTCAATATATATATACATTTCTTGTTCATTTTACTTCACTCGAATATCTAAAAAATCAAATAGGCGTATTTTATGGGGCTAGCACTAGATATCCATACGAGATACATATATATATTCCAATATCACATTAACGTTCTTCTTTACTTTTTCAAATGTTAAATAAGTAAAGAAGTTAAGCAAATTATTCACCTCTCTACAATTGACCAGATATCATATTTTATTACATCTTTTTGGTGGTCTCTTGTCTAACCGGATTTTCGGTGAATAACTCATACAGTCTGGTCAAGTATCCAGCTTAATGCTGTTACTATAGTCAACACAACTTGGAGAAGGTGCCCTATTTCTCGTATAAGCCAGTGTGGGGTAGCCATATCGAGAAGATATTATATGTGCTGCAAATACTGTACTATTTTGAATATTTTGTGAGGGTTTACTCGTAAGGTTAATAATTTTCATGTCAGGTTACCCTGCTAACTCCTAGAACAGAGAGACTGAAGAGACTTGACGATGGTGTATTGTAGGTAATTCACACTCTCCGTCGCTTTTCTATTTGCATCTTTAGTCGAAGTGTCAGATTTCAAAGAATTCCCTTCCCGAAGCTAACAAATTACCTTTATATGATATAAATATATATTTGTATTTTTCATTGAGTTAATGAAGAAGTTAAGAACATTTGTGTGTGTATATTCAAATGTATATCAATTATAGAAAGGGATCCAAAGCAACTGGCAAGGCCAGCAGCTTTATATTTAGAGGATCAGAGTTGAGTATGCACATATTTGTATTTTTACTATGTAAATTATTTTAAGGTATAACTCAAAAAAGGAGTATTCACTGGAGCATTAAATGTGATTACAGATGTCTGAAGATGATATGATTTTAGTCATAAAATGCAGCATAAAATCTATGCAAACATAGATTCTGCTCAAAAGGGCCTTTCGTATGTAGACAGACAAAAGCCGAAACACTGTCCGGAAAACAGTAATCGCGTACTACGCTCAAGAAAGATCTAAAAGATACGATAAGATTGGTTATTGTTTCCACAGTGAAATGCATATTTTGTAAAACTAGTAGGGAGATGATATATATATATATATATATACATATGAAGAGTTCGACTGCAAAACGCGATAAACGCCATTTTAAAAATCACGAAACTGTCCCTACAAAAGGTGTTGAATTTCAACTATCGACGACACCCTAACACTATTTATTACATAATATTATACCGGAATAATTTCCTTTTGATTTAAATTAAAATCAGCTTTCATTTGAAGTCTACAGTTAATATATTCGTGTTTTTATTGTTTGAGGTCTCAATTTAAACGAATTGGATTTATCGCGTTTTGCGTTCGAACTCTTCATATATAATGAAAGATAAACCATGAAATGAAATCCCGTGAAAAACAGGATATGTGATGAGGGTAAACGAAAATAGAAACCAATTTAAATACAGGAAAAATCATCAAGACACGAGATATTTTACCGGTTTCGTTCGGATCAACCAACGTCTTCAGAAAGAGTGAAGCTTTTAAATGTATTTATGTTTCTATTTGCTGACACTTCTTATTTACACTCTATATAACATTTATATACACCATCTAAATGCTACTATACATTAATAGGGAGGTAAGAACTGTATATAAATACATACATCTTTCTACTATCTTTCTACATGCATGCTAAGTGTTTATATATATGAAGCCGTGTAGGATAAGACGTATACATCGTAATTTTAGACTGAATCTATTAACTGCGTTCGATCCAATGTGACTGCGTGCAAACACCACTTGGGAACTAATAAGGGTAAACAACCTTAAACGATATCGTGTATAGGTTAAAAAAGTAATGCTAGAAATATTTACAGTATATATATATATATATATATATATATATATATATATATATATATATATATATATATATATATATATATATATACTTTGTGAAGTAGTAGGAAAAAACCAGCAGAGTGCTACATCAATTAAAGGAATGAGAATTCAGAGCTTAATAATTATTTATTAACACATAAATTTGTGACAACATATGGACCAATGGTTTCGAGCACAGAAGGCAAAATATCCGTCTCTTATCAGCATAGAAAGTAATTGGTGAAAAAGTATACAATAATATGATATAATACTCTCTTAATGGACTTACGTGTGTGCCGTTAAACGAATATAAGGATGTGATCTGTTAGCCATCGAATGAGTCAGTTAATAATTTAAAATTTAAAAAATTAGGTTTAAGAAACCGGTAGAACGTGCATTGCAAGTGATGTTTAAGAATTCAAATATCAGTTTAATGCACAGCGTTTTATATTTCTAATGCGCTGGCTATGATGCAAGGGACAAACCTCTATAAATTTTATGAAAATATTAATTTGGAAAACGTTTTCCAAATATTTTATTTAATTAAAAATCACATAATCTGATATTAACCATTAAGCAATAAATCAATCAATCAATAAATAAATAAAAAATTAAATAATAAAAAAAGAAAATAGAAGAAAAGTTAAAATGTTAAGTGATATATAAAAGAAAATTATTTAGAGGAAAATTATATTAACATAAGAAGTAATAGAGTGAAAATGGAATATAAGGGGGATAACTCATTCAAAACATTTTGATAGTATTCAAATATATCAAATGCAAAGGGAATATATTAATATTGCATCAATATAAATAGTTCATTATGTTTAACAGTCCGTCGAATATAAATGAGTGCCTGTTTTCTGTGAATACATATCTTTAGCAATTCATCACGTACATTTAAACAGGACGTATATGGTCAATAATGGCTCTGTGGATGTGCTACTTCTCTGAATCACATAAGGGACATATGTTTAATGCGAAGGAAGACAATGGTCTACTCTTAATAATACTCTATTTGATGTTGAAATGTATAACTTTGCCTTTAAGTTCCTAAACACGTTTAGCAAGTGCCGTATTGACCATGTCTTAATATTTAAACGTATACCTGTATACATATAGTCTTGTCTAAAAATTGTCTTGCGTCATGTCAATATATTCCTCGGCCCTGTCGTTAGGCTGATTGGTGACAGTCGCCTCATGAACTATGGAGCCAACCTTGCAATTCCCCTCAACGGGACAATTGTTTTTGTTTTGGCATGAACACCTTGTATTTACTGTTGTTATAAACTTTCTGGAAATAATTCTCCTTATAGATCACATGGTGGAGTAACTGTTCTTAATGGTGTTTCTGTTGATAAGTTGATATAAGTTATGTGTAGGGGGAAATGTTTGTCTAGTAATTTAAGGGATAAGTGGACTACTTTCGTCTTGCTGTTGGTGGGAAAATGAGCGGAACATCAGATCACTGACCTCCTCCTGTTACGCCTGCTCTGTGATTAGTTACAGTTGGCAATATATGAGATTTTCTCATCAAATCTGCTGTCACGCAGCGCTATATTATAAGGAGCGGCCCGTATAAATATTTCCTGGCTGGAGGAGAGGTTGGAAATCATATGGCTAATGTTATTAATAAGGTTATTAAAGACATTTGATTGATTGCATGAGTCCATGTAGATATATGAAAGGTTTTCGTTTCGTTTGTGGAAAAGTTGATGTGTATTGTATGTAAGGTTTAGTGTAGTTTCTAGGAAATTAATCTGATCTTAGTTTGTTTTGATGGCACTTTTGAAGCTTACATTCTGGATTGTATGTATTAGGTCTTTCTGAGTCTATCTAGTAAGAGTCTGTTTTGATTGCGTGCCATACAAAGACCGTCATCTCTATACAGACCGTAAAAATAATCAGGGAACTTTTTTGGAGGGTGCTTAATATAAATAGTTTGACATATGTCTGCACTGTCGTGAGTCCTTTAGCTACGTCAAATGGGTCTTCTGGATCTGATTTTTAAACCCAGACCCTTTCCTCAAAGAAAAGTAGGGGTTGTCTAGCTTGTAAAATTGTTTTCTTTTCTAATTGACTTATGTCTATGTATGAAAGCGCGAATGTGAAGACCTTATCTAGGGTGTCTTTTCTTATGGAAGTGTAAAAAATCTACAAAATGTAATTGCGTAAATTGGCATCTATGTTTATCTTGTATGTTATTGAACCAATTTAAAACTCGTATTGTATTTCCCCACGGACTAAGATTTGTTTCGATTTAAATTTTATTTACAATACTCTTAACTATATATTGTTTACTATACATATGTCGCGTTTAGCTGGGATGTTCAGTTTGGTGGCGAACTTGATGCTGAGATTCTCTTTGTGTTCATTAAGGGTAACGAAAGTCTTTTTGTTTAGTTAAATTGTTTCATCTGTACTCTATGCCTAATTTAGTAGCAAATTCCGTGGCTTCGTTGTTTATGGCCTTATATGTATTATTATTTGCTAATTCCTATTTTGTTTATGATAAAGCTTTTGGTTAGTGTATTTTGTTTTCTTTTTTCATTTTGTAAATGTTTTTTGTTTTATCAAAAATACTATTGCATTATTATCTCTTGTTAGTTTTTATCTCAGCGCCAATTTCTTTTTCAAATAGGTTTGAATATTTTTAAAATTGTAGGTTGTGTGTAATGTTAAGGAAATCTGTTTCGAAATTGCCCAAGATTTACACTTTATGCGGGTATTTACCTGTTTTGAGGCTGTAGCGGCTTTTAGCTGTTTGCTTCTATCCGGTATTCTAAACATTCCACCTAATTCTTCCTATAACGTCCACTATTTTAGTCAGGACCATCATAGTGTAGGCTTGCTTATTGGGTGTTAGCATAGTTTTTGTTGAGTATTTGATAGTATGAATATCGATTACCCAGGGTTTTAATGGTAAATCCCTATTTGACCGTTACTTCTGTGACGTTGGTTTCTTTCCCGAGAGCGCTCAACTACTGGGCAAACATTATTTAACTGTAAATCCTGAAAGTAGTTGAATACATTCTTTTCGAAATCGTAAGAAAATCCCAACAGAGTGGGCAATTAATTAAGGGAATCAGAAGTAAGAGCTTTATTGTTATTTATTAATACATAAATGTAATACAAAATCTGGACCAGTAAGAACACACCTCTGGCTCTCATCAGCATAGAAATAAATTCGTGAATGAATTATAAGATAATATAATATGATACTCTCTCAATGGACTCATGAATGTGCTGTTAAACTAATATGATAATGTTATCAGGTAGCGTTCGAATCAGGCAGTTAAGAATTTAAAATTTAAAATTTCAGTTTCATTATATTCGTTTAACGGAACACACATAAGTCCATTGAGAGATTATTATGTTATATTATTTTATAATTTATTCACCAATTACTTTCTATGCTGATAAACGCCACCAGCGTTGCCTTTTGTGCTCGAAACCATTAGTCCATATGCTGTATTAAATTGCTGCATTAATATAGACATACATACATACACACACACATATATATATATATATATATATATGTATATACATATATATATATATATATATATATATATGTGTGTGTGGGGGTGAGTGTATGTATGTATGTATGTACGTATGTACCTGTGTCTGTTCATTTAAAAACAAATGCTCTGCAGATAAGCTCTTTAGGTTAATGTTTCTTGTAATGTTTATGTACAAAGTTCGAACTGTGTCATTGATATTTCAAACACTATGAAAAGAAAGACGCAAGATAAATTAAGATACTTAGAAATATTTTTTGTCAAATAAAAGGTTTTTTATTCCTGATCGTGATATGTTGTCATAGTTTTATTTAGGCTTCTATCGATAGCGGCACTCATGTCTTTCATTGATTGTCATATTTACTTGTCTGTTTTTTTTAAAAGTGCACATATGTAGTTATACCACGCTGTGCTTTATTCTCCGTGTATCTCTTTGTCAGACTACACAGTTTGATATTTACTTGAAAGCGTTATTGAGACTAGGTCAAAGGCTATGTTCGTTTTTTTGTCTTGTCAACACTAAATAATTCGCGGTTGTTTTACTTTATCAGAAGATAGAGATGAATTGAAAGTCAATACCAATGGATTCCGGATTTATTTCTTGTGATCATATTTAAAAGGGTAAAACCGGAAATGCGTAAAAAATAGATAGAAAAAGTGGCATGTTTTGATTGTGGCAAAGGGCGCGTACATCCTTTTACATTGATGGATTCCATTTATCGATGACCATTTCAAAGTAGTTTTACGTAACGATACTACAAACGTGCAAATAATTTTCTTGTATATATTTGTGTTTTGTGTATTTATTGTGTGCACACAATAAATGCACAATACACACATATATACGAGTTCGTGTTGCTCGTTTGTTGACGCATGTTTTCATTCAACAAAAAAATATTGTAAAGTCTAAGGGTGATCTTAACATTCTCTTCTATGAACTACACTAATATAAAGCTGTCATCCATTACTTTCAATCAAAATGAATAAAAAGCTGAAATTGACAGATTGAATATTAATAACCGGGGTTGTATATCAAGTTCGTGAAGGATGACCATTAGGTGATAACTTCTCTTAAAAATTGGCAAGGATTGTCCAGTCAGTCCATATGTTTAAGGAAATAGTGAAATGTAGACACCCACTCCCGCGTATGTATATATTATAGATCGGTTATTAAAGTCGATATTAAACAGTAATAATAATAAAATATATGCAGAATTCTAAGTTAGACTAGAAGTTCTCCAAGTTTGAAAGGATGATGTTGCAGTATTGTGAATAATGCAAACACGATGACCATAGTTGTCTGAATAATGAAACAAACTAAGTCAAGTAATGACATAACATATACGCTTTGGTAACTTCTAGCGGAAAACATATTCCACCATCAATCATAAACGTTTTCCAAGTAAGGAGTATAGATTGTTAGATACTGAAAATGAAATTGTATGTGCTCAGATTTGCCAACGCAGATGAAGGCGAGGTTTTAACTGTTTATGTCTTAATGTTTTAAAGAAATGATGTAATGGCTTTTTTCAATCTGTTTAGTCATTCTGTAATAAAAAAGCCCGGGAACAATGCACATAATTATCAATTTCCCACACTATTTGACCGGCGTACTCGTTAATAGACGGAAATTGTAGAACAAGTTGATCTATGTGTTGTCTAATATAAAATTCGGTCACGGTTAATTTGATGTCGGACACTTATATATGCCTAATATATTAAACGTATTAAATGCATGTGTATAATCTTGAAATGTGGTGCGAACTTGTTGGTATTTCATAGAACTAGAAAATAATTCAGTAATAAATATGTTTAAGGGGCGAAGAGACGGGGGTAAGTGTTGTAACGCGTTCTCCACGAAGAAAAATATACTCTTCGTAAATTGTGTTCACCGCTTTTCATGTACACATATTTTTAAATAACCGTCATATAATTTGTAACCTAATTTATCCCTATTATAAAATGCGAAATGATTTCAATATCAAATGATCCATGTTTAAGAAAAACAAACGCATTTATTCTCAAAGACCAATTTATCTCTATATCCGTAATAGGTCGTTTAATTTTGCCATACGCAGATCAACAATCATTTCATTCAAATGACTTGTTAATATAATTAAATGCAAATCTTAGAAAACTGTTACTTATCCAAATGTTTTTGTGTCTAATTTCATTGAATTGATCCCGTTTAAGTTGCAAGCTTAATGCTATATATTTAGATGAAGTTAGGTATTCACTCTTAAAGTTATTAACCGACCATTATGAATGCTGGTACACATTCGCATAGAGGGTTGTAATATTGGATTTTTTTTTTTACATTATTTCCCGCAAATTGGGTGAAAAGGGTGTGTTATTTCAGATAGCTTCAGTTTTGCTGAACGTTTAATTATATGTATTAAACAATAATTAATTAATATTCCCCAAATTACAGTGTAGTTTAAGTATTTAAACGGGTTTAACGAGAGTCATAAGATAACAATAAATCTAAATTCTTAGAATTTTAAATTAATCACAAGACACTAAATTATAGACATTCAAAAAAAAATAAATTCATATTATTGATCTAGTTCATAATTGGAACAATGAGTCTAGACATACGGGTTTGTATCATTATTTTAATCTTCGTGAGCGGACATAAACGTTGTGCAAAACTATTCTGTTTGCAGAATTAATTTTACCTGCACTGGGATGGGTGTTTTTTGGTATATAAGGATGTAGTCGAAAATCTGAAAAAAATACTTAGGAATTCTTTACTATTTTTTTTTTTTTTATAAAATTGTCTTTATTAGTTTTAAATAAACAGCTTTAACAATTACTCCACATATAATTAGCTATGTATTCATATATATATAAGAAATGTGCTGTTATACTAATATGCAAGTATTCTTGTAAAGTGTGTGACTGTTGTTAACGACTAATTATAACAATACTGCCTTTCTGATATATAGATAAATTACTACTACTACTACTACTACTACTACTACTACTAATAATAATAATAATGATAATAATAATAATAATAATAATAATAATAATAATAATAATAATAATAATAATAATAAGCTAGAGAATAAGAAGATCAAGGAGGGACAGCACAAACCAGACCTCCACTGGAAGAGTGCGGAGAATGCCCGAGCCTTTTGAAGGCTTATTGCCACCCAAATCCTAGAGAAGACCAATGGTCTTTACCAGCGAGAAATCAATGGTAAACGGCTGTTTGGATGCCGGAAGCTTATTTGCGGTTGGTTATCAAAAAGAGGTAAATAATACTGGAACTCTGGAGAGGCGTGTTGTCACTCGGACCCTAGGAAATACCACTGGTTATTGTCGGTGAGCAATCACTGACGATGACCTGTGTTAGAACTCCGAGTGCGGACAAATAAAACATAACATGAATAATACAACAGAGAATAACAATATCAATATGATAATAAGTAATGCATTTTAAGAAGTTCGCTGTTTATTATGAGAATATGGGGCACACTTGTAAAATGCAATGAAAATAATGAGATTTGATCTCATCTAGAATTCAATGACTGTATTTTCTTAATAGATCTAGTATGAAGCCAGTTTCCAGATAGATAAATAAACTAAACATTGTGTTTTTTTTCGGATGGAAGTTAATCAAGGAAACCATTCATACATTAACACGTCGAGCTAATCGACAAACAAATGAGACGATTTCTCAATTTCAACAAATTACCAACCAAGCGGGCTTCTTAAGGGAGCTTACTGAATATAGATAGATAAATAACAAATCAAGGGGAAGCCCTTTCTTGAGAGTGATCCTTTGTTATCAAACCTGCAGTGGGAAGTGGTCGTAACAATTTGAAGGGGATTCACCGCCGGAATTTTCTGTGATAGCATAACGGCATCGTAGCGAATTGCGGGTGGATCTCATAACGAGAAATATGGCAGCATTTCGTATAAGCATTATAAGTAACTTACTATTCAGTGCTGCAAAGTTACATTTCGTGTCTCTTAGAATATCGCTAAAGATTTTTTATGCATAATATTGTGAATGAAATACCAAAAAACATGTACGACGCAGTTCTCTTAATTTTGTTAGACTGAATTATTTTGTATATTTTAGAATACTGTTCACTTTTTACGTATACTTGAAAGTCTAAATAAACTGCATGTTTATCAGTGTGATGTACCGCAAAAATAAATCCCTGTGGCTTTTCCATCTATAATGCATGGTTTTTAAACTAAGTTTACAAACAAGAATATTTACATCATGCTTACCAAAGGATGTCATAATTATAATGCAATTCTCGACATACGCACAAATCAAACGAACATATATCTAAGAAAATGGTTTATCTCTTGAAAATGGCATCGTCTGGGGAAAAATTGGGCTAAAAATTTGTGGCTGTATTTATCACTATCAAGACAAAGCTCCTTTCCTTTAACAATTATGGGAAACCTTACTAATCAATTATTGGCATCACTGATAGAACCGTTATCGAGTGTTTTGTAGTTACCACTCAACCTAAAATTCAGAGCAACGCGAAATAGAATAAGTCTAGTGTAAAGCACATGAGCGTTATCTACATGGTTAGTCGATGTATCCAGATGATGAAAAAAAATCTACTCAAATAGTTATTTCTATAGACTGTTTTAATTCTCTGCTGCTTTCTGTTTTCCCGACTGTACTAACTTGTATGAATTTAAATGTGATGTGCACCGATATCTTTGTACAAAATTATCTACTTGTGGTGACCCAATAAACATGACTCCTACGTACAGTAGCCTTTTACGTCCGAGTTTCAATATGTTTTGTGTTATAGATTTTCTATCTAAATATATAATTTATATATATATATTCAACTTAAGTCACAAGAATCAGCTCAATAATAAAATAAATAAAAGATCAGTTGTATTGATTGTGTAAATACTTTTATATTTGTTGTGGACCCGTTTAGGGGTATCAACAATGAAATAAAAGAACTACAGGTTTAGAGATGATAATAACGAATTGTATTGAACAGAGAAATTATACACAAGTCAGTGTTGGCAATGCTAGTGCCTAAATGTGCCTACCAATGTTCTCCCGGCAAAAGCCGGTATTATGGTAGCCGGTTGCTACCATTTAGTTATTATTAAAGGGTAGGTAGGTTAACCCACAACACCCCCCTTCCGAAACTCATTCCCCCGGAATCTTAAGGTATATCTTTTTCCTAGGATTCACCTCGAAACTTCTCTGTTCCGGAGGCGTTTTTGGTGTTGGCAGCTCAAATGCGTCGTATAGATCTTCCATGATGGTCTCACTCTAATCCGATGGGCCTTCCCTGGGTCGTCCGACATGCGACGACTCATTTGGTTGGTGTGTTTTTTACAGGTGCCTGTAGGACCCTCTACAATGTACACCATCCGCCCCAATCTTTTTTGTACCTTTACCACTTCCCACACGGTTTTGTTTCCATGGTGTTCCTGGAAGAACACCTTCTCTCCATCCTCGTAACTCTTCTTTGGTGCCGTAATGTTTGTCGGTTTCACCTGTTTTGGTAAAAGTTTGTCGAATACCGACTTTATTTTTCTTCCAAACATTACTTCCACCAGTTGTACCTGGGCTGGTGTGTTCTCGTTGGGTGTAATTCTAGACACTTGAAGGAACTGCTAGAGTGCCTTTTCTCTCGGCGTGCCCGTCGATTTTTTCAACGCTCTCTTCAAGGTATCAACAAATTTTTCTGACAGTCCGTTTGACCTCGGATGGTAAGTCGGAGTGGTGATATGTTTAATTTGATAGTTTTCCCAAAATTCTTTGAACTCTCGTGAAGTAAATTGTGTACCGTTGTCTGATACAACAATGTCCACCACTCCGAATCGGGCAAACAGTTCATGCAACGCGCATATCGTGACATCCGTTGTTGGAGTTTTACATCTAACAACTTCTGGCCATTTTGAGTAGCTGTCGACTATAATTAAATAGTAGAAGCCTTCCAATGGCTCCGTAAAATCTATGTGAATACAGGACCATGGTTTCTCAGCCTTTGGCCATGGACAGTACTGA
The DNA here is from genome assembly GCA_963556195.1 of Sepiola atlantica. Taxonomy (NCBI): domain Eukaryota; kingdom Metazoa; phylum Mollusca; class Cephalopoda; order Sepiida; family Sepiolidae; genus Sepiola; species Sepiola atlantica. The sequence goes on from OY744523.1 coordinate 88,125,681, forward strand.
ATAGGTGGTGCTTTCGCTGCCGACGCGCAGCCCGCACAGGCCTTCACCTTTGTCTCTATGTCCATGTCTATGTTTTTCCAATACACATAAGATCTCATTATGCTCTTCATGCGTGTCGCTCCAGGATGCCCCTTATAGAAATCCTTCAGGATTATTTTTTAGTGTAGCTGGGATTACTACTCGCTCCCGGTATAATAATGTGTCGCAACAGACTGGAAAAACTTCTATCGTTTGCTGATCGGCTGTTTGTAATTAATTTTTAATTTCGATAATAAAATTATCTTCTCTTGCCTCTTTTTGTATATCGCCAAGTGTGACTGACAGCTCTTTTATTGTGTTACACATTACTTTACTATAGGCATATTCAGACCAGAGGGATGCTATAACTGTATCCTCGAGCGGTTCCGTGTACTGCGTGTCCTAGTCTTTTTGACGGTAGAAATTCCATCTCAAAGTCATAATTTAACAGAATTATACCCCATCTCTGTAGGCGGTTTGCTGTGTAGGTTGGCAAGCCTTCTTTTGATCCAAAGATGGTAATAAGTGGCTTATGGTCTGTTTGTAGGATAAAATGACGGCCGTGTAGATACCTGTAAAATTTGGGCATTGCGAACACAATACCCTACGCTTTCTTTTCAATCTGCGAGTATTTTTTCTCTGCAGGAAGTAAAGTTCTTGAAGCGTGCGCGATGGGTTTCATCGAGCCATCCGGCATTTTATGCAAAGTGCACGCCCCACTGACGTCACTTGCAACAATAGTTTTTAGCTCTGAATTAAAATGAGTAAGAAATAATTCTTAAGTTAACTTCGTTTTTAGGTTGTCGAATGCAGATTGACAGTCGGCGGACCATTCCCATTTACTATTTTTCTTAAGTAACTCACTTAATGGGGCTCGCAATTTGTGCATACTGGGAATTAATTTTTCGTAATAGTTTGCGAGACCAAGGAAGCTTTGTAGTTAGGTAACGTTGTTCGGTTCGGGCATATTTTTGATGGCTATATATCTTTCTGGGTCGGGACGCTTTCAATTCTTATCAATGACATGTCCCAAGTAGTTGATCTCTTCTAGAAATGATTCACACTTTGACTCCTTGAGTGTAAAACCAAAATCGCTTATCCTTTCGAATACTTTGTTTACGTGCTCACGGTGCTCCCCGACGTTCGTACTTTTCATTAAGATATCGTCAAGGTAGCCGATCGAAAAATCGAGCCCGCTCAACATCGTGTCGATTACCTGCTGAGAAATCGACGTGGCCACTTTAATTCCAAAAGTGAGACGATTGAACTTTTGTAGTCCCCTGTGTGTAGAAATACAGAGAAGCTTAGCACTATCTTTTTCTACAGGTATTTGCAGATATGCTTCACTCAAGTCAATTTTTGAGAACAGTTTTCCACCGTTTAATTTTGTTTAAAACCTCTTCTGGAGTCGGCAGAAGCTAGTGATAATCTTTCAGCGCATCGTTCAAACCGGTTGAGAAATCGGCACACACTCTGATCTCTCCAGATTTTTTCTTCACGTAGACGGTTGGGGGCGCCCATTCCGAGTAGTCAACTGGTGTTAAAATACCTTTATCCACCAACCGATCTATGTCTGCATTAATTTTTTCAAGCGTGGCAAATGGTACACTACGTTTTCTCTTAAAATCGGGATTCTTATTTACAATTAGTTCAAAACTCGCCTTCATTTTAGTACAGCGTTTTAATTCATTAGAAAACACCTTGGGGAATGAGTCTTTCAAATCTTTCTTCAATTTTTCTGCTTCAGCAGAAAAGTTCTCTATTCGTTGACAATAGGCGCTTATCTGCGAATCCCAGAGCGTGAAGTGCTGAATCCAATCTGAACCGAACAAATTTCCTGTATCTTTGATTACGAACATGCGTAATTTTAATGTCTTATTTTTTAGTGTCACTTTTGAAATTGCTTCCCCTTCAGATTTCATTTTCTCTCCGGTTACCGATCGAGCCACTTTATCTGTGCGTAGCATAGTCGGTCTGCCGATCTTTTTCCAGGTATTAATATTAATAATTGATAGGTCAGACCCTGAATCAAGCTGTAGTTTAACATCTTGATTGTTCATTTTTACGTAACATACTTTCGTATGTTTAGGTTCCCACCATTAATTCTGGTGTTTTTATGTAACTTTTTTTCTAGTGTTACTTCTGCAATGTGAGGCTTTGTGTCCCATTTTATGGCATTTGTCACAATTTGTTCGTTTGAAAGGACACTTCTGGTACCAATGTAGGTCCCCGCAACCCCAACAAGGGTGGTTTGGCAATTTTTCATCCGACCTTTGAGACAAATCCTTCCTTAATTTTTCCTTCGAAGAGTATGATTTTTTTGAAAAACGACGTAATTTTTTAATATTAGAATTTGCTGCTTCCTCTATTTCTTTAGCTTTCTTTTTCTCGGAAATATGTCGGTGACAGCTTTCGGCCAGTTGTTGCAATGTTAAATTTGGCTCGGTTTCAAGTTTGCTTATTGCACGTCTGTTTAACTCTGCATCGTTTTGCGAGACGAGCCCGTGAACAAATATTAATACTTTGAAATTTTCCTCTGTCAAGGATGATAACTTAAAGTCGTCACAATTTTTATTGACGATCGAAGCAAACGTTGAGTAATCTTGGCTTTCTTTTCGTGTTAGGTTCATACATTTCCACTTTTTGTGGAATAAACTTGTTTTGGGGCAATATAGTTCCATTAACATTCTAATGGTTTCATTGAAAGATAGTTCGCCCGTTTTCTTTGGCAGGATATAATCGACACATTTTGTATGCTCTGGCGTACCTAGTCTACGAAGAACTAAACGAACCTTTTTCTTTTTCGACCATGTGCTACAATCAATGTCGAAAAAATCCGGATATCGACGGTACTATGATTCGAAGTTTAGGTCCTCTTCAGGCACATAGTTGAAGGTTTCTATAGCTGACCATATTGCATTTTGGTTGAACGCGTTTCTATCGTCATTCGTCGTATTTATCATTGCTTGTGCCAGCTGTTCAAATTTTCTCTCTGATTGAGTCTGGAGCTCTAATTGTAAATTTCTTATCCCAATCAATTGTTCGTCTAAAGGTTTTCTATCTTCTCGCTTTTGTGCTAAATTCTTTTCCTCAAAATACTTCAAGAAACTTATTTGCTGCGACAGAAATTCCTTCTGTAGAGACTGAAGTTTTTCATCGTCTGCCTTCTGTTGAGCAAGATGTTTTTCATCGTTTGCCTTCTGTTGTTCTGATTGAAATTTAATCATCTCCAATATCTGTTTCGAGAATCTCCCATGATTAAAGAAATACTTTTTTGAAAAAGAATAAGTCACAAGTAGTCTTTCGCTATTTTTTTCTTTTCAAATGCTTACTGTTTAATAACAAACTCAACCTCTTCTTATCACTGCGTCATTCGGGTTTCGAATTCGACCGGCACTTGCTAATCTTTTTTTCTTCTTTCAAAGTTCTTTGATAAAAAAAAACCGATTTTATTAATCCGGCTTATTGGGTTATTAATTTAAAAAATTATTTGTATTTTTGTTCGCATCTGGAATGTTTTTGTTTTTTCCAATAAGTCCGTTTGCCTTTCAATGTAGGCGTAAAATGCAAAATAACAAGTAATGGCTATATTAAAAAGTGACTAGTTATTAAAGAAAGTTACTTGGTTTTATATGTGATTTTTTTTTCGACTATACGATTTTACAGTGACAAGTCTGTTCGCAAAATACGTTTGACTACACCAGACACGAAAAAAGGTTTTTGTAGTATGGAGTTTTTTTTCAAACCTTTCAGTTTTATAAGCACATGGTATTCCAATTTCATTTGTTGCACGAGGTAAAATCCCGTATTAAAATACGAAGAACACAAATAGTAAAAGCTGTCTTACTTTTTGTTTTCTTCCAGTAATTGTTTAAACTGGTTATTTCTTGTAAGGCAGACTCGTCCCAAAATTGAATGAATTCGATGTTTCCAATATATTCCCGAAAATTGTAAAGCACAAGGTTGTTTTGGGTTTTATTAAAACGGGTAGCATTTTTTTTCGAAGGTTGACCGTGTTGTAAAAACTTGTTTATCACTCACAGGTTGCAAAGTCAATGGTGTTTCCAACGAAGTCCTTCACGAATCACTCGTCGCCAGTTGTTGTGGACCCGTTTAGGGGTACCAACAATGAAATAAAAGAACAACAGGTTTAGAGATGATAATAACGAATTGTATTGAACAGAGAAATTATACACAAGTCAGTGTTGGCAATGCTAGTGCCTAAATGTGCCTACCAATGTTCTCCCGGCAAAAGCCGGTATTATGGTAGCCGGTTGCTACCATTTAGTTATTATTAAAGGGTAGGTAGGTTCACACACAACAATATTATAATACACTAAACATATATGATGATAAATAAATAATGAAATTAAACTTTAGCATAATTTCATTAAATAAATATAAGAAAGGTATTATTTTATCTCTGGGAAGGAAACAGGAATCGTATATTACCTCATCACATATTAGGCTTCTTGAATTAATAAAGTACTTTAAATAAGAACTACATCACAATAGAAGGTACATATCGCGACCCCCGTTGAGGTGTATGGATCATTGAAATGTTTGGATGTGTTGTTTAATTTAACAATAATAAATGTATTAACTCTTTTATATGTTTCTTTACATTAAACATGTATCAATCTATGAAATAATGGTTCATTACTTTAAAATGACAGACAACTTCGATTGTGGATAAGCGTTCTGTTTTTATACTATCGTGAATTCGATCCTACACTAGACAACATCGTTATTTTCACTAATTTTCTAATTTTTCCTAGCCAATACCGATAATAATAATTCATAGACCTGAATATTAAAATGTGTGTCCGTGTACTTTTTCTGAAGACGTTCGTTGCTACGAACAAAACCATTTAATCTCTCGTTTTGATGATTTCCTCTTGTGTTTGTTTTGTTAACCTTTTTGTCTTTTGCATACACATGTGTATACATCTATAGGTGATTCATAGACATCTATTTACTCGTATCATGATCCGTTAGTTTTACTAGACGGAACAAGTATATCCACGTCGGGATCGAAATCTGAACGTCACTCACTTCTAACAGTGACTCATGGTGTCTGTTTGCATACTCGTGCGCCAACACACTCCCATCGTTCTATGTCTGTTCATGCGTTTGTATGTATCTGTGTGTGTGTATGCGTGTGTAGGTATACGTTTTTAGGTATGTGTAATTAGGTATGAGTGTGTAGGTATGTGTGTGTCTACTAATAAAAGACAGCTTGGAAATTCTTTATGTTTACTCTCGGTTTACTTTTCAACAAGTTTTTATCGATTTTCTTCTGACATTCGAAGGAATCGGTTGATAAAGGTGGCGTTGTCTGAATGATTTTCGTCTGGGGTGAGGATGTCGGATTTTTAGTAAAGCCGAGATAGGTCGGCTGATGCGGCATTACATGTGTCCCCACAATATTAAGGCTGATGGAAGAGAAATGATGGCAAGTCCTGATTGTTGTCAGCTCTTATGTTTTAAACCATCCAGAAAAATCGCCCCTCTTGGACGTCTACAGTCAGTAATGGGCTGCATAATTGGACACAAGGTGCGCGTGAGAGATAGCACGGTCACTAATAGCAAGTCTGGCCAAACAAGTCGAGTTGTTGAGGGGAAGGAACGGTTACATAGATTACGGTTAGTTGGTGGGGTTGGTTTTCCCGATGACAGACTGATGGACAAGTACGATGCGGGGCAAAAAGGGGTTGGATGAAGAATACAGTTCAGGAAAATCGTTTATAATCAATAACAAATATAAAGAAAGAAAGATAAAAAAAAGCAGTAACAATGAATAAAGGGGAATCAATATAAGAAACGTAAGGTCAACATAAAAAATAAGAGAGAGTACTAGAATGAGAAGAAAGACATGAAGAAATGAAAGACGAATACACCCTAAATGCTACTACGAGTACTAATAATATCTATTATAGAAATACCCTAAAGATATATGGAATGAAGTAGAAGAAAAGGAAAGAAAGAGGAAGAAAGAGACAGAATGTCATTTTTTAAAAGAATGATTGAATGAAAATCAATAAAATAGAATAAATCCATATAATATAAATACTGTAAAAGGAGGTCATATAAAAAAACAGTAAATAGGAATCATAAATATAAAAAAGTACATGAAACAAATTATTTCAATATATAAAGAAAATAATCAAAGATTATAATATATATATATATATATATATATATATATATATATATATATACAAAATACGAGCGCTAGAATAAATAAAATTAATTTCCCGAAAAGATTATTTTTCAACTACTTTCCTTACAAATACTAAAATAAACATATAATAGTATTAACTGTAATGTATCGCATCCTTATTTTAATTTTGCTCAAAATCCATTAGATGATTTTGATTGTAAAGAAAAATGTCTACAGTTTAAGGCTCAGAGGATATTGAAATAAAGGGTATATTGCTTAATTGGTGCCTAATAACTATTGATCAAATGCAATGCAACTCTGATATATTTAAATTATGAAATCCGAGATAGTATCCATATTATGCTGCTAAACACCCTATAAAATACCCTAGAGAAACAGAAATCTGGGAATATTTATGAATTTAAGGGTAATCACTTTTGTAAAAGAGTCACATAAATAAGAGGTATCTTAATTTTCAGTAAGTTATTCCACTCTTTTTTACCCACTTTCACATCAAAATAAACAAAAACAAAAGATAGTACACATATGGATTCTTACAGCAAACAGATGTGTTGTAAAATTCATAATAATCGGCTAATTAATGTAGGAGTGAATTTGGTACATAAAAATACGTAAACATACTTAACTTTAAAATAATAAATAATAATAATGATGATAATAATAATGATAGTTACAATTATGAAAATAATAACTATGATAATACCAATAATATGAAGAAAAAAGCTACAATACTAATAGTTATTGGAGCACAAGGAACAATTCCTAAAAGATTGGAATAATAACTGAAATTAATTAGAATCGAAAGGAAAATTGGCACATTAACAACGCGGCACATATACAAACAGATGCAATTTTGAGAAATATATATATTATATTTAAAAAAAAAAATAACAATGGTGGTGTAAAATTAAAAAAATTAAAAAATTTAATCTTAGTTTTCGAGAATATACTTGTCATTTTCAAAGCGTGTTTTTCTTTTCTTCTTATTTTTCATCGTCCGATGGAAATGGACTTTTTGGTCAGAAAATCTCGTTATGTCTGTAGGCGAGGTGACACCAGTCTGAATAAGAAAGGGTATTTAGACATATTTCTTAAACCATAGTATTATATTTTTTTTGTTGAAAAAACCATAACAATGGTGGTGTAAAATAAATAAAATGTATATATATATATATATATATATATATATATATATATATATATAAAGTGGAGAACTAAAAGCGAACTTTTAGGAAAGGTGAAACCTATTGTGAAAAGTATACAGCTCAATATACAGGATAGAGCAGATAGATATGTAGAACGATGAAGGGAATTAGAAAAGCGACGGAGGCAGATCTTTTTTCAATTCAGTTGCTCAATGCAAGGTATATTCTGCAAAAAGGCAATTTATTCAATTATTTTTTTCCTTAAGCCAGGCTTCTCAAAGGTCAAAATATTATTATCAGAGGAAATTGCTGGGATAGATAAGTTGACAAAGGCCAATATAAAAATTTTGAAAAAGTAAAATAAAGATTGTGGGGGAAAAAACAAAGCAAAACGCTGCCCGAAGGCAAGCAACTGTACGATTGCAATAAGATCCGGTGTCGCAAAGTCCAGCGGAGAAGGTTATTTATAGATAGGTCGTTAGAAGGCACGAGAAATATATTAGGAGGTTCTAAAGTTAAACTCCAGAAACCACATCTTCAGGTGCGGCGAAAATAGATAAAATCCAGAGGGTTAAAGGTCCAAGAAAAAATTAATTCCTTTCATCCTTCTACCTACCTATATATATATATATATATATATATATATATATATATATATATATATATATATATATATATATATATATATATATATATGACAAACCAGCAAGCTTAACACAGAAAATCTATCTAAGTAACAGACTGAAAACATCTAAATGTACCTATGAGCTTTGTACCAACATGATGTGTTTGAAAACTCAGGAAGGATAGACACCACTATCAAGACATTCACTTACTGAGTGAGTGGGTACTAGTATTATGACGGGCGTTATTATGAGTGAAATTCAAGAGGAATAAACCGTATACAGTTGTCGTGATAACGAAATGTCAATTACACACGAGCATCTACAGAAATGCATTTTCTGGATATATGTGGAAACCGTTTGCCCCTTAGATTCTAGAGGAAACAACATTTTGTTTTCATTGAGTGATCCCTAGTAATGACTTGTCTTAAAAGTAAGTTGGTTAGCAATGACATAGAATAAACTACGCTATACAAGCCACTCACGTATACACAGGTTCGAAAATGCTCTGGTTTGAAATATGTAGTAACTCTTGTGACTCTTATCATATAAATAGCAGTCTGATACTGATATTATTATATAGTGAATGCTATTTTTACATTCGCGGATAATATTACAATGCATGGTAATTGGATATTGGAGGTTCCGTAGTGTCTATAACAAAAATTAAACAGCTGGTCAAAGACGAATAATTAACTGCAGGTCTGTAAAAATACAAATGCACGAGAATTAATATTTACTTATGTTTGCTGCTGATGATGATTGGAGTTATGAGAATTATTTCGAAAAGGCGATGAGGCAAGACACGATACTATTACGAGCGCTCGTCACAGAAAATAATGAAATTGCCAGCAGGCCACCTCTAACTTAGATGTTTTGCCATATATTGTCGAGATACTTACTCAGCCAAAATGATAATAAAGTCACAAGGAGTTTGTTTTATTACAGGACTTATCTTACAAAGAATTACGAAACTATTACAGCTTTAATAAGGCTGTGTTTAATGTGTTCTTTTCACCGACAGACTTACTATACCACAGTATGAAAACAACAGAAACAATATAATATTAAGAAAATAAAAAAGGGTTAGAAGAATGTTACTCTAACTAGACTTACTCATAAATAAGGAATAAACAGCAGTGTCAGCAACATGGGTAGGTATCAGAAAAAGTAATCCTGGGGGGGGGGGGTTGAATGAGAAGTCCGAGAAGGGTCAGTCCCATCTAAACATCGAGTAGAAAGATAGTAAACTTACTTGCATCCTGACGTAATGTATTGTCACATGAATTTCAGATAAATCTATCAACCGTTATCAACGAGATCAATATGATAAACAGCTGCTGCGATAACACGAAGTGTTATTTATTACTGATGGAAATAAGCCGATTCTACTGTTAATCTTGGAATATCTGTTTTCAGTCGACGCCAGTATGAAGAAAAAAAGAATATACAAAAGTAATATATCATTTCATCCTTGACAACACCGGCTATATAAAGATGAAATTGATTAAAATAAAATATATGATTGTATAATCAATTTTTCTTAGATCACACTTCTATTTAGAATGTATTTTGTTACCGAGATCTATTGAGCAACTTAATAAAATATAAGAATTATATTGATTCAAATATGAGGGATCTAATGGCGGCATAATCCAACCCGTTTTCAACAGGAAACAGACTCTGCTTTCGCGTCAAAAACAATATCATCAAAATGTAAACTTAATATCAATATATCTATTTTCATAAAATAAAGTATGTATATATATTTTTTCGAACAGGATTCCATTCTTAAATAATATACCAATCATTATGACTTCTGATAACACATCAGCTATCTGTACAGGGGCCCAAATGTGGGCTAGATTTAGTTTAATTTTGTTTTAGGGAAATAAAGTAAACGAGGTGGATACCCTTCGTGAACATTTAGATCCGTCCGATGTATGTGAGATGTTTAAATCATTTATTAAACATGGATTAATACATACACTCAAAATTAAAGTTTCATTGTTATCTTAAAGAGGGGTTAGAGGGGCATAAGTTGGGAACAACCTCCTATCAAAATTCAAATATATAAGATCTGCATTGAATTTGAGTCATAGTAATTAGTCAACAATTAAAAAAAAATCCCTGAATTTCAATTTTACATTGAAGTTTTTAATTAAAACATTGTTTTAGAATCAACATTCTGTAATGGATGTTATTCTATATCGAAATGTTAACTTTATATCATCAGCAGAAACAAAACGACAACTGTAATTGGACATTTAGAAATATGTCCTAAAAATATCGCCAATTTCCAAGATTCGTGTCATCAGGTAGCAGGAATTATCTTTATTAGTCAGAAGAAAATGACATGAGCTAACTACAATCTAGTATAAACGCGTTCGAGAAGATTGATAGTTATTTTGAACTCAAATTTAAGTACCTAAACTGTATGGAAAAGACGACAATGATAATTAGAATTGTGATCGAAGATTTGGATAATCTAGCAACAAGATTGATAGTTAAATGAATGGATTTCGTATTCACCATAAATACATTATTCAAATATATTACATGAAACAACTCATAATTTACGAATAGTAGTGTCTTCCTGAGGTTGACAAATCTTGTTGACGTGAAGAAAAAGTTTTAAAAAACTATTCATGAAAATACATTAATAATAATAATAATAATAATAATAATAATAATAATAATAACATATAAACTCATCGAAGCAAGGAGACAGGGTGCCATTATAGACAATAAGAAGGAAACATGCAAACATTATATGTTGCCGTTCCAGCATTTCACCGAGTGATAGTCAATGTGAGAGAAAAAAAGAAAGCAAATACACAAAACTTACCAGAAAATTGCAAGGGGTATGGTGCATGAAAAAGGTCAACATAATACCGATAATCGTAGGAGCGCTAGGAACAGTCTCGTAAATCATGACAACACCACTGTGAGAAACTGCAATCAAAGGATAGACTGAGACTATACAACGGACCACAATAATACACATAGCTGTAATCCTCAATAAAATCATCGAATGCAGAAAACAACCCACATAAACTACAATCACTAACGAGCCGCATAGAAGTTGCAATAGAAATGATATAAAACATAGTAGGAACACCACCACTTGAACCAAATGGAACTGAAACTACAAAAAAGGTCATAAACTATGTTATCTCCCTCTTCTAGAAAACGCAATGTCATCGTGAAGGGTCTAGGAATATAGAAATACCGAGTAGGGTGAGCACTTACGATGATTTCACTGGAATTATGGGGAGAGTACTGGTACCTTGAACAGGATTATTTCCCAATTTCAGAGAAGACCAACAGTCGTGTCCTGTGAGAAATCAATGATAAGCCGATTTTGCTATAACGCCAAATCATGTGTAATGTTTATCGAACGAGGTGGGACGTACTGGAAATCTGGGGAGACTTGTTGTCACTCAGACTATTGTCAGACATTATGGCCTGTCTAAGAACTCGTAGGGAGTAAATAATAATTATGATATTATTATGATTAATAATAATTATAGAAACAATTTTAATACTTATAAAAATAATTGTTATAATAATGAAAACATATAATATCTTGTAAGAGCCGTACTATGAACACTTATGAAAACAAGTACATAACATATAAGATAGACACTCTAAGAGAGCATACACATTATGGGTACAATACACTGGTAAACTACATCATAAGTGAACTTGCAAAGCAAGGCAGAAACTAACGCCATACCAGATATGACTAGCATTGTAAAGTACTCTACTATTTACTGAGTTTAATATGCATGCACTCTAACAGATCATAACCATATACAATATAACAAATAAAAGTCATACTCTCATATGGTGCATGCGAATACAAACAGATCAACTCATTTAACCAAGACTGCTGTACATAATAATAACAAACGAAGATAAAATACATCTAGGTAAATAATGAATTTCATAGTTTTGGCAGTTTACAGGGTGAGTATTTAGGAGGCAAAAACACCGAGGTGCGCGAGTAATATAAAACATTACAAAACTATGGAAACACACTAGTTGTAGGAGCAGTCGGAACAGTTCATTTTGACTTTGAAAAAAAAAAACTTGGAACTTTGGTATCAACAAATGCATTGACAACATGAAAATCATGGAGTTTATGAAAACAACCGACATATCTAAAAGAATCCCTGAGTGCAAACAAAATTCATATTACGAGGATACGCTCAACACTGTGGGGCGTTGAAGTAAACGAGCACTTGTAACAAATTACTAGATATATAAATTAAGGATATTAGGACGAAAAGTGTAGATAAGTATATAAGAAGAAAACGAAATAAATGAAAAACGCAATGGAACCGCGGTATATGATCGCCGAGTATCTAGGAGCATGGAAAGAAGTGGACAGGAGAGCTTCATTCAAACTTCTACTGAAACCGCATGGATATTATTGAATACTGGGTTTGCTTATTGGACTGAAATTCCAAGTAAATTCGACGGTTGTTACTACCGATAATGATAAACGGCAATTGCAACAAGTCACACTAATTTTCAAGTTGACCAAGAGAAAGTGAGAGTACTGAAAATCTGATATAATTTGTTGTCACTTAGATTCCAGGTTATAGCATATTCTTACAAGTGCCCAATCACTGTGAATCTCGTGTGAAATCTCGTAGTAGATTTTACGCTCTATGCAGACACAAAGAAGAAACTCAACTAAAAAAAACAAATGTAACTGTTCAGACATCTGCAAGTAATATGGAACACGAAGAAAACTACTATTGTACCAATACATAGCACAAAGAAAGAGTTTGCAAAGTCTGGAAATGGAAGACGGAGTAGAATCATTTGAAGTCGAAATGGATATTGAAATCATACAAATAACATGGATTAATTTAGTGTCGTCATTATTTGCTTCCCGTTGTATATTGGACGTAAAGAGACTACCGTATATGCGCATTAACATATACTGGTAATAATAAATAGCGTAATGTGAAAACATATCAGTTTAACTCAAATGCTGATTAAAATCACACGTGTATTTCTTTGTTTTTTCCTTTGTCTCTTTTTGCTTCTTGTTTCAGTCTCGCGAGTCGAGCCCAATACATTACAGTGAACTATGAAGAACTATTTTCTAGTGCGCCAAAAGCCGAACACTGACTAACACCAGATAAGACAAAAAATACCACTGCCTAAACACTAGAAATATTAAGAGAAAAATACACGAAAACAAGGGAACTTAAACTACGAGAGTAAATATGTAAAGTAATAATAAATTAAACCTAGCTCTTCGAAACATTCCATGCTGCATAAAAAGCGGCAACTTAAGTAGCGATTAGTATTGCAGATAATGCTCGGAATTCTCTGAAGAATATGAAAACCCTCAGCAGGTAATTTAATATCCAGACCTCCCTTCCAAAAAAACGGGGAATACTAGAACCCTGAGAAGGCTTATTATTACTAAAATTAGAGTAAAGGCTACGATTTAGATGAAAAGCTTGACAGCTGCTGCGATAAAGCAAATTGATTTTCAACAGTATTTAAAATAAGCTGAGAGTACTAGAAATCCGGGAATATTTTTATCACTCAGACTCCACGGTAATCAGCAGTTTTACAAGCTACTGATCAAATATAATGACTCGTATATGATTAAGTAGTGAGAAAACATGGAGAAGCTAATATGGTAGGACACGTTCCATTTGTCTTGTTGTAAAGAATAGCCAGAATTGCAATAATATTAAAAGTATGATTCATGACAATGTAATAAAGGCTGACAACCTTTTATAAAACTTCTATATACTGAAAGTATACATGCCAATATTAGGCATTTGGATTGTTTGCAAATATTAAACTATGAATTATAAAAAATGTATAAATATAATAAGCTATCAGTACAAGAATGAGCATACACTATTGCTCCTCAGAGCAGATAGTGATCGAAGTATAAATGAAAATGGCTTATATAGTACTATTAAAGGTTAAATAGTTGTGTTTAAACAATTTCGATACTTCTCTTTTATCACACATATGTATGCATAAATATTTTGTTTGTTACTATAGAATTTCTTTTATTTTGAGAATTCCTCTATTAACATATATATATTTCGAAATATAGATCAATCCACATCTAGCTTGTTTTGATTTTATTTTGTTCCATATATATTTCTTCGTTTAATAATATTTTCCTGTTGTTTTAATTGTGTTTATATATATATATATATATATATATATATATATATATATATATGTGTGTGTATGTAATCGTGAGTATACCGCTCGAACAAACCAAGTTATCGCAATATAAACATTTCTGAATATAAATCAGTACATGAGGTTTGGTCGCACAGAACACAATTATACAATATCTATTTCCATACTTACCTGATTAAATGCAATTGTTTTAACATATGTCAGCGGATGATTCAATGTTTCCCTCTTAAACTAACTTGCAAACTATGTCTGTAAAAGTGTAACATTTGCATTATTGCGCTTTCAGTATCACAATCGTATTTATAATTATTGTAATCCTCTCCGACATAGTGAAAAAAGTTACTTCAGTAAATAAATAATAATAATAACAATAATAATAATAATAATAATAATAATAATAATAATAATAATAATAATAATAATAATAATAATAATTATAATAATAATGACAATTTATGTATAACACAGAGTTATTGAGCGACGTATGAACGAACGAGCGTCGATTACAAAAACAAAATGATAACAATGTATTTAAAAAAGCGGGAGCCTCTTCAGTGAAGATGAGTATGTGTTCATACACGGATATCTGTATGAAACAGAATAATTGAGCGACGTGTAAACGAACGAGCGTCGATTACAATAACACACAAAATAATAATGTATTTAAAAAAGAGTGAGATCTTTCATTGAAGATAAGTATTGGTTCACACGTGCATTTCTGTATAAAAAAGACTTATTGAGCGACGTGTGAACGAACGAACGTCAATCTCTATAACAAAAAAAATGTATTTAAAGAAGAGAGAGATACTTCAGTGAAGATGGGTATTTGTTCACACGCGGAGTTGTGTATAAAACAAAGTTATATAGCGTCCTGTGAATGTACGTCGATTTCTATAACAAAAAAATAATGATATATTTAAAAGAAAACAAGAGAACCTTCATATTAGAGTCTTATTAATTGTCATGCGTAGTTATGTATACCACCAAGTTATTTGGCCACTTGTTGTTTGTACTGGATCCCTGACTATTGAAATTGTTACAGCTGGTAAGTTATGTCATTTAATTGCAAATCGTCTTAATTTATTAATAAAATAGAATGTAATAATAGTTGCGGTAGTAATATTGACAATGATAGTAATTAATGGAGATGATGAGTATGATAAAAATAACAATTCTCCTAGCCGCGGATCAACTGACAAAGGGTGTTTAGAATCTCGAGCAACCTATATAGGAAAAGCAAATACCTGATGAAATGCAAACGCAGTTGTAAATGTCAGGTTGGCATCTGGCATGGTTTAACTGCATTTCATGCCCAGGATTGAGTTGTCAGTTCTGGATAGCGACTATCTAAGAGGTGATGTCTCAATAAAACTACTAGGGAAGGAAAAAATTACACAAACAATTCCTCATATAATTTCAATATGAGTGTTCAAAATTATCACACTAAAAACGGCGTATGTGGGTCCAGGATGTTAATTACAAGCCCCACGCCTGGTGGGATAACGAACTCTGCTTCCAAAGTCGTCATACAGCGAAACCCTCGAAACATTCACACTTAAATTAGAACTAATTGGGCGAAAGCTTTAAATAGAATTGTGATAAAATATGACTTGAAGAGTGATCCTTCTGAGAGACGATATAGACAGCGAATGCACAAAAGCTGGAATAAGTTGGCCTGTTTGAACTATCGGAACAAATCTTGCATGACAAGCACAGGTATGTAGCACTAAACAATAAATTGAGAGAGAAGACTTAGACAAGTTTGGGGAGATAAATAAACTTAATGTAGTTGAAGTAACGTCTATGGTAAAAAAAAAACTCTGAGAGCGAAAATATTGTACCTAATGGTAAACAGGCTCTTTCTACAGATGCAATCGTAAAACATATGATAGGGCATGAGGTTACAAAATAAGATATTGATATTTTCAGATTGTTAGACGAGCGGCTAAGATCTGCCAATTTAGAACAGCCGTCGTACCTGAGCTTTTTGAATAGGAACTAACTTAAAACTGCCACGACAAAAGTGAATGGTATCTTGCAATTTTTATTAGTAACAAATCTTGATCAGTGTAATAAAGTTATTAAATCTGCTGCTAATACTGTATAAAATCTACTCGGGGTAGAAAAACGGAACAACATAAATAAGGAAAGAGACCTGGCGGACAAAACGTTTAAATAGTCAGATAAAACAGCTTAGAAAGGATTGAAGTATAATGCAAACAGTCAGAAATGGCGCACTCAAAAGTCAGAGCCCTAGTGAAAGACTACTCCGTAAGGTTTACATACACCAAAAATATTTTACGTGTGTAATTGAGGAACTGAAACAGCCGTCGTAGCTAAGACTGTCAAAGTTAAACGTTACAGCGACAGAGTTGAGCTATATCGAAACAACATACTGTTTGAGAATAACAAGAACCTCCTAGAAGGAATTGAAAGAACGAATTACGTTATGCTTGATGTTGACAATCTAGTATTTCTGGAAAGGTATTTGGGAAAAGGAAGTCCATTATAAAAAAGATGCAGAATGTATCAAATATAGTTAAAGGAAGGTGTCTTCTAGTTCAAATTGAAAACGACCTGCACCTGACGGAGTTCAGTGATACTGGTTTACAAACCCCCGGCTATTTACCTACGTCTTGCAGAAAAAATAACTGGCTGGTTCACGCCAGGTTTATTCACTAAATGGCTGACAAAGGGCACAACAGTCTTGGTCATAAAATATAAAACAAAAGGGGGTGAAGTGACAAACTTAGGACATATCTCTGTCTTCTCAGCTATGTAGAAACCTTTCACTAGCATAATTTCTAAAAGTATGTATGGTCATTTGGACCAAACCAATTTGCTGTCTGAGGAACATAAAGGTTGCCGAGACAGATCACACGGCACCAGAGATCAACTTCTAATCAGTAAAATGATCTCGAGAAACTGAACACAAAGAACTACTAACCTTGTCTTGGGGTGAATAGTTTATAAGAAAGCATTTGACATGATCTCTCATTCATGGAAACGCAAAGGCCTTGAGATTTACGGAATAGCCCCCAACATTCAAGTAACTTTAAATAATAGCACGAAGAATTGGGAAACCAATTCAACTTCAGTGAGTGTTGCATTACGTAAATTGAAAATCAGGAGTGGGATTTTCTAAAGCGATAGTCTTTACCCTTTGGTTTTTGTTATTAGTTTAATCCCAATTACACTTTTGTTATGTAATGTGAAGGCAGGATATTGACTTCGGAAACGACTTCCTACAGTTAACCGCTTACTATCCATGGATGACCTTAAGGTTTTTAGAAAGAATGAACCCCAAATGATACCCTAATGAATACGGTTAAATTATTTAATGACAACCTACGAATGGAATTTTGCATCACTGAATGTACTATTTTTGTTTTAAAAATGGTAAAATTTTCTATTCAGATGGGATTGAACTCCCAACAAAAGATCTAATAAAGAATGTAGACAAATATTTGGAAGTTCTGGAGGCGGATAAGATTTAAAACAAGCAATGAACAGTAAAGATTATTCGTAAATAACACACCCACAGTCGAAATACAATTTATGCTATTAATGTCAGAGCAGTAGCTATCATTCGATATACTGTTGGTATACTTGACTTGAATGTACATGCACGAAAACACGGAAAATGCTTTAATTTATGGAGCTTTTGCAAAGAAAGGTGATGTAGATCGAGTATATAATAATGTTTTCTATATGAATATATTTCTGAAAGTCATGAGATTCTTCTTCGTGATGTGAAAAGAGAACACACACTAAGACTAGAGAGGGTTACCATTATTAAAAAAGAAACTACACATTGTATTATTTTAACAATACTGCATTTAGTGATAATGGCAGCTTTAATTTGTTGGTCAAGGGTGATCTCAAAAGATCTACTGAGAGCACCTTAATGACAGCCCAAGAACAAGCCACCCTTACTAGGTCCATCAAACATTACATTGACAAAACTGCAAAATCACCGATATGCCGATTGTTTTAGCGCATATTTTATATGAATGTCCAATGCTCGCAAACACCAATATAAAAAATGGAGACACGACAAAGTCGATCTTGTACTACATTCAGACTGATAAGGTTCTTGAACATTCAACACCCGACTTAATCTTTCTAAAATAACACTGGAGAACTTGCTTAATCATTGATATAGCCTGCCCCATCCGACACCAGAGTGCAAGAGAAAGAACACAAAAAATATCAAGATCTGAAATATAGATTTGTTAGACTATGGAAATGTAAAGAAGTAAATAGTCATTCCTGTTGTAATTGGAACGCTTGGAACAATAACGAAAAACCACCATAACCGGCTTAAACAGGTTGACGAGACATTTTCTTTTTTCCATTCTGCCAAAAGGCGAAAGGGTTTGACATGCTGTTCAAAAAAAGAAAATCCCAACTAAAAACATGCAAAAGTTAAGACTTCTACTACTACCACTACTATTACAACTACTACTACTACTACTAATAATAATAATGATAATAATAATAATGATAATAATAATATGAAGATGTGAAAACGTAAATGTTCAGATATATAAAAGTCAGATAAATAAATATATTGATATGGCTTGGATAAGAAGACGAAACGGTAAAATACATCATAAATGAATGCAACAAGCTTATTAAAGAGAATACGAAGATGCATCATGAATACAACATGAGACATCACCTAATAATCTAAATATATGCTGACAAGAAAGAAAATACTACACTTATTGGAGAAAACTGAAGTTGCTAAATCATCAAAGAATAAATATAGAAAATAGTATTAAAGCTCACGATGAAAAAAATGAAAAGTTATTGATAGTTGACGTTTAGAAATAGGTAGAAAAAAAGAAGAGTGGGTATGAGCAAGAGAGGTAGAAGAGGTAGAAGCAACACAGAAAATGACGTGAACAAGTGGAATATGAAACAACAGTAAAATTAAGTAGATGAAAAAGGTGAAAAAAGAAAAAACATAGAAGAAAAAGAGAGGTAAGTAGGGGAAAGAAAAAAGGAAAATGATAAAGTAGATGAAAAAGGAGGCGGGGAATAAAGAAGAGCACTATAAATAGAAAATAGAAGAAAGAGAAGAAGAAAAGAAGACAGGTATGTATCAATATAATTAAAAAGTGTACACAAATACTGTATAAATGGATTACAAAAAAATAAACAGAAGAATGAGAAACGGACGAAAGTAGAATGTGAATCATAATCAAATGAAGCAGAACAACACAGAATCTTATGAACAAAAAGATGACGAAGAATAACATGTAAAATGAACGCAAATTTGGTCACCTTATAATTATGATTCATGAAACAAATTATTGAAAAAGTCATGAGGAATATAATGAACAAAAGCCACAAGGACAGGCGGCGAAGACAACACTGCGGACACTTACTAGAATTATATGAGTACACAAATAGGGATATACCAGACTTAGTACACTTAATAAACACCATGAAAAGAATAATACATATAATAATATTGCTAATAATATTTATTCAGAAGATGTATAAGAAAAAAGACAAAGAAGCCGAAGCTAATATGAAGAAGTTGGAGGAGAGGCAGTGAAAGTAACTGAAATGCAAGCTAATTTGGAAGACGAGAGAAAGCAAAGAATATATAAGGATGACGTTTAAGACGTGGAAGACGCTGGGAAGAAAGATGAAGTCGACTGAAAGAGTAATATACAGTATAAAACGAACCAAATATTAGAAAGAGACAATTTTGTTTTTAAATTGACATACAAAGAAATGTAGTAATCAAATAAATGATGGATAATAAGTGAAAAAGAAGTGTACGGCCATTTTGTGAGAAATGAGAATGTTTGTGAAATGTCCACGGGCCCCGCGAGGTTTGTGTCGGGGGACAGTAGGGCGAAGTAGCGACACAACACTCAGGAAGAAAAAAGGTGATTATCTTAAGTGAGTTGATGGGAGGAAATATAGTAAGTAGTGATAGAAAAGGGAGGGGTAGACTCAGTCGGGGTTGGAGGTAAGAAACGATCCTGGGAGTGGGCTGGTGCAAAATCCGGTGGTTCTCTTATTAGGAATAAGTAAGGAATTGATTGAGTCAAACAGGAAGTAAGAAGTGATGGCAATAAGGTATAAGAGGACGGTGTGTGGGCGGTTAAGAGATGAATTATATGTGCTTGGAATGAGGAGGTGACGTTTTAAATAGAACACCGTTGACTGATTGGCAGTGATTTTTCGACTAGAGACACATAAATGGAAACTGTAAGTTAATGAACGAATAAATTAGACACGACGTTATTTGTATAATATTTATCATTTTTTGAATGAGTCATCGCATCTTAACTACAACAACAACAACAACAAAACCACCAACACCAAACATGCCCCTACTTTGATAATATATAAAGAGATAAAGATAGTGATAGGTAGAGAGATAGTGGTGAGGGTTGACTAAAGAGAAGGGATTTAGAAAAAGGTGGAGATATAGAGAGAGGTTGAGACAGATTGAGAAAGTAGAAAAGAGATTTGAAGAGACTAAGTTGGCGAAATAGAGAGATAACGAAAGACTAAGAGAGGGAAGATTGGGAGAGACTGAAATAAAACAAAAATATATAGAAAGCCTGCGAGGAGAAAAAAAGGAATAGACTGAGGAAGCGAAAGAGAGATACTAAGAGAGACGAAGAGAGAGAGAGAACGAACTAGAAAGAGATGTGTAGGGGACAAAGTGTGGGAGAGAGTTAGAGAGAGGGAATACGCAATCCAATTAGACGCACAAAAATTATTAAAAGCTTTGCTTACATTTTACATCTTTCACTTCATTTATCATTTTTTTAGCATACCTGAAACAAATAACATTGTACTAATAAATAGGCATACGTTTAATTGATACACTTATAAAATACTACACATTTTGTGAATGTCGATAACTAGTACGCCTTCACATTTACCAAATATATATGTTCATTTAATTGTAGCCCTAATCTATATGCTGTTATAATATCCGACTGTTCGGCTGATGTAATTTTCGGACTTTTACGCTGCCTATTATCGTAATTCGTCACATTTAAGAATTACAAATGGAAATATCAGTTACCTTGAGTTTAACACACAGTTTTCAAAGATATTTCACTCAAGAATATATGTTAACTAGATTTAATGGAAATATATAGATCCAACATTAGCTAATGTCAAAAATATAGTTAAACATTACGTTAAATTCTCATAGAATGTTGTTCTAATTCATTGGCGAATGCTACATTTGTATAATAAAAAAATAAAAATAAAAATATAATAATAATAATAATAATAATAATAATAATAATAATCCTGACGGCACAACTGTGAGAACAAATCTACCAGTCCCTAAACAAACGTGGACTACTCCTCCAATAAGAAAAAGGATGCCATAAAGACAGAAGAGGGGCGCATGCTATCCTATACATTGATCAAAAGAGGGCATGGAACTCCCCAACCAAGAGAAAAGGAGGGCGCTAGTTGAATAGGATAGCTACAAATATCTTGGAGTTCTGGAAGCAGACACCATCAAATCTACAGAAATGTCAGAAAAGATTTGAAAAGAATATTTACGAAGATCAAAAAAACTCCTAGAAGCGAAATTATATAGCAGGTGTCAAGTAACAGGAATAACAACCTGGTCAGTAGCACTAATAAGATACTCTGGACCATTCATAGGCTGGACCAAAGAGTACCTCAGGAACCTGCACCAGAAGACTAGAAGATGTATGACCATGCACAATGCACTATATCAAATAGACGATACGGGCAGACTCTACATGAAAACAAACGAAGGGGGAAGATGACTGGTAAGTATAGAAGACTGTATGGAAGACTCAGGAAACAGCTGGAAAATACATAACTCAACACATGGAAATACCTATAACTGCAGCAAGAAACACCGCTCCAACGAACACCTCGGGAAGCACCGACACCAGAAACAAAACGACAAGAAAAGAAAAGTGGGAAGAAATAAAATACATGGACACTTCAGAAGACTGACAAGAGAATACACCAACGATAATAGTCGGGCATGGCTAAGAAAAGGACACTTGAACAGAGACACGGCATAGTTACTGATGGCTGCACAGAACAATGCCATTAATACAAACTACATTAAAGCTAAAAGAGATAACACCCAGGAAAACAGTAAATGATGACTGCGTGGACAAAGAGACGAATCAGTACCTCATATAATAAGTGAATGTAGCAAACTAGCCCAAAAAGAAACACAAGAACAGACATGACTGTGTGGGGAAAGCAGTACACCGGGAACTGTGCAAACAATTGAATTTCGAATACGCAGACAAATAGTACAAACATAAACCAGAAACAGTACTGGAAAACGAAAAACACACAACCATCTGCGATATGGATATACAAACAGACAAACTCATACAAGCACGGAGACCGGATGTTATAATAATGAACAAGAAGGAAAAATCTTGCAAAATCGTAGACTTCGCCGTACCAGCAGACCATAGAGTGAAAATAAAAGAAACGGAATAACGAAGAAAGTACACGGAATTAGCCAGAGCACTGAAAGGAATATAGAGCATGAAGAAAGTCAGTATAATACCAATAATCGTAGGAGCACTAGGCACAATTCCTGGAGAAAACTGGGAGAAATTGGAATCAAAGGGATCATTGGAACTATACAAAGGCAGCAATGATCAAAACAGCTACCATCTTAAGAAAAATCATTGAATGCGGAAACTAACCCGCATAAGCTACGAAGGGTCACACGGAATCTACGCCAGAAAGAAAAGAAAACCATGGAAAGAACACATCACAAGCAAATAAACAGAAAATCCAAGTAACCTCACTTCATAAGCCCCCCATCAGACCGGCCTCAACTGACACAACACAAAAATGAACCAATGAACAGAAATAGCAAGAAACACTATCAGCTCCCCCCCAAATAAATAAATAATGAAAAAAATAATCAGGTCCCCCCATAAAAATAAATAAATAAGTAAATAAATAAGTAAATAAATAAGTAAATAAAAATTATTTTTTTGTAAATTTTAAATAAAAAAAACCCCTAAAAAAACATGGTACCAGCCTAGGGTGACACCACACAAAATATTTGCATAGGGTCAACGCGGATTAGAAGACCGAGTAGAGACAGCACAAGCCAGACCTTACCATTAATAAATCAATGGTAAACGGCTGTTGTGATGCTGCAAGTTTATTTGCGGGGGCTATCGAAAAGAGGTGGAGAATACTGGAAATATGGGGGGGCTTGTTGTAACTCAGACTCCAGGAAATCCACCGGTTGTCAGTGAGCAATCACTGATGACCTGTGTGAGAACTCTTAGTGGGAAAATCTATTAATAATGGAGATTATGTATCTGTCTGCATGTCTGTATGTCTGTTTGAAGTCGAAACTCCATCAGAGTAATACTACTATTTACTCAGTCTGCCAGTTTTATATATATACTACAAAAACCGCCGTAAACACTATGAGCATTTCTCAATTCACATAATTAATTGCTTTTAAACTTCTAATAAATTAGTATTCGCAAATATACACTCATGATTGTTTACTTCAGATTTCCACATGTATTTACGCTATTTTGCTCGGTAATAATTTTACTTATGAATTATAATTATTTCTTTTATCATATATATATATATATGAAATGAGTTACGCCGTGAATCTACCTACTGCGAAACTCATTGAACAACCAGCGTTACTCCATCACATCGGTTACCTCTTTCTGATTATTCAGTATGGACGCAAAGCGGGCGCGTTATTTAAAATGTATACAAAACGAGGGCATTTACCGTGTTACTTTTACTGTGATGTTTTTTTTTAAAACGTTTTGAGTTTGTTTATTTCCTTATTCTTATTAGCCATTATGGTATAAAACACACATTTATTGAATAAAATTGTTTAATTAAAATAATAATTGATTTAAAAATTACTATTTAAAAAATACACACACATATTATAATGAATTTAGTTTAGGTACACTTTATTTTGAGAGCATTAAAATAACTATTCGTGTTTACTGTATTTGATTTTTTAATACTTTCATTTTAACTACACCTTCTTTTCCGCTTTGAAAAACTTCCAATATTATCATTTTTTCACAACCTTAAATGTGTTTATGATTTCGATTTTACGTTTACGCTGTCAAGCTTTTATTTACAAACTGTTTTTATCATTCCGTGTTTAATTTATTAAAATAACAGATGTGATGTTTTTTTCTTTTCTGTCAACAGAAAATTAACACATTGCACTGGAAAACTATATAACTGATTTTAGAATCAAATTGTTTAATTAAAAAAAGGTTATTTAACAAAAACACACACACAAACACACAGATTACAATTAATTTTATTTAGGTAAAGTTTCTTTCCGAGAGCATTTAAATAACTAATCGCGTTCACTACATTTGATTTTTTTCGTGCTTTTGTTACTGTAGGACCGCGCTAACTTTGACCCAGTCGTTAGGGTTTGGGTCAGGGTCAAAGTGGGGGTAAGAGTTTAGAGTTACTGTTAGAGACATGGTCAAAGTTAGCGCGGGACCTGCAGTAAAATAGTACCGATTTTTTTAATGTTTTATTTTAGGTACACCTTTTGTTCCGATTTGCAAAAATACTGTGGGCTGTATTTAGATTATGCAATTGTTGATTTTAACAAATTTATTGAATCAAATTGTTTGATTAAAATAATAATGGATTTAACAAATACTATTTTTAAAAAAAACACACATTATAATGAATTTTATTTAGGTAAACTTTTCCTCGAGAACATTTACATAATTAATCGTGTTAACTGTATTAGATTTATTTACAGTTTTATTTTAGGTACACATTAGTCTCCGATTTGAAAAGCGTCCAATATTATCATTTTTTTAACGCCCTTAAGTGTGTTTAGGATTTCGGCTTGACTATTTACACCGTAAAGCTTTCATTTACAAACTGTTTATATTACTAATGTCTAACTACCCAAGAAATATGACTGAGGCTCCATCGGTTTACGTGTGACCATTCATTTCTGACGGGGCAGCCTAGCAAAAATATGCGACCGGAGGGAGCATATATTTGCTAGTAATAATAAAAGAAGGATGGGATGACAGCGGAGAGAGACAACCAACCAGACATCACTGGAATTTATGAAGAGTACTGTGATCTTGGGAAAGCTTATTGCCACCCAAATCCCAGATAGGACCAATGGTCCTTCCCAGCAATAAATCAATTGTAAGCGGCTATTTCGATACCGAAAAGTCATTTGCAACGTTTATCGAAAAAAGGTGAACACTAAAAACTCGCTTCTCACGAGAACGAGTGACGTCACGGATCCTCTATTTCCCACGCAAGGCTCGCGACGTAACAGAGCCCCTCACAGTGAAAAGGAACAACAGAGATTACGACGTAAAATGACAGACTAAAAAAGGTAAATTTCACTTTAAATTGTAACGAACATTTATATAAAAAAGAGAGAAAGAGGAAAACAAAAACACAGCCCACACAAAGTGTGTATATACGTTAAAACGAACAAGCGATTGACCGCCCACACACGTATACGGACCATTCCTTCACATATTACTCAAGCATACGTTACAAAATATGATTGAAGATTGAACATTCACGCACACATGGTAAGCAACGCACTCCCAAACGCACAAACGTTATACGTAAAATACGCTACGCATTATGAAACACGCACGCACTTATATGCTAAGGTCAAATACGCGAAAAGACGTGAGAGTTAAAAAGAATAGAGAAAATAGTTATAACGATTTAAAGAATTTCATATCTTTACATGTGTCAGATTTAAAAAAAAGCTGCAATGTTACATATAATCATTTTTATTATTATTTTTATCATATCATCATTATTATTATTATTATCATTATTATTAATATCTCTAGCTTATAAAGTTGGGTATGTTTACACTAATTAAAAGATGCTTATGAATGTTGGAAGATATCTGCTTGGTTTATGGGAGTCATATGTATACTATATATTGCAAATATGCCGGCGTTTCAGTTATCGACATTTACAGTGTATTAGCATACGTGTGTATATATTTTATTGATTGTCTTTTTATTAGTTAAATAGTATTTGTTTCACATGTGCTGAAAAGATTATAAAATAATTAATATATATTCACTATAAGTTAACCATTTAATACGCTATTTGTTTATAATTGGAGTGCGTATTGCCCCTCACAAACTCTAAACAGGTTTCTCTCTCCTACACTCAATATATCTTATAAATCTCTTTATGTTTATTTCTCTCCCTCTCTCAGTCTCTATTTTTCTCTCTTTTCCCTCTCCATCGCTTTTTCTTTTCTACTCTCAACCTCTTCCTATTCTGTGTTTCTTAGTCTCTCTCTATCTCTCTCCTTCTTTCAGTCTCTTTCTTACGCTCTGTTTAACCCTCTCAGTATATTCGTATCTCTTTTCGCTTCTCAGGCTCTCTCTATCTCGTTTCTGTACGCAGTTTCTCTGCATCTCTCTCCTCTCAATATTTCTTTATCTCTCTATGTGTCCATCTTTGTCTTTCAACATCTCTTTTCTCTTACAGTCGATCCCTATCTCTCTCAGTATTTCCCCTTCTCTCTCTATATCTCTACACTTTTAGCCCACAATGCAAATTCTCTCCCTGTCCCTTCCCTGTTTCTATATATATATATATATATATATATATATATATATATATATATATATATATATATATATATATATATATATTTACAAAGATAAAGGAATATTTGAATGTTAAGCAAAACCTTGCCTGAAAGTCCATAGTTATAAACGCCAGTGCGGCCTAACTGACCTCTTCAGATTCAAGTTTCTCCACTTTACCTTCAGATTAAGGCGACAAAGCTTCGCAGACTGTCAGATCCTCAGTTGTTAGCACCACTCATGGCTTAAGTGCCATTTTCAGTATCGATCTACGACTGTCTGTCCACTTTAGGCGTATACAGCAAACTAGTATTTACTTCTCTAGTTCAGAGCTCGAGAGAGGGATAAATATATATATATATATATATATATATATATATATATATATATATATAAATGTTTGTGTGTGTGTTATAAAGGGAGACAGGGGGAGAGAAACACCACTTGATAATAATAAGAATACCTTGCTTATCCAGCAGAGATGTCGCTTCTTTTTCTAGCGAGGCCAGCAGTTATTTGTGGTACAATCATAAGTAAGTGCTTTGTGTCGGGTCGGTGGTAGAACTAACAATGTAAATAAGAAATAGGAATATACTTATCGGATTAATCCATGTTTAGAACAGGATTGTAATCCTGGTGCACACGGGGACGAACGTACTCAATACACGTTGCTTAAGCGACACAAGTGTTCATAACTAGAATGTTAATACGAGAACCATCCGATAAATTTTACCATGACTCTAAAAAAACACAGTAGTGAAATACTATTATAATTGTACTGTTTTTCATAATTTACATAAAATGTATCCAACTTGGTTTCCGGGCACATTTCCATAATCTTATATATACGTATAAAGGAATGCATATATATATATATATATATATATATATATATATATATATATATATATATATATATATATATATATATATATAAATGAAGGAGAATGGAAAGGAATTAGAGAAAGCAAAAGCCAAATCAAAATTCAATTCAAAAGTTCAAAGCAAGGTATATTCCGCAAAAAGGCAATTTATTCAGGTGAAATTTTCCTTAAGCCAGGCTTTTCAAAGATCAAAATCTTATCATCAGAGGAAGTCGCTGGGATAGATAAGTTGGCAATGGCCAAGATTTAAAATTTGAAAAAATAAAATAAAAGTTGTAGGGAAAGAAACGCAGGGCAAAACTGTGCCAGGGTGCAAGCAAATGTCCGATTGCCAAAAAGTCCGGTGTCGAAGAGTCCAGCGGAGAGAATAAGATGTAGATAGGTAGGTCGTTAGAGGCACGAGAAGTAATGAGAGAGGTTTCAAAGTTAAATTCCAAGAAGTCACAACTTCAGGTACGGCGAAAATAGAAAATCCAAAAAGGGTAAAAAGTCCAATAAGAGGTACCTTCGATGATGCAGGCAGGCGTCAGAGGAGATTAAGATGGAAAATATTCGCCATTAAAGATACTTCCCGGGCAGAGATGACAAAAGAAAGTGTTTTAAAGTGGGAAAAAGGGGCAGCGAGAATATTTAAAGCCTGTCCAGTTGAGAAAGCCGGCTATACATGAAGAAAAGCAAAGACAGTTAAAACAAGAATATAATATGCGACCAGTAGGCAAGGGAGGAAACGGGTAAGGGGTGTGTGGGAGGAGAAAGGGACGGGTACGAGGAAAGAGAGGGGGAGGAGAAAGGGAAGGAATGCGGATAAAACTAAGAGTGTGAAAGGGGGGGTGAAACATAAAGTTTAAATTGGAAGTTAGCGCGAATTAGGATTCAACTAGAAAAGGGGAAGAAAGGAGTGGGGGTAAGTTAACGAATGTTAGGATAAGAGGTTAAAATATCAGAATATGTATTAGAAAAGAGTTCGGGGTTTAGATGTTTAATCAAATGACCTTAGATATAAACAATGAGGCAAAATATATATGAAGGGTAGGACTAGAAAAATGAGTTAAAAATTAAAAGAGTAAAGATAAAAAATAAAGATAAAAAAGTATAAAAAGTAGAAATAAGAAAATAAAAGAATAAATAATGAAAAATAGATAATAAGATTAGTCTTAAGCTCCCAGGGAAAATTAAGGATTGACCGAAAGAATAAAAAATAAAAAATAAAAAATAAAAAATAAAAAAATAAAAAAATAAAAAAATAATAAAAATAAGATACTAATAATAGAATGATGGAAAAGTCGATAAGGTTGGAGCTCAAGAATGAAAATTAGAATAAGGAAAAAGAAAAAGGAAAACAAGACCTCGAGAGGATATCTGCAATGGGAATCTCCAAGGTGGAAAAAAATAATGGGTTGAAGTAAATAAGCAGTTACGGGATGCTAGTTCAAATAGATATGGGAAAATATAAACTTTGAAATTTTATTCAAAAAAGTTATATGGAGGTTAATTAAGAAAATTGTTAAATAGGTTAGTGAAGGCCGGAAGAAGTAAGAGATATACAAGGTTAAAGAAGTGACAAAGGATTAAGCCAGAGGGAGAGTGGAGATCGCAGTTAAAAGTACATACTATGGGGGTTAAAAGATGTAGAGCGAGGGCGGGTTGGGGGTAGAGTAGTTTGAGAGAGATGTGCGAAGGGCGAGGTAAAACAAGGGGGGGAATAATCGAGGCTATTAAAAGAGTGAGAAGAATTATTTAGAAGTAAAAACAGGAGTGGAAACAGTAAGGAGTTCGATATCGAGGTGTGCAAATGGGATATGGAGTAGATAAGGCTAATCAACAAGTAAATAAAAGGGCTAGGATATAATATGAATAGAGTGGGTTAGTTATCACGTTGAAAGGGAAAAGAATGAAGAATGGAAGTGTTGAAGGAAAGCGGACGAATGCATTAAAAGAAGTTGAACGGGAAAGAAAATGGAAAACCAAATAAAGTTATACAGTTAAGGAGGTTAAGTGGAAAGATTTAGGGGGTAATGGAAGAAAGGTGTTAAAACTAAGGGAAATGTGAAGCTAACGGAGTTTATGGGTAATTTTATTAAGTTAAGAGAAGGTTAAAGTGATGAGGGAGATATAAGTAGAGATTATAGAACAACAGGAATTAGAACTATCAGAAAGGGGATTCGAGATGTAAGGAGGGACAATCCGAGATGAAGGGAGGGTATTTAATAAAATGGGGGAGGGGTGTCTGGGGGATTATTATGGTTGCTATACCTGAATTTACGTTTATGCCTGCAACTGGAGATAAGTTCATTCTTAGAATTAATAATATTTTTAGATTTAGTAGCAGTAGCTATCATAAAGGTTTCCAGAGTACAAAGTTGGCAATGGGATGCTCCAGGGTTATATGATTTGGACTTTTTAAGTATTGACCAGTGAAGTGAATAGGGAGTATTTTTAAGATTGAGGTTTCTAATTAGATTGGAAAGTGAAGTGCCTGTGCTGTTATCGCTGCTATTTTTAAAGAAATATATATGGTTAGAGATCCGGGTCTTAATGGGGAAAGAGGACGCCCCAATATATGTGTGTATCTTGAAGGGTGGTGCTATAGTTGCATTGAGATTGTTAATGGTATTAGAAGAGATTTGGGTTTGGAGATCCAAGTTATGCGAGGAAAGTTGTTTGGAGAAGTGGGGTGGAGCGGATATGGGGGAAATGTGAGTTGGCCCATGAGCACTATCTATTATTGGGGGTGCTTGATTAGAGGTATGGCTGTATAAGCGGGAGTTTAGAGTAGAAGCGGATTGGGGTTGCGGGGAGATCCGGAGTTCGGGTGGAGTATGGGAACTGTGATTACTCACAACATTGGTGGAGCGGGGGAATTGTTTAACAGTACAAGCGTATATTACGTCCTTCTGTACACAGTTGTAGTTAAGGGGACACTCTCTAGGTTTACGGCAGGTACAAGTGGTGAGGGATGTGGTGGGTGGTTGCTGTTGGATATGTTTGATTTTCCTATTGTTAGAGGTTATGATAGTTTGTTCAATATTGCGCATAGTAGAGTATGATATTTCAATAGAATTTCTGTTAAGGATAGTGCTATATCTGTGGGGATGCTTAAAAGATCTGTCTAAGATTTGGAAAAATTCTTTAGGTATATTGGTTTTAACATTACTGCTGAAAGGCGGATTAAACCAAATGTTATTCTTTCTTCTAAGTTTTTTTTTTGTTTGTGCGAATGTGGGTCTACCCGATTATCAATATCTTTAGTTCCTATGGGCTTATTAGAGTGTGTTTTGATTATCTTAGGTGCTGATGAGTTAAACTTTTTATTTTTGTGTGTGGTCATGTTGTGTGTAATAATGCCTGAAGATTTGTTAACTTGAGTAAGGGGGTTGCGGTTATATTTAATTTTGTGATTGTAGCCGGAGTTAAGCAAAGCATTATTGT